>KE372018.1:1150308-1182578 GCA_000418225.1 Zizania latifolia
CCATCTAGAACACCGCTAGCAAGCCGATGCGCCCTGCACGGCCGGTAGAACCGCCCCGCCTGGCTGCAGCCATGCCCCCGGCTCACTGCCGCCACAAGCTGGCCCTAGCGCATGTCCCACAGCACCGCTTCGGTGCCTAGCAGACACCATCAAAAAGGAGGCTGTGCGTCTAGCAGATCGTGTCGCACTGCCGTTGGCCACCGACTGTCGGCCAACCCACAGCGAGCCATGCGTTGTCCTGTCACCACCCCGCATGGTGCTACACGGTGCGCCCCAATTGCTGGCTTTTCGCTGGCTAATAGGCGGCTCACCCACATGCGGTTCCCGCCACTGTCGTCCGCACGTGGCCTACGAGGGCGCACCGCCTAGAACGCCTACTTTGCGCGTCGGCCCGCATGGCCAGCCATGCCCGCGAGCACCCGTACGCGCTGCGCTAGCGTCGCTCACCACCGCCCATGCATGGCAACATCAGCCGCCGGCGGCATTAACTGCCGCACCTAAACGCGAGCCCCGCCCGCTCGCAGCGCTGCCACATGATGTGGCACCGTCTGCCGCCACGCCGTGCCGCTCACCGCGTCGTTCGCTGCACGCGATGCTCCCCCACAAAGCCGATGGCGCCACTGCCACCGCGCCGCTCCCAGCGCCCACACATGCTAGGCGGCGCTGCCGCCTCGCCACGCCAGAAGCCGCTGCCAGCATCGTAGCGCGCGAAACACCTGGCTTGACGTCGCCGCCTGGCTCGACGCCGCCGCCAGGCGCTTATAGCCTCAGCAAATGGGCTAGGCCGCTGGAGAAAAGAAAAAAAGGTATTTTTGTATTTTAGTCTCTGATTTTTTGAAAATTGCGCATAAGTATAAAATTTTGCGTAGAGGCCTCTAGATTCTAAAAATCGCGCAAAAAATATGAATTTTGCGCAGAGGCCCCTGGATTTCTAAAAAATCAAGCAGAAAATGAGAATTTTGCGCAAAGGTCCTTGGATTTCTAAAAAATCACGCAGAAATTTGAAATTTTCTTAGAGGCCCTCGGATTCACCGAAAATTCCCAAAAACCCTTTTCTTGTATAAAAGGACCTTCAGAATCCAAATTTCGCATCTGTTTTTTCTTTTTAGCAATATTTTCTATGCTTATTTATTGTTCACTATTTTACTGCCTTTAATTGCTCATATGTATTTAATTATCAGTACTTTTATTAGTAAATATAGAATTGCATAGAAAAAAATTGTAAAATTATAGTAAATTTATTCATGTCTCTATTTAGCAATGTGATGCAATTTTACTAGAAGTAACATGTGTATTATAGATGACTTGCATCATTACCAAGCAGTTCGCTGAGCAAAGTGCCGATGGTCGCAACCATCTCACCTAGGCGTCGGATATCTGGATCATACTTTGAGCCAAGAAGCTCCGCAACACCGTAGGCCATTGGATAATAATGCATCCATCCCATGCCGGGTGAAAATGATCAAGTAGTTCATTTTCCCCGACATATCTCTCCCATCTTGAAGGATGAGTATATAGCCATGGTGAATTATAGAATGCTATGAGATGTCCTAAAGGAGTGTTTCGAGCACCTCAAGTACACCATCAAGCCTCTAGTAGAGCACAAATGGATCCGACTCTGACTCTTTCTAAGTATGCCTGAGATTTTAACTCCATGTTGTACCAAATCTGCACGTTTCTGAATCTCCGCTAGAAAGAGATTTCATATTAAGGAGAAATTGAAAAACTCTCTTCACTTTCCACCCAAACGCGGCAGAATCCGCACATAACTATCATCAATCAAAATACACGAAGTGTTCTAAACTAATTGACATGTCATAGCTCAACGAGGTTTAGGGTGAAGTCCTAAAGAAGAACTTTGTTACGCAGCCGTAATAAAAGAGCAATAGCCTTGAAGCTTATGCTAATTCTTTAAAGTTGTGTAAAACCCATCATAAGAAGCGGGGATAGAAAGAAAGGAAATTAGTGGCATATAAGGTGAAGCCTAGTGATGAGAATAGTGAGAAAACCAAGAAGAATGCCATGCCATTTGGTTTCGAATTTGCAAGGCACTAAAACACATCATGAAATAATACTAGAAGCAATAACTTGAGATACACCTCACTATCACAGTGAGTAAGGATACCCTCATGGTTGAGACTGCATATATCTCATGATAGGTGGTGGGGTCCGTGAAATCTCGGTTGACTCTCTCATGATGTCAATAGAAGCCTACTAATGCCATCACAGGTGAAAATAGCTACCAATAAAGAAGTAACTGGCATACATGCAGACTTTATCTAGAATTATAGTTTTTATGTCATCAGAATATAACTAAATATTAGATGATTGAATAATTAAAACTCTAGAAGAGCGAATTGAATGAAAGATTAGAAGTTCTTGAAGAGCAAATATCTTTCACTGTAATGAAGAATTATTTCCAGTATGTCATAGCATGTTCAATGCATTTATTCTTCTGCTGCTACTTCCTCGCTCATGAATAAATTGTCTTAGAATAGAATCTTGTATAGCGCCCAAATAAAATGAATAAATCAATTATAGCTTGCAGATCCACAAATATACAACCATAAATAAAGTAATGTTTCTAGATGAACAAGAATTATAAATATTATGACTGTTGCTAGAAGCAACAAATGCATTTTGTAGGCCTTAGAAGAGCTATGGGCATATTATTTGTGGGACAACTTTGTATAGTAATAAAGCATTGTTGTATCTTGAACCCACTTAAAATTTCTTAAGGTTTGCAGAAATTAAAAAAAAATTATATTAGAAGTATACATTCTTTAATATTTGGGCTATACTATAAATGCACTTGAAGTGTATGCTACTTTAAGACTTTATTTCTCTCATTTAGAATTATGCATTATGTCAATTTTGGTTTTTTAATTATGAGAAAAATAAATTGATAAATCATATGGTTATAACTTAAAAGTGAAATAATTTCCTAAATCATGAAGATTAGCATGTCCATATGCATCGCTAGAAAATTAATCACTAAACCAATGTGAAATTATTCGTAGACTGTATCTAGAGGATGTTTTGGTCGTATTAAACTCTTGTATGGGCTATTATGATACTGCTTGAAGCTCGTAAATCTTTGTAATAGACACATGTAGGTCTGTTATCTATTTGACCCTTATGTCTTGATCATCATAAACAGTCTATCTGAAAGGACAACGCCAAAGAATAGCGCTTGATAATCAATGCATTGGCATGAGTGACAAAGTAAAGTACTAAGTATCATTTGTCCACCTGAATGGACTAAGCATAAGAAATAAAGAATTAGAATAATTGCTATACCATTATTGCAGAGTTGTAATTTATTCGTCATGAATAGGTCGTACAGTTCTAAATACAGCGGATCTCAAACATAATTCAAACCATTGGCATATAACATCTACTCAATAGTATAACTAGTATTGAATTTTTCACCTGAAGTATATGCATATCCCACTAGCATAGTAGATTGAAAAAGTCTCTCTCCGAAAAGTCCGTAAAACTTTAAACGGAGATTTGTATATAGCCTTCTACTTTTATAATTTTTTATTATTTAGAGGGAGAGAATGAACCCTTGGATAAAAAATGTTGAGAAATTATGGTAGAAAAAAAAGGATTGTGCGCAATACGTCACACTAGTGAATGCAGTGTAAGAAGTACTAGAAGTACATAAATGCCTGAATTATCCAATAACTAGAAGTTATACTGCCTAACTGTTTTTGTGATTTGAAAAGCATGACTAAGTTGTATTACCTAAATATAATGCACCGGTGAGGGTGAAATACCGAAGAAAGAAAAGGAATCCCTCATCTCGTCTAGAGGCCCCAAACAAAAATAATAGGACGAGAACTCTGGTTCTTCATGTCCCTAAATAGCCAAAGACGTCTGATAAAAACAGGGTATGTGAGCTTATCATACTTAATAATGAAAACTACCCCATAGAAAAAGGGGAAACAGTTGAGACCGGCAATGGTATGGAACCTTAGAAATAGGCATACCAATATAAATCTTTCTATGAAGGAAAAAACTGACGATAAGATGCGCACCAAAATAGCCGCTGGTACACTAAAGGACCTTGCTCCTATGATGAGAAATAATTATGAGCAAGATGATGAAGCACCAGTATGTGTCACCCATGATAAAATAACTAGAAGTTATAGAAGTTCGGGTGAATCCTGTGATATAACAACTGCCAAATATTTGTACTTACTATTCATTACTGCCACAATTATAAATCTTGACCTTGAGCCTGTATTGCTCATTGAATGTATGAAGAGGTCAAATCGAGAGGATTGTAAGAAGGCAATGACAACTGAATTGTCTGAATAAACTAAGAGGTATTTTGCACATGAATGTCGTGTACATCTCACTCTAAAGGACATATATGGGTATTAGTTTGAAAAGAAAAAAAATAGTAAGAGAAAAGCATGGCTTGTTGTATAAAGTTTTCACTCAACTGACAGGAGTTGATTGTGAAATCTATTCCCTGATCATGGCTGAATTACCTTTAGAAATATAATCTCAATGGCAGTCAACTAACAGTTGAAAATCGAGTCAACTAGGAGTTGAACAAATCAACGTGAAGTTGAAAATCAACTTGAAGTCAAATTATGTTGAGTAATGAATTAATTGATATTGTTATTTGCATGGGAGTTTGGATCGAATATTTATATGAAGGTACATGAAGTACATGTCTTGAACCAAGATAGAAATAGTCTAGTATTATATAGTATATTTTCTAAAAAAATACTGCATGAATAATGAAGATTCCTAAATAGATTATGAATATGGTCTGAATACCATGTGAAATTAAGGAAGCAAACTCGTTGTTTAAATTTGAGTTTAAAACAAAACACTTGGATAGAACTAAGTTATGCATTAGCTTGCAGCCAGAGCATACGGCTAATGAATTTTAGTACATTGATCTACTTACACTCAGAAAGTGTTAGAGAGATTTGGCTTTGAAAAGATATTTTCTTCTAAACCCCCATAGACAGAAGGTCATTGCAAGTAGACCACAATCCATACAGATCTAGAGAAGAGCGGGACAAATTTTAGGACCAGAATTTTTATACTTAAGTGTTGTAGGTACGCTAATGTACCTAGCCTACTGCGTTAGGCCGGATATTACATTTGCTATAAACCTACTCGCATGATCTAGCTATGTTTTCCTATATGGTGGAACTGCAGTATCCTAGAAATTGTCAAAGCAAAGTCCTGCATCGACTTTGATGAAACACTTAGGAATTATAGTTTTATATAAAGCCTCATCAGAATATGCATGGTTTATAAGAATGGTTCATCACATCTAGTAGTTATGTAGATTGAATCATGTTAACACCCTCACTATTATCCATAAAGATAATATAACTTATGTTACACAAATACAGTTATAATATGTGAAGAGTAATTTCATAAAGCTCATAAACCCCAAGTTCTCCTATACTCATGAATTGTATAAGATGAATGAACTAAAAGTGATGCACATCAAGTTATATAAAAATCTTATAGATTATTCACTAAGTCTCTCAACATCTATCTTTGAAAGATGTGTTCGTAGAATTGAAATTGTTAGACTTAAAGACTTGTGCATTTCAGAGGAAGAAACTTTACAAAACACCGACAAGAAGAATTGAATCTTAGTCAAGTAAACTAAGTACCCAAATTGATCTTGAAGATCATATGAAATATTTGGATGAATTGTACTCTTTTTCTCTTGAATGAGTTTTCCTGAAGTTTCTCATATTAAGGTTTTTAATGAGATAATTCGTGCAACCAAGACGCGCACTATGTATTCTTTCTCCTAATTTTTTCCACTGGGTTTTTGGAAAGTCTTAATGAGGTATATGCATGTCGCAAGAAGTGTCCAAGGGGGGTGTTAGGAAACTGAAATCCTGACGATTACAGTAATCGAATTCGGTTGTTGGGCACGTCTATCTCTTAGAGGTTTTTGTCCTATAAATAGAGAAGTTCTCTCTTCATTTGTATGCTGTTGAATCTGAGCAATAAAGAAGTTCGTTTTTTTTCTTACATATTGTGTTCATGTTTTTTGTCTCGAAGCTCTAGACTACACATGGTAGCAGACCTCAACAAACACTATTCGACGGGGGGCGACGGCCGAGGGGCAGGATAGTGAGGACGGCGATCAGGGCAACGGTGGGTGGTCAGCCTAAAGTAATCAAATGGCTGAAGCGACAAAACAATCAAACGGTTAATAAAAATGAGGTCTAATAAGCCATTTTTTTCTGATAATTCAAATAAAAGTTATTCAGGTTATCTAATCTAAATCCGTATCCATCGGATACTATCATATTCATTTTTTATCCAAACAAAAATCCGCATTCGTATCTAAAAATATCCGAACATTATTTAGTTTGAAACCATCCATATCTGTTTTGAAATGTTCCAGACGGAAACTATGCAATCCATTTTCATCCTAACCATGCCTATAGGCCACATCATGTATACTTCCTATGTCCCATAAATACTTTAATTTTAAAAGAAAATTGATAAATTAGTGCAAGAGTAAAAGATAAAAGTATCACTTATTAATATAAAATCAGTATTGTGAAGTACTCCTTGGTAATAAATATGTAAGAGATAATGAAGCAATAAACTTATTGATTTGTGAACTAATGATAAATAAGATGGTAGAAATAAAGTTTTATAGAAAAATTAAAATGGTATAAATAAAGTATTTTTATACAGAGTGGTTAGCTTTTTCATTGTATGTGTGCTATTGTCTATGCATCTTGTTTTATTGGCCTAGAATAGTTGTTTTTTTCTCGAAAAATTGTTTTCTTCCACTTATGGTGTCTTAATGTTGATAACAGAAAGGGTTTCTTATCGGTGGCATAAACTTCAAATGCCAAATATGTCCATATCCATCAATATCCTTGAAACCTACATATAGGAAGGATGCCTCATCGTGCCAACTACCTTTGTCTGACATGTAAAATAAATACTCCATCTATTCCATAATATTACAGTTTAAGATTATATTTAATATAATATAGTACAATGAATCTAGACAGTATAGTACAACGAATCTAGACCATACTACTATCCAGATTCGTTGTACTATGATGTGTCAAATCCTACCGTAAGTTGTAATATTATGGTATAGAGGAAGGAACTCCTCTATTTTCTATTTGATACTTTCGAATCATATAGAAAAAACAGCATTTAAACATTAATATAATTGAAATTTTAAAATGTGGTTATTCGAAAAGCGCGTCGTTAGGTTCCGTCGTTAAAAAACATTTGTGATTCTTAACCGACTGTCAAAGCCGCATCTTGGAAGGAGTAATAACAAGTCAGGAACCATTTTATAGGCAGCGAAATTTGCATTTTAGATATGACGACTCACGTGAATTAGCCAATATTGAGCATGAAAATGGAGAGGGAAATCACAATAATATATGGAGTATATGTGATATATTTTCGACCCCACATCTAAGATGTATAAACCTGAGGATACGATTTAAAGCCTATCCAACTCGTATCAACAAATCATATCCGAATCACTTGACCACCTACCACTCAGCTCCATTCGTACGCTCCACCACATGTGATCTCACGTCCTCATCATACTCTAATTCGATTTGCCGCGATGCATATCCCAAATTAATGGTGAACATAAGAGGGGTTATTAGAGTCATTCATTATTGCCGTGAGACAACAACAATTTTTTAGTTGATTTAAGTTTTTTTTTCTCTACTTTACTGTGTATGACAATAGTCTGATTTACCTAATGATCTCAACATCTTATTGAATTTCTAAAATCCTATACAACAAATTTATGATAACATCGATAATCTAAAATAATAAATTCATCACGTCCCGTATTGGTGGACACATGGTACGCACACGATACACAAAATGGGGTGCTTATTCCGGTACATATGTTACGGTGCAACGAAGCAGGCCAGCCGCTTATAAACAAGCAGGTGAGTCCACTCCACTTGCACCCCTAGCTCTGCCGCCGCTAGCCACCCTGATAGCAGCAGCCATGGGCTCGTACGTTCAAGGTGAGGAAATATCTAGCTCGTTTTCGAACTCCTTGCTGCTGTTGTTGAGGCGACGGCTCGTCGTCGTCGTCATGGATCGATCGATCGATCGCGAGTTCACCTGATCATCTGCTTTTAATTTGCTCTGTTTTTTTTTTCATTCAGGGGAGGATGAGGTCCCGGTGTACGAGTCGGGCACGGAGGTGAGCTCTCTTGATCTCCTTCAATCTCTTCTTCTCCTTCCTCTTTCCCCTTGCAATCTTTCTGTAGTTGTAGCTATAAATTTGCCTCGGGAGCTAGGCAGGAAATTAATGGAGAAGATTAGACGCGAATATTTTCAGGGGAGAGGTGATACATATATGCATTGCATTTGCATGCCCTGTTAGATCTTTGATATGCGAGTGTTCGCTGGCAACTTATGTTCTGCTTAGAGAGCTTCTATCAGCTTCTTAAATAGTCTAAAATTTTCTTTTAAATTGTAAAAGTAGAATATAAAAATTAACTAATATCATAAGCTTCTTCATAATCTTACGGTATCTTGGCTCATATCATATTTAACACGGAGAGTTGAGCGGATAACCGGATACTGAAAACGGGGCACCGCCGGCCGGTTAGTGGAGATGTCTCGTACGCAACTAAAAATTGGTTTGATGAACAAGAGACGAAATGGCACCGAATACATATTTTTTTGGTTGAAAACTGACGTGTAGTTTGTTCGGAGATCGAACCCATTGTTGATTGAATGATTGCTTCGTGTTATCTTTTTTTTCCTTTGTTTTCTCTTTGCGGGATGAGACAGTACTAGTACGAGCAACCGTAATGTAAAATAAAGTTGGTGCTACTACTATAAAAGTTAAACTGTGAAAGTGAAAGTGCAACTGCATGTAATTTACAGGCGCCTAAACTCAAAATTTTATGTAAAAGTAGGCTATTGTTTGGAATGTAGAGATTACTCCGTAAAAATATAGAATACATTTGATAATAAATTAAATAATACTTTTAAAATTTTGCGACGAAAGAGCAAACAAATTTTCACCGAATGAGTTCTCGAAAAGGAAATAAACGATCGAGGCCCGTCACCCATGGGCCAATGACTCAGCTCGGCCCAACAAAGAGAGGATCGCTGAAAGCCTGTGAAACCTCTACAAAAGTTTAGAACTCGTTTCAATTTCAATCCATGAATTTCGTGTGAAATAAAGTTTAGAGTACGTTTCAACTTTCAAATAGTCGATCTCACAAATGTATCGGCCTGTTTGTCCCGTGCAGATCGTGAAGAAGCTGCAGGAGAAGTGGAAATCGACGGCGGGGCCGTACCCGGCAATGTACTCGAGCGTCCTGGGCGGCATCATCCTGGACCCGGCGATGATGGTCGTCCCGCTCGACGACCACATGGTCCACCGCGGCCATGGCGTGTTCGACACCGCCATGGTCCTCGACGGCCACCTCTACGAGCTCGACCTGCACCTGGACCGCTTCCTCCGCTCCGCCGCCAAGGCGCGGGTCGGCACCCCGTTCCCGCGCGACACGCTGCGCAGCATCCTGGTCCAGATGACGGCGGCGTCCAACTGCCGGAGGGGCTCCATCCGCTACTGGCTAAGCGCGGGCCCCGGCGACTTCCTGCTCTCCTCCAGCGGATGCTCCGGCCCGGCGTTCTACGCCGTCGTCATTCCGACAGACTACTCGCAGTGCCACCACGGCGTGCGCGCGGTCACCACGTCGGTGCCCATGAAGCCGCCGCTGTTCGCCACCATGAAGAACGTCAACTACCTCCCAAACGTGCTGTCCATTATGGACGCCGAGGACCGAGGCGCGTTCGCGTCGGTGTGGGTGGACGACGAGGGGTACGTCGCCGAGGGCCCCATGGTGAACGTTGCCTTCGTCACCGAGGCCGGCGAGCTGGTGCTCCCGGCGTTCGACAAGATCCTCAGCGGGTGCACCGCCAAGAGGCTGCTCGCGCTCGCCCCCAAACTGGTGGAGGCCGGCCTGCTCAAGGGCGTCACCACCCGCCACATCGCTGCCGACGAAGCCAAGCGCTCCGCCGAGATGGCATTCGTCGGCAGCGGCCTCCCCGTGCTGCCCATCGTCGAGTGGGACGGCCAGCCCATTGGCGACGGTACACGACCAATCAACCAACGCCACTTGCCCATCGATTCCTTAATCCTTATCACCATTAACATGATATTCACTCGTCCTAACAACCCTTTATTTCTAACAATTTAACACATATTAGTAATATAAATAATTACTTATGTGTCATTATATTAGTTTTAATTTTTCAGATAAATCGATTATATTGTACCACTTTCCACCAAAACTTTATTTTTAACAATTATAAGACATAATAGTAATATGAAAAAATTCATTAATTTTGTTAGCTTTAATTTATATACAAACTGAACCCTAATCGGAATATATTAATTATACATATATTAAATAAAGAAAACAAGTTATAAATAAAGTGTTTTATACATTTTGGATATTAAAAATAAAGTAATTGTGGAAGTATTGTGTGTTCTAATTTGTTGCAGAGAATAAACGACATGCCTCTTCTATCAAAAAGTCAACCCACTGTTTTTTATGACGCAGGAAAAGTGGGAAAGGTGATGTTAGCGCTGTCGGATGAGTTGTGGGAGGACATGAAATCGGGACCAGACAGGGTTGCGGTGCCGTACAAGTAACTCACAAGGCGCGAGCTGAGCTACAGTGTTGTTTGCAACGGTGTCTGTGAGTGTGAGATTGTAACCGTACGTGTTGTCAGCATAAGTATTTTATTTGTACTGGACTGGACGACTAATTAATAGACGAATAATGCACTGCCTACTTGTTCAGGAAGATTCATGGCAGAAAAAATTGTCTGTCGCGTAATACTTATAATATCTTTGATTTTGTTTCACTCCATGTAATGACTAATTAATAAATCTCGAGAAAGATATTATTGTTTTTTATATATCTTCTTAATATATGTGCTAAAGTATACGGATTTTTCTAGACCACATGATTTAAGAAATAAATAAATAAAAAAAACAAATAATTGGAATACTATGTACAGATAAATCCTACAGAAATGATATATTTAGATGATTTGTAAGAAATAAACATAAAAACTTTTTTTATAGTAAGAGAAAAGAGACAGAGAGATGATGTAGTGGACTTCTCAAATGAAAAATAAAATAAGATTTGAGCTCATATTCTAGTTTTCTATGGAATGGCACGGAGAAAAGTAATCTATAAGAGTTTTTGAAGCTCCAATCCTATGTTTCAAATAACCTAGATATGAAAATTTCTAAAGAATTTGAATACTTGAAATTTTTTACAAAATTCGTTCAATCCAAATGAGACCTAAATGTTTCTATATTTTGAAATAGAGGAGTTCCGGAGGTATTGAACTAATTTTCCTCAAATTACTTTTTAAACTCTGTACTCTAATAGAATCCTTAGTGTTTGTTAAAGGGACCAATACAACTTGTAAGGTTAAGCTAACACAATTTTCAATAACAACCTAAGTTAACGTTATCCGTTATCCGTTATCTGTTATCCGATCATCGTCACTGTCACTGTCAGTAACCATATTATATCATCCACACTGGCAGAACACTGGTTCTTTTTGTTGTTTTAATTCAGTATTTTTTGTCTAAATGTATAAATCAGGAAACAGAATATATCACGATCGTTGCTAATCACGCTTTACCACATGGTCAGACGGTGTGCTCCAATGGATCTCAATTCCACATGGCGCTATTAACGCGGCTTCGAGATCCGTGTGCATCTCACCGTCTGTTTTTTGTATTCATGTGAATGCACAAATCTCGAGACATTTTCTGGACACAAACTGTCGAACGAACGGAGAACGGAGTGGAGGGAGAATAACCAGCTTGGACTTCAATTAGGCATTCTGTAGTGGGCCTAGACTAGTATGGGCCAGTTGGGTCCAAAACCTTTTCTCTTCTCAAAGAATGAGGCTTCTTTGATAGACTCTTGATAACTTTTTTTAGCTAACGAGATATGAGTAGATTAAGTATATTTAACTGAGTTATCTAATTTTTATTTTTAGCTAAAAATTAAAATTAAAATTACTTAATTTTATTATATAAACACTATGTCCCGTTTGGCACAGCTCTAGATCTATAATTTTTTAGAGCGGATCTAGTCTAGCTCTAATTTGAGTTGTGGATGAATTGAGAGTATTTAGTTAAGTAATCTAATTTTTATTTTATATTAAAAATAAAAGTTTAAACTATTTTATTATATTATACAAATTTTATATTCAATATAAATCTAGGAGTTTAAACTATTTTATTATATTATACAAACTTTATATTCAATATAAACCTGGGAGTTAAAAGCTAACATGTTGTAGACCCTAAATCTCGAAATGGAGAGGCATCAAAACCTAAGCCATTTATTACGGTCCATTACCTCCAAGAATGCATGGCCCGGCCCAAATCTCCACCCCTACGGCCGCTACGCCTGCAAGCCTACACCTACATGAACCCACCCACCGGCCACCACCCCAATGTCTTCTCCACCCACCCCCCACCAGCGCATTCCAATTCTCCCAAACAAAAGCGCTAGGGTTTCTTCCCCCCAACCACCACCAACAGCGCCCCCCGCAAAACCCAATCTGATCCCCCCGCCCTCTACGACACCACCGGCGCCCCGATGTCGACCGCGGTGGGCGAGAAGCCGGCGCTGAGGAAGCCGGTGTTCACTAAGGTGGACCAGCTCAAGCCGGTCACCAGCGGTCACACCCTCACCGTGAAGGTCGTCAGCGCCACCCCCGTCCCCGGCCGCGCGCGCCCGGGTGTCGCGGCGCCGTCCCGCCCGCCGCGCATCGCGGAGTGCCTCGTCGGCGACGAGACCGGCGCCATCGTCTTCACCGCCCGCAACGAGCAAGGTGACTGTGCTTTGGTCTTTTGGTATGTTGGTACAGTTTATTTTGGCGCTGGATTTGTTAGGGTGCGATCTGGTTGCGCCGATCTGTTTGGACGGGTATATGATCGTTTGATGGTTTTGGACACCTTTGTCGTTTGCAGATTGACAAAAACTGCGGAAATATAAGACAAGTTAGTATAAAGAAACGATTTTTTGCCTTTATTTTACCTGCTGTAACGCCATCAGATCCAACGGGGATCCTTTGAAACCGCTAGATGCCAACATCTTTACCTATATCCTAGAATTTTCTATAGCTTTAATAGTGCTGCTAATAGGTGGTGTGTTATCTACTATAATTTTCGGGCATTGTGTTTGTATGGTGATCCACTGATTGGTGTTATGGTTGTATTCCAAGTTATTCGTTTTTTTCAAGTATGGACGACCAAGTAGCAAAAGGGGATTTGCTCTCATGCTATACATAAGTTTGTGGCATTTGCTCTTTTGCCTCATGTGTGTATGACATGTGGCCCTGGGCCTGATTGTCATACACTGGGGGTGGCAAAAGAGCAAACGTCACTCAACAATGGGGCAAGAGAGCAATTCTTTCAAAACTATGGCCCTATTTTGTATACGTTGGCACGCCTTGTTTTGCAATGTGTGGTGTAACACAGCCTTTTGTTGTGGACAAATGCCTGGTATTGATGTGGCAATAATTTGCAAGGAAACAGGTCTCTGACAGAGTAATAGTTAGGTCACAAATGAAGGAAGGCATTGGCACACCAAATGTGTGGTTGTAAAACAAAAACTTGTGCCAAGGCTGGTCAAACCTGCCTCCCTTGGTTGATATCACCTAAGAGATACCCAGGGCCGGCCCTGAGGGGGGGTGGGTGGTGCAACCACCCCGGGCCCCCGAAATTTAAGGGCCCCAAAATCTCATATAAGTATAGGCTATATGATTTATAATTCATTATGTGATTTCTGGTCTAGTGGATAGAACATCATTCTCTAAATAAATGGTCAATAGTTCAATCCCTGATGGAGTTCTTTTTTGGCATAATTCCTTTCTAAGATTAAATTATCATGCATTTTAAACAATATAATTTCCTTTAAAACTATATATTTTAACTTTTTCAAAAATATATTTTTTAACCTTTCAATATTTAATTAAACCTTTTATATTCTTAAATATTTATTATAAACATATTTTAATCTATAATCTACTTACTCCATCCCACACATACTTTATTTTGAAATAAAGTTAATAAATTAGTAGTGAATGTATTATATCAAAATAATTATTAACAAAAAGTAGTATTTGTAAGTGATATATAAGGGATAAGTAAATATATTAATGAAATAATGCTTTTTAATTTGTAAATAAGGATACATATAAAATATTTTAAAGCAAAGTTAATTAACTAAAAATAATTTTTTTGACGGAAGAGTTACCATTAATCATCACGTTGGAGTCCATAAGTCAATGTTTATTTTTTAGCAATAACGCATTATTCTATATGAATATTGTTTTATATGTATTTTAACAGTGTATCGGTAATATTTCGCATATATATATATATAATGGGCCCCAAAATTTTATTTTGCCCTGAGCCCTGGAGATACCTAGTTGGTCCAATCACCCAAGTAGTTGGCCATGAAATCACCACAGTTATGTATGATCTTACATTGTCATATTACTCCTCTGAGAGGTCATTCTAGTTTTAGGGACAGACTTACTGGTCTTCCTAATATTGCATG
The DNA here is from genome assembly GCA_000418225.1 of Zizania latifolia. Classification (NCBI taxonomy): domain Eukaryota; kingdom Viridiplantae; phylum Streptophyta; class Magnoliopsida; order Poales; family Poaceae; genus Zizania; species Zizania latifolia. The sequence continues at coordinate 1,164,942 of KE372018.1, forward strand.
GAAACCAAATGCTGTTGCAGTTATATTTTGTATTTCTTTTTGTCATTGCCCCTACGAGATACTAATTTCATTCTACATGCATGAAAGATTCTGTGGATTTTATCTGATCAAAGATCTTACTACATCTGTTTAATTTGTTTGAACCTAGAGTCCATGTCATAGTAATAATGCTGCAATTCTTTTTTTGTTCAATGCTATTATTTCTCCATTTTCTACGCTGCCAAGGTCCCACGCATACTTGGATTTCACTGTTTGGAATATGGAGGGTTGCTGAACTGTTAAAAGTGAGAGGTCACACAGCTGTTGCATTTTTTGGCTATCCTATATTCCTACTGTTTCGTTGATACACAAATAGCATGAGTAGATTTCGAGCTTTAGCAACATAGCAAAACGATGACTCCAGCCTATTCATTTGTTAGTTAATTTCGTATTACATACAGCACTTCTATAATTTGCAGTTAATCATTTATATGTTAATAAATCCAATTATAGCCAATAGTCATGCTATTTGTCAGTTCTTGTACGGTTCTTTGGGATTGCCTGTGATCACCAGTGTATAGTTGTGGGCATGCTCGTGGTTTATGATCTATGACAATGTGTGTGGCATGTTCTAATATACTCTCCTATGCAGTTGACCTGCTGAAGCCTGGTGCCACAGTGATCTTGCGCAATGCTAAAATTGACATGTTCAAAGGTTCGATGAGGCTTGCCGTGGACAAGTGGGGGCGTATAGAGGCTACAGAACCCGCCAGCTTTACTGTCAAGGAGGACAACAACTTATCCCTTGTAGAGTATGAGTTGGTTAATGTGCCTGAGTAATTGAGAATGTTCCCCCTTTTCCTGCCATAAAAAAGCATGATGCCTGAAAAAATTATGAACCCTTCGCGAAGCTTGTTTGTTTGGTACGGTGGTAGTAGATAAGATCAAGATTGTATCACTCCAGTTAGAACGTTCAATCGATTGAACTGAGCTATCCATGGTATTTGTCTACTAAATGGTGATTCCTCTTAGTTGTTACTACCTGTATTGCTGTCATGGAACAAGCTAAGCGCAGGGTGACTTGTCGCGAGAGTACCAGTTATCAATGAAATTAATTGCTGCAAATCGTTTAAGGATGAATATTGTCAGTTTGTCACATTTCATATTTATCTTGATTTCTCCAAAATGTCAAGCCTAAGCTATACCATGACTCAATTTTTAATGTTGTACATGCAATTGCCAGTGATTACAAATAACGTGTTTACCTCCTGGTGTGCTTGTTCATTCATCCGCTAATGCCCAACGGTGGCCAGTTACAGAGTTGTCGCAACGATCTCTCGCCAAGAAAAAGGAAAGGAAACTCCTGGCGGCCATTCTCGCGCCTATAAAAAGCCATGCTTACGTGGATTAGAAAGAGTTTAACCAACGAGGTGAGGTCGTGAGGGTAATCGAGCTTGTGGCTGTCGATACATGTCGGACAAGATGGTAGATCCCCCCGGTGCTGGCGCCGCCGGTGACCTCCCGTCGCCGGAGCAGGAGCAGGAGCCGTTGTCGGTGGAGGCGGCGTTTGCGGGGCAGCCGCTCCCGCCGTGGTGGCAGCAGGTGACGGCCCGGTCGGTGGTCGTGAGCGCCGTGCTCGGCGTCGTGTTCAGCTTCACGTCGATGCGGATCGGCCTCACCGCCGGCATCGTGCCGTCGTTTAACATGTCGGCGAGCCTCACCAGCTTCTTCGTCATCAACTCGTGGACGCGGCTCATGGCCCACTGCGGCGTCGCCTCCCAGCCCTTCACCCGGCAGGAGAACGTCGTCGTCCAGACCTGCATCATCTCCTGCTCCACATTGTCAATATACGGTACGCCTCCACCGTGATCTCCTACAGCAAATACCACGTTTGATCACGATAACTACAACTATTAGACGTGATTTCAAAATTTTCATGCATCACTGTACAACATATACATAAACGATAATACTTCTAATTAATTCTAGCCCTTAATTCAATATCATATAATTCTGTATACATACATATAAAAATAAAAGGAAATATAATGAGATAATAAATCATTTTATTTAAAACTAAATTGTTAGATTAAAAATAATAAATGATTAATAATTATTTAGTTTTATCTTAAAATTCTCATTTTACGAAACGAGCTGTTGATTTTTTTTATTGTGCCACACTGTCGCCTTACGCTATGCCCGCCGTCATGTACCAGTATGTTGTGGCAAATATCACGTTTGAGACCTCTTAGACAATTGAACATGATCTCATATCACTTTTATGATTTTTTTTCAAAGAAACTGGATGTATTTTATTTGTGACTTGTTGTCGCTATACGGTGTTCCTATGTGTTATTGTTCCGTCTGTCAATCTTTTTTCATTTTGAGCACTTTAATTTTGTAAAAAAAAAACTTTGTTTCTATCCTCGTTTTACAAATTAAGAAGTTTCTTTAATAACCTTTGTATATTACTATATAATACTATTTTCTTATTAATAAATAATATTTTAATTTTTTACTTTTATCAATAGTTTATCAGCTATGTCCCAAAGTAAGTTTTTTTTTACGGAGAGCACACATCGGAAACCACATTTTAACTTGATCGCGTCCAATGTACGATTTTTTTTTCAAAAGGAGCTGGTTGGTTTTTCATTGGTGGGGATGGGGGATGTTCGTGCAGGTGGGTTCACGTCCTACTTGCTGGCGATGAACGGGACGGTGGCGAAGTCGGCCGGCGGCACAAGCAACGGCCAGGATGTGTCCACGCTGCACGCGGGGAAGATCATGGCCTTCCTCTTCCTCGTCAGCTTCTCCAGCTTGCTGTGCACTCTCCCTCTGAGGAAGGTGCATGCAATCAATAGAGATCACCACGAATGCCGTAATTTAAACTGATTTTAATCTTTGTCTAATTACTTCTCTGTTTGTTGCTTGGCATGCAGCTCATGATAGTAGAGTACAAACTGATGTACCCATCTGGTTCAGCCATTGCTGGCATCGTCAACAGCTTCCACACACTCAAGGGAGCAACAACAGCCAAGTAATTTATAAATTAGCCACCACTAATTAACATACATTTCTCCTGTCAGTTAATGCAAAATTTTCCAGAGATCAAAAACTGGGCATGCTCTTTCAGATTACAAGTGAAAGCTCTGATCAAATCAGCTGTCGGGAGCTTCACGTGGGCGTTTTTCCAGTGGTTCTACACGGCAGGGCACGACTGCGGATTCCGGTCTTTCCCCTTGTTTGGGCTCAACGCGTACAAGGAGAAATTCTACTTCGATTTCTCGTCGAGCCTCGTCGGCGTCGGCATGATCTGCCCTTACCTGATAAACTTCTCCATGCTGTTTGGTTCCATTGTCTCGTCGTGCTTCATCTGGCCAGCAATAGAATCTATGCAAGGGAAATGGTACACCGATGTTTCTCCGATCAGCTTCAAGGGGATCAATGGATACAAGGTTAGCAACATGTGCTTAAAGTGGCTGAATTTAATCAGCTTCCTTAGGCTTTTTTTTTTTAAATTTGACATCGGCACTCCACTGATATACACGTATTTTGTTACGACGACGTGAAAATAGTTTTATGCAAATTGGCATATATCATTTTCACATGACAAATCTTAATAATTCATGCGCATACAGTTGTTTTTCATGTTTGATCACAATAACGTGAAACATCTATCGGTTCTTTTTTACTTCTCGTTTAGGACATGGATAATATACATGTTTTGTGTATAAAGTTTAAATTTTTATTGTTTGACCACAAGAATGTGATACATCTACTCGAGAGAAGAGAGGTTTTTTTACTTGTCATTTCGGACATCGATATGATATTATGATATACATGTTTGTCATGACAATATGAAGAACATTGATAAATATCAATACTTTCATGTGTATGAAATTCGTTCGTTTGGAGTTTGATGAGAAGAAAGGGCCTTGTCTTCAAACAGGTGCCGATGGGCATATCCATGGTGCTCGGGGATTGCCTGTTCCAGCTGGGCACGATCAGCATCAAGGCGGCGCAGCACTTCCTCAAGGGGAGGCAGGGGCAGAAGCTCGCCGTCAGCTGCGACCCCGACGACGAGATCCAGTGCCAGGCCAGATACGACGAGCAGCGCAGGAATCAGGTTTTCCTGAACGACGGGATCCCGGACCAGTTCGCGGTGGCGGGGTACGTCGCACTGGCGGCGCTCTCGACGGCGGCGGTACCCCACATCTTCCCGCAGATCCGGTACCAGCACGTCGCCCTCGTCTACGCGGTGGCGCCGCTCCTGGCGTTCTGCAACTCGTACGGGTCCGGGCTGGTCGACTGGTCGCTGGCGACGGTGTACGCGAAGCTGGCCCTCTTCGCGGTCGGCGGGTGGGTCGGGGCTGCGTCCGGCGGCGTGATCGCCGGGCTGGTGGCCTGCGGCATCATGGTGGTGGTCATCGGCAACGCCGCCGAGCTGATGCAGGACTTCAAGACGGGGTACCTGACGCTCACCTCGCCGGTGTCCATGTTCGCGAGCCAAGTGATCGGCACGGCGCTCGGCTGCGTCATCAACCCGGGCGTCTTCCTCATGTTCCAGCGGCTCGCCGGAGCGGACCACCTGGGGGAGGCCGGTGCGACGTACTCGGCGCCGATAGCCATCGTCTACCGGGGCCTCGCCGTGCTCAGCGCGGAGGGCCTCGATACCCTGCCCAGCCACTCAGCCGCACTCTGCGCCGCCTGCTTCGCCGTGGCGCTGAGCATGGACGCGGTGGCGGCGGTGGCGGCGGCGAGGAGGTGGAGGGTACGCGGGTGCGTGCCGAACCCCATGGCCATGGCGATCCCGTTCTTCGTCGGGCCGACGTTCGCCGTGGACATGTGCGTGGGGAGCCTGCTGCTGCTGGCGTGGAGGAAGGCGGATAAGCAGGGAGCGAGCACGCTGGCGATAGTGGTGGCGTCCGGGCTCATCTGCGGCGAGGGGATGTGGGCGCTGCCGTCGTCGGTGCTCTCCATGCTCAACGTGCAGCCTCCCATCTGCATGAAGTTCCTCTCCAGCTACCAGAGTCAGCAGATGCGGCAAAGCTTCGTGCTCGCCATTGACGCGCCCCCGCAATGACAGCATGCATCCATTTACACTTGCACACCTTGTAAATTGGTCGTCGGAGATCACTTTTCTTGTGAGTTTGTACCGCATTGGATCTTTCCACACATTACTTGATACTTGATAATGCAACTAATTAGGAGCATTATTTACAGGTGACGATTAAATGACCAAAGTACTCACATGGAGACAGAAGAAAATATAACCTCAACAAAAGTACTCCCGTCATTTCATATGTTATAAGACTTTTTAAAGTTATTTTTTTTCTAACCTTGACCAAATTAAAATAAAAATATATTAACATATATAAAACCAAATAAATATATTATTAATACATATTTCATGACGAGTTTAACGAAATTGTATATTTTTCTATAAAATTAATATAAGTTAAAGAAATTTAACTTTTAAAAAGTGAAACCACTTGCTAATAGTATTAACGGATGGAGTATAACATAATGAAACCAACTGACAGCCAAATCTTGTCAAAGTTTCCGAAGTTTCATATGTCAAACCTTGGCTTCTCATATGCGTCAAACGATCAAATCAAACACGCCATAAAAGCATATGGTCTGCATCGCTAATCAAGCCAGAAAAGTCTTGCACCTTGATATATAGCACTTTGATCGCCTGGCTAAAAAAACCGTTCTGCAAAATTTTACAGTACCTACCAACACGGACATTAGGCTCCTCTAATGGTTTTCATTACATAAGGATCTGGTCAATGAAGAGGGGAGAAATGGTTTGATCAACATTCAAAGTTGCTTATCAAGCCACCTTCATAGTTCATAGTTCACAAAGAAAAAAGAAGAAAAGACTGCTTCCTTTTCTAACTAATTCCGCAGGATCACAAATGAACTTAAGGACTAATCTGCTGGTTCCAGTAGCAGGTCGGCATCATACTCCATCAGTTTCAGCTGTTGTCCAAGAATATTAATTCAGCATAAGCCATCAGTTTCAGCTGTTGTCCATCGGTATTAAAGTCAACACAATTGTGCGAATGAAATGAAGCAAAAACATATCTAAAATTACAGCTGTTAACCTATTTCACGACCAAATGTCAAGTCCTAAGCTCCTCCAAAAATGAAAGACAAAAGAATGTATGCGAACCAGCAATAAGCCTTTTCTTCTATTTTGGTTTCCCCAGTAGGACATGATGCAAGCACATGGTTTTCCTTTTCCTCTTTAGTATCATGGAACGCTAACGCTGCGCTAGGGTGAAAAGCATTTGGATTAAGTTGCACCAAAAGATTCAGGACCTCTCATTCATTAAGTGGAGTTCTAGACTGCAGACAACTTCCAAAAGAAGATTCATCAGTTCGTTTCTTCAATATTTCTCAGTGAAGTCTCTAAGATTTCTAAAATCAATTATCTGATAGTGTCCATGCAGTGATTTGTAACATTTCTAAATAAATTTCTACAATTTTGCCCCCAGTACATAGTCTGTAAATCACAAAACTAAAGATAGCCATATGTTCTGTTTGATCTTCAGCTTTTATATAGACATGTGACTTGCCCTCCCTACATCTCATAATTTTTTTTGAAACATTTATATCTGGTGAAAACGAAATTTACACAAAAATACATTTTGTCCTCATATCTCTCCTTCATAAGCTAGCAACATTTTTCACTTATATATTGGAACTAGGTTTCGAGATAATCTACAATTGTAAATCACTATATTACATAAAAATCATAAATATTTCAACACCAGTGGAGACATTTTAGTGGTCACCTTTCCACAGTTGATCTTCATCTAGTTTCATCTTGTCCTACAACAAGAAATGAAAAGAAAAAAAAAAAGAAAATGTCTCTCTTTCATCAAACAAACTAGAAACAAGACTAGAGAATTATGTCAACACAAGATAACAGACGCCAATCTAAATAATGGAACATGACACATATTTTTTGCATTGCATCTATGCTTGAAGTGCTAAAACTAGGATATCTAGGAGTGAATCAAATGAAAATCGTTATGCACATTTGGACCAATGTTAACCGAGACGAGTATAGTAGGAGCATTTCTTGTTCTCCACATTGAGTTCAACCATGCAGTGTTTCAAACAACGGTTGCTCAGGCGACCTAGGCAGTGCGCGCTAATGCTCCATGCCGCTTACAGGTGAAGCGGCAAGGCTAGGTGGAAATCCACCTAGGTGGCACATAAATGGTTTGGGTAGGTGTGCCTAGGCATGGCTAGATAGGTTGATAGGGTTTACCTATTGGCCTGTGCTCATCAAGATCTGCTAGTCCCGCTCACTGCCACCGCTAGGGAGGCGCCACTGCCAGGTTCTTCTACCCATCACCGCTGCTAGGTGCCAGGGAGGTGGGAGCCGCCGCTGCCAGGTTCCTATCCTCCACCCGTCGCCGCTGCTAGCTACCAGGGAGCTGCTGTCACCAGGTGCCAGGGAGGTGGGAGGTGGGAGCTACTGTCGCCAAGTTCCTATCCTCTACCCTCCACCACTAGGTTCCTCTACCCATTGCCATCGCTAGGCACTAGGGAGCCACCGCCGCTAGGGACCCTACCATCGCAAGGGATCTTCTGTATGATTGGACGCGCTCGCTTGATACTGACTCCCTTAGTCCCTTTGTGCCTTTGTGGCCTTGTTAACGATGTAGAAACATGCTATTCATATTTTTGTCTATGACTTAGGAGTAAGATTTAGTAATAACGGTTGAGTACATATGTCTTAGGTGAGTACACATGTCTTAGGCTAAGTACACATGTATTGTCTAGAATCTCGATGTCTAAACGACACTACCTAGGCAGAATTGCAGAAACGCTAAGCCACCACCTAGGTGCTCCACCTAAGAGGCCTAGGCACTAGGCGAATCCTCTCTGCCTGCTTACCGCCTACCGCTTTTTGAAATATTGCAACCATGGTAGGTCACTAATACACTAAATGTTTTGGGCCAGATTATGGGACGCAATGGGCACATCTTAGCATATGATTCGGGTCAACACAAATACTGTTTTAACATCTGAATTATCCATCTGAAGATGAGAAGAGTAGTTTCAGTATTACCTTCCATGAGTCACCCGAAGCCTCGGTCGGGAATGGCGAGCATGGAAGTCATCCTCGCAGCGGCGGTGGCGCTATGCAGAGGCAGCAGCAACACCACGCAGACGCTCAGCTCAACAGGACACCTACGCAAAGAATGAATATGACATCATTAGGCCACACCTCGCTTAGTATATTGGTAAGGGCATAGGGCATGAGCGAGCGGTGGGCAGGGTACCTGAGGATGCGAGGGGGCGCAGCTAGCGCACGATGGAGAGACGGCCTCGCCGCATAGCAGGTAGACCTCCCTGACGCGGCACAGAGAAGAGAAGAGGACGAGCAGAGCAGCGACCTGGTGGTGGCGGCTGCCATCGTAGCTTGCCGAGACAGGCGGAGGTGCAAATGAGGTTTCATTTCCAGTTAGCTTCTGCTGCAGTGGCAATACTATGATTTGCAAACAAGATGATCCAATCTGGGCCATCCACTCCCAACCAATTAGGGGCGAAAGTGATTCGGATAGTTTCCGTCCGAATCCAGAAAAAATGGATTCAGATCCAGATTTTTTGTTTCGGATACGGATACATATTTAGATTTTTTTTGGATACGGAAACAAATATGATATCGCTGGTATCCGACGGATACAGATACGAATTTGAATAATCTAGATAACTCATATTCGGATTATCCAAAAAAAGACTCATTCAGCCCAGTTATCTATAACCATTAAATTAGCTTTAAGATGTATACCAGATATCTTGTATTCACTTTCTATAATACAGACTCTCATCTCTCATTCTTGTTTCTCTCCATACAACATCCCAGACACCATGCCCATCAGCCTCCCCTGTCGTGGCGTCTCGTTGCCTGCCCATGCCACTGCGACACCCTACCGGCCGGTGCCAAAACACCTCACCCTATTGATGGAATTGTGCCCAAGAGAATTATGGGGGAATCAGAAGTTCTGGTTGAGGGCCAGAAGTTCCGGTTCTAGAGCATCCAGAAGTTCCTGTTAGATCGGAAGTTCCGGGCCAGCCCCAGTTTTGGTTTTCTAGAGGAGCCGGAAGTTCCGGGCCTGCCTGAACGAATCGGAAGTTCCAGTTAGACCGGAAGTTCCAGTTAGACCAAAAGTTCCGGGTCGAAATAAATTCGATACAGAAGGTTATTTTCAGAAGTTTCGGTTAGAACCAGAAGTTCCGGTCCAGGCGAACAGATTAGATCTGTTGGGCTTTAATACAAATTAAAGGCCCATGACAGGGCACTATATAAAGAGAGGTGGGGCAAGCACGAAAAGATTGCGGGTTGTTGTTGCCATTGCTACTTGATGTTGGTTTGACCAAACCCTAGCTGCCACCTCTCTTCTCTCCTCGATTGCAAAGCGTTGTGATCGATCTTCCTGGATCTCACGAGTGGTGCTAGCACGCCGGCGCGAGGTGATCCTGTCCCCTGACGTGTGGATACCATGGAGGCACTACTCTAATAGTGGTGCTCGTCTTCTTCCCGTGAAGATCGTCGGATCATAGGATCGCGTCGTCTTCATCGCCGGAACGCCGACGAATGAGTGGAGCAGGCAGGAACAGCTCGAGGATGCGCTTCATCTACTCTACTTCTGCTGCCCGAGCGCGTCTCGAGGCTCAAGGTAATGATCTATGATCCCATTACACGCATGGTTCCTAGGCTAACAGGGTAAATTTTTGAAATTAAGCGCTAGCGTAGCTTCCCCATAACCCAACAGTGGTATCAGAGCCTACGTGCGTAGTGTTTGATCTAGATCGATCACATATGGTGATATGTGATGGAAATAGATTGGATCTATTATTTTTGTCGTCGGATTTATGGAAGTTTCGGTTGGACCGGAAGTTCTGGGCCAAAATAATTTTCGATACAGAATATTATTTTCGGAAGTTTCGGGTATGACTCAGAAGTTCCGGGTCCAGAAGTTTCGGTTGGACCGAAAGTTGCGGACAGAAATAAATTCCGTACAGAAGGTTATTTTCAAAAGTTTCGGGTGTGACTCGGAACTTTCGGGCCAAAAATAAATTCGAGTCAGAAGGTTGATTTTGAAAGTTCCGGTCCTGAGCCGGAAGTTCCGAGCCCTTCGACCGGAAGTTTCGGGCCTATTGGCCGGAAGTTCCGGGTCCAGTTCAGTCACGTCTAGATTCCGCCTAACTCATTTTTGCAGGGAATGTTGTGACTGGTATGGTCTTGCAAAGTATATGATACTCGCTTGTAATAACATGGCCTGCGTGTCATGGTTGATTATAGCCTAATGCTGTTCAAGTGTTGTATGACCTGCGCGTCGACATGTAATGCTTCTGCTCATGTAATTATTATAGTGCTATTAGGTGTAATAGACTGATACAAGTTCATGAAGGCCTAAAGCATGATGACCTGAAGGACAAGAACCATGGAGATAGAGATCACCATGCGAGAGGGCCATACTATGTCACAGTTAATATGATTGCCTGTGATGATTACTTATATTCCTGTCATACTATTCTTTCATGTTCTGTGTGCGGTAGGCATCATTACCATGTTAGAATAGTTTCCCTCAGAAAATTAAGTATTGATGCTCTTTCCAATAGCTACACCTACTAAGGTTCTCGATTATCGATGGTGGGTCTGTCAAAGCAGGGTGTCGTCTTTTATCTTGACCAGTTAGGGTGGATGTCGGACAACCACATGCATAGCATTGGTTTGCTTAACAAAGCTATCAAAACGGTTTTAGGCTTTGGGACATGGAGTTAGGAGTCGGGCATTGGATGCTACCCCAACGAACAAGAGTCACATATGATGTGATTAGCAGGTGTTGCTTACCTATATCACTAATCTTCTAGCAGTGATGCCAAAGCTCACTAGGAGTTAGATGAATATAGATCTTATCTCACAATATGTTATTAGAGGAAAAACGATCATTTTACATATTGTGGTATATCTTTTATTTGATAGAAGATTAACATAGCATAGTGCTGAATCTTGCATTGTTGTTATAGATCATGGCACCTACTGCAAAAAAACACTTTCGTTTTTTATCTGTGACCTATCCTTGAAAGGGAGAAATTGTCTGGAACAAACTTTATAGACTGGTACAGGAATTTGAGAATCGTTCTCAAACAGGAGAATAAGGATTACATTCTAGAGAAACCCCACCCTGATAAACCAACGGATAGTACACCAATTACTGAAAGGCAGGCTTATGAGAAGCATGCCAGTGATTCAATTGATGTCAGCTGTCTCATGCTTGCCTGCATGTCCTCTGAGCTTCAGAAGCAATATGAGGACAAGGATGCCTATGATATGATCGTGGGGTTGAAGGGCATATTTGAGAACCAAGCACGGATTGAGAGGTATAATGTCTCAAAGTCCTTGTTTGCGTGCAGGTTGGCGGAAGGCAGTCCAGTGAGTCCTCATGTGATTAAGATGATTGATCACGTTAAGAACCTGGAGAAGCTTGGCTTTAAACTTGATAAAGATTTAGCCACATATGTGATTCTTCAGTCGCTCCCTGCGAGTTTTGAGCCTTTTATCATGAATTTTTATATGAATGGCATGAAGAAAACCTTGGCTGAATTACATGGGATGCTCAAGACAGCCGAGGAAAGCCTTAAAAAAATCCTAGTCATGTGATGATGGTTCAAAAGGAAAGTAAGAAGAGAAAGCGTAAGGGAAAGGCTAAAGCTTCAGATGCGATCTCGAGCTCTAAGTCTAATTCGGTTGGAAAGTCCAAGTCTGGCCCTGCTAGCTCTGATACTTATACCACTGCCATAAGCCTGGCCATTGGCGGAGGAATTACAAGTTGTATCTGGAAGAACAAAAGAAAAAGAATGGAAGTGCGACTTCCGCTTCAGGTATAAATGTTATTGAAATTTATCTTGCTACTCGTCCAAGTGATTCATGGGTATTTGATACCGGATCAATAATTCACACTTGCAAATCATTACAGGGGCTGAAAAGGACTAGGAAGTGCGTAAGAGGCGAATTAGATGTTCGCGTCGGCAATGGTGAAAAAGTTACTGCGTTGGCCATCAGCGTTTATTCTTTGTCGCTACCCTCAGGATTAGTTTTGGAGTTAAATTATTATTATTTTATTCTCGCCTTGGGCAGAAATATTATCTCTTCGTCATGTTTAGAGGAAGACGGTTTTGAATTCTTAATAAAGAACAAGTGTTGTTCGATATTTTTGAATGGTATGCTCTATGGTGTTTGTTCATTGTTGAATGACTTATATGTTCTGAATCTTGGGGATACACATGTCTATAACATTAATATGAAGAAATCTCAACTCAATGATTTGAATCCTACATATGTCTAGCATTATCGTTTGGGTCATATAAATGAGAAGCGCATGCAGAAGCTCCATAGAGATGAGCTTTTGGAGTCATTTGATTTTGAATCATTTGACACATGTGAGTCTTATTTACTTGGCAAGATGACTAAGACGTCTTTCACTGGTCAAAGTGAGAGGGCAAACGAGCTATTGGCTATCGTACATACTGATGTGTGTGGATCAATGAGTTCTACAGTCAGAGGTGGATTTCAGTACTTCATAACTTTTACCGATGACTTTAGTAGATATGGTTACGTCTACTTAATGAGGCATAAGTTGGAATCCTTTGAAAAGTTCAAGGAGTTTCAGAATGAGGTATAAAATCATATTGGCAAGACAATTAAATTTCTACGATCGGATCGTGGAGGTGAATATTTGAGCTATGAGTTTAATAATCATCTGAAGCAGTGTGGAATTGTTCCACAGCTGACTCCACCTGGTACACCTCAGTGGAATGGGGTGTTCGAGCGGAGGAACCGAACTTTGTTGACATGGTCCAGTCGATGATGAGTCAAACTGATATTCCATTGTCTTTCTGGGGATTTACTTTAGAAACTGCTGCTTTCACACTAAACAGAGTTCTATCTAAATCTATGGAGAGGACGCCATATGTGATATGGACTAGGAAGCGTCCCGGGTTATCTTTTCTAAAGATCTGAGGTTGTGAGGCCTATGTAAAGCGTTTGATGTCTGATAAGCTCACTCCCAAATCTGATAAATGCTTCTTTGTGGGTTATCTTAGGGAAACCAAAGGATATTACTTCTATAATCAGGAAGAAGGCAAAGTGTTTGTCGTCCGGAATGGTGTTTTTCTTGAGAAAGAGTTTCTCTCGAAAGGGGTTAGTGGGAGCACGGTGCAACTCGAAGAGGTTCGAGAACCACTAGAAAGTGTTTCACCTCCTACTGAACCACAACTCGATATGCAAGATGTTGCTAAAGTCTATCCAGATCATCTTAGCTATTGCCGTATTTTATGACTATGAGATATGGCAAATGGATGTCAAGACGGCTTTTCTTAATGAAAATCTAAGTGAGGATGTGTACATGACACAGCCTAAAGGTCTTGATGATCTAGAGAATGCTGGAAAAGTTTGCAAGCTGCAAAGGTCCATTTATGGGCTGAAGCAGGCTTCTCGAAGTTGGAACCTTCGTTTTGATGAGGTAGTTAAAGGGTTTGGCTTTATCAAGAACGAAGAAGAGCCTTGTGTTTACAAAAAGGGTAATGGGAGCTCACTTATGTTTTTGGTCTTATATGTAGATGACATATTGTTGATCGGAAATGATATTCCTATGCTAGATGCTGTCAAGGCTTCATTGAGAAAAGTTTCTCAATGAAAGATCTTAAAGATGCAGCATACATTTTAGGCATAAAGATCTATAGAGATAGATCAAGAAGGCTAATTGGATTAAGCCAAAGTATGTACATTGACAAGATATTGAAACGGTTCAATATGCAGAATTCCAAGAAAGGTTTCCTGCCAATGTTACATGGTATTTCTCTCAGTAAGAGTCAGTGTCCTTCGACACCTGATGAGCTGGAGAAAATGAATGCGATCTCGTATGCCTTCGTAATCGGATCCATCATGTATGCCATGCTTTGTACACGTCCAGATATTTCTTATGCTCTAAGTGTTACTAGCAGATATCAGTCAAACCCGGGTGAAAGTCACTGGGCAGTTGTAAAAGGTATCCTTAAGTACTTGAGAAGAACTGAGGATATGTTCCTAGTATATGGAGGTGAGGAGGAGCTCGTTGTAAATGGTTACACCGATGCTAGCTTCCAAACTAACAAGGATGATTCGCGATCATAGTCTGGATTTGTGTTTTGCCTCAATATAGACGTAGTGAGTTGGAAGAGTTCCAAGCAAGAAACAGTTGCAGATTCAACGATAGAAGCCGAGTATATTGCAGCTTCGGAAGCTGCAAAGGAGGCAGTTTGAATCAGAAAGTTTGTTTATGAGTTGGGTGTTGTCCCTAGTGCGTCTAGTCCAGTGGACATTTATTGTGATAATAGTGGTGTCATTGTGCAAGTGGGAGATTGATGGAATTGTGCCCAAGAGAATTCTAGGGGAACCGAAAGTTCTGGATGAGGGCCAGAAGTTCCGGGTTCTGGAGCATCCGGAAGTTCCGGTTAAACCGAAAGTTTTGGGCCAGCCCAAGTTTTGGTTTTCTGGAGAAGCCGGAAGTTCCGGTTGGATTGAAAGTTCCAGGCCTGCCTGGACGAACCGGAAGTTCCGGTTAGACCGGAAGTTCTGGGTCGAAATAAATTCGATACAGAAGATTATTTTTGGAAGTTTCGGTTAGAACCAGAAGTTCTGATCCAGGCGAACAGATTAGATCTGTTGGGCTTTAATACAGATTAAAGGCTCATGACAGGGCACTATATAAAGAGAGGTGGGGCAAACACGAAAAAGTTGCTGGTTGTTGTTGCTATTGCCGCTTGATGTTGGTTTGACCAAACCCTAGCCACCACCTCTCTTCTCTCCTCGATTGCAAAGCGTTGTGATCGATCTTCCCGGATCTCACGAATAGTGCTAGCACGCCAGCGCGAGGTGATCATGTCCTCAGACGTGTGGATACCGTGGAGGCACTACTCTAATAGTAGTGCTCGTCTTCTTCTCGTGAAGATTGCCAGATCGTAGGATCGTGTCGTCTTCATCGTCGGATCGCCGACGAACGAGCGGAGCAGGGAGGAACAGCTCGAGGACGCACTTCATCGACTCTACTTCCGCTGCCCGAACGCGTCTCGAGGCTCAATGTAACGATCTATGATCCCATTACATGCATGGTTCCTAACCTAACAGGGTAAATTTTTAAAATTAAGCGCTAGCGTAGCCTTCCCATAACCCAACACCTATCCCTCGCTCGCCACTATCGGCCTAGCCCGGCGCCTGCCTAGCTACCGTACCCTAACGGCCGCCCCTGCTGCCACGGCACTCCGTCCTCGCTTGGTGCCCCGTCTGGCCTCGCCGGTTGCTTCGCCACGCTGTGCCCCGCCGCCTCGCTCGACTGCCACGTTGTGCCCCACCAGTTGCCCCTACTGCCACGGCGCCCTACCTAGCCTTAGCCAGTTGCTGCGCCATGCCGTGCCACGCTGCGCCCTATTGCTTTGCCTGACCGCTGCGCCACACCACGCTGGCCGTGTTGCCAGCACCACGCTATGCAGGAGAAATAAGGAAAGGGAAACGAAGAAAAAGGAAAGAGGGAAGAAGAAGGAAAGCGAGAAGAAAGAGAAAGAAAAAAGAAAAAAGAAAGAAAAAAGAGAAAGAGTAAAAATAGAAAAATAAAAAAAGAAATGTTTTTTTAGAAACTTAGAGATTTTTTAAGGATACTCGGTCTGTCGCATACAATCTATATTTCCATTTTCCTTAATATGATGGGTTACAATCAATTCATTATTTTATGACAAGTAAAGTGATCGTGTATTTCTATACAAAGAAAGAATTATACTATTCTAACAATACCAGTCCCAAAAAGGAACAATCTATTTCTCAAGTGATTGGTTATATTTCTCAATTGGTGCTGGTTCATTGTGGGATTACAATGTTATATTTTCTCTAGGATTTTAAAAAGAAATGGATCTTTTAAATGATTTTGGAATTAAAAAATTCTAAATTTGGAAAATGTTTATTATCTACTAGACAGGTTTTTTTGATAAATATCCATAACCATATTTGTATCCACTCCGTATTCGTATACGATAATATCTGTTTCTGTATCCATATCCGAAGTATCTGAATCTGAAAAAAATATGAAAAGAGATATAATATTATTAATATCTGTCCGTATCCGATCCGTTTTCATCCCTACAATCGATCACACCATGATGGGCCGGTTGGGCCTATTTATCTGGTCCAATTTGCCTTTTCCTTTGTGGATTTGCTTTGAAGCCTCTCCCACTTTTGTTTCCCTTCCTGGTTCACCCCTATGGCGGTGGCGGCAGCAGTGAGGGTTTACAAGAGGAGTTGTTTGCGTGGCACAGAACACCGAAACTCAGGGACGGAACTGGGCCTAGGTAGGGATGAAAACGGAGCAGAAACGGACGGAAATAAGTGTTACATATTCATTTCCGTATTTTTTAACGGAAACAGAAACGAAAGTATATATTAAGGAAACAAAACCGGAAACGAATAGTACCAAAAATGAATACGGATCGAATAAGGAATGGATACGGATACAAATCGAATATATATATATATATCAGAATACAAAGTACCAAATATTAACTCATAAATTATAACACATAGTTTCTAAATAGAAATAGTTCGAAGTTTCAGCTTTTATTTCGAAATACAAATAGTTCGAAGTTCTAACTTTTATTATCAATACTTCATCTACATATCTTTCTCTAAATCTTTCTTCATGTTATACTTATCATCTACGTTATTATTCTGTTGATCTTAACTATCGTGACAATGAAAATAAGAATGTGGGATAAATTAAAATACAACGAAACTACCTAATAAACTTTACCCAAAACAGTAATAAATTCACAATGAAGGATTGAAATATAAAAATTCACAATGAAGGATTGAAATATAAAAATTTAGACAATTTTATATACTATCCAGCTGTCGCTCAGATCTCATCAGCTGGGGGCGGCGAGCCGACGATGCTGTGGCGGGCTGGGCATGGGCACATGGCACCATGGCCTGCCGCCTGCGCCCTGGGGGATGGCCGGCGCCCTGACGGCTGCTGCCCACGAGAATGGCGGATGAACAGATGGGGGCAATGGGAATCGGCGTGATGCAAAATAGTGCTACTGGGCGTGGACGGGGAATCGATGTGGATGGCATGGGCATGGCGCAGAAAGAGGGTGGGCTATAAATGCTCAAAAAATCCATTTTCTTTAGGCATAATATCCATCAGCATATCTGTTTTTGACGAAATCGTCGTTTCGTTTTCGTTTTCATAAAAAAAATTTCATATCCGTTTTCATTCCAAAAAATTTCATTTTCGCTTCCGCATAAGTCTCTTCATATCTATTTTTTCTTGAAACGGACGGAAACTTTATGTTCCATTTTCATCGTAGTCTGGGGCAGCTTAGGTCCGAGCGAGCCCCACTCGTGGAAAAATTGGTAATGAAATGGTATCTAGTATTTTGTCAAATATCAATGCTGTAAATAGTTCCAGCCCCATTTCCTGCCTAGCCCAGCCCCACAAGTAGTCCAGAAAAATAGCCCATTAATTGAGCCCACTTCTTCAGTAATTCAGCCCACTTCAACCTCAACCCTATAACTCCTGCTCGGGCTGCTCATGCCGATTC
>KE372018.1:1182943-1193652 GCA_000418225.1 Zizania latifolia
ACCCCGGCCGCCGGCTCCTGTGCCGCTCCCCGGCAAGGCAGGCACCCGGTCCCCTTCTCGTCTCCTACATCGTTTCCCTGTCTGCTCTCTGGACCAGGTATTTCGAGCCCCAGGCTTAGGGAAATCCTGACTCCGCCACTGGCCGGAAAACTAGCCTTGCGACCTCGCCTTCTTCATCGCTTTCGACGTAGAGTTGATTGCGCCGAGGCCTGCCGCCTCTCCTGACCGAGTGCCCTGCCTTGCTGCGTCGGTGGTCAGGATGAGGGTCAAGGTGATATCGCGCTCCACCGACGATTTCACGCGGGAGCGCAGCCAGGACCTACAGGTGCGATGCCTCTCCTTCCATTTGCTGCTTCTGTTGCTGTTGCTAGGTTTGCTAGGTGGTAGGGATGAATTCGTTGGTTTGTCCTTAAGCGAGAGTGCGATGTAGTCATGTTCTATGGTATGGTACATTCGGAACTGTGTTGTTGCAATCTGCTTATGGCTTCTGAAGCATTGGGAGTGTTTGCGTCCGAGGACGAAAAAATTTATGCATAGTCAATTTGGTGTATCTGCGAAAAATTTAGGGGCTAATTTGATCCCCTTTTGCTGCAATTGTGTCGACTTTCTAGAATTCATTGCTTGTCAATTAGTGGGATGGCTAAATTCTCTTGCAGCTGCAGATCTTCCTTTTTTTTTTAGTTCGGTTCTAACTGAGGTTAAAAAAGAGCTTTGAGCCAAATATCTGGGGAAGTATTGATAGCTTACAATAGTTTGAGATAACCACCATCAATTTTTTAATCAAGAAATATACTACATAATTATGAGCTTTCGATCCTTATTTTTCCTGAAATATTTGGTGAAGTATTTGAATGCCATGGCCATTTGGCCAACTCTAGGTTCAGGTCATTGAAAGTTTGCTTGGTTGCTTCCTTAGGCGGTTAGGCCATATGATTATTCTGGTTGCAGACACTGACATTATTTATCTTACATTTTGCTCCCAACAGAAAGTATTCCGTAATTATGATCCAGCACTTCGCACTCAGGAGAAATCTGTTGAATACACTAGGGCCCTTAATGCTGCAAAGTTAGAGAAGGTTTGTGTGTTCTTCCTTCTGTTTCTTAACGTTTTGCTTTTCTTACCTAACACGAATTTCAATATGAATTTTTATGTGTTTTTTTGCAGATCTTTGCTAAGCCATTTATTGGAGCAATGGATGGACATATTGATGCTGTATCTTGTATGGCGAAAAACCCCAATTATCTGAAAGCAATATTTTCTGGTTCAATGGATGGGGGTAATTACCAATTTACCATACGTCTGTACTAGCTTGCTGCTTTTGTCTCCTTGTTATGAATTCTTATTTGTGCCTTTGATGAAGTAGTTCAATCGATGGAGTAGGTCATGATAACGTACATACCCTTTGGTTTTCTGGCTTTTGGGCCTGGGGTGACAATTACCTCATATGTTTCGCCTGGTTACATTTGCATAGCTAGTTATTTGTGAACTTTTATTTTCTGATGCACTTGAAACTATATTACTGTCATGGGCATGGGCCTAGAGGAAAGAGTCCCATCCCAGGAAGAAACTGCTGGCAAGAATCCTGATTAGGAATACAAACTGCCGGCAGTATTTGTGTTAGGAGATAAATCAGAGTCAATATTTGTGTTAGGAGATAAATTAGAGTCAGTATTTGTGTTAGGAGATAAAGTCCTAGTAGGAGATAAGGTAGAATCAGAATAGTATTTGGCCAATCAAGGAAACAATAATTTAGATCAAAAGGCCGGGATTGGAAACCTGCCTCGCCGGTGTAAAAGGCTTATTTTTTTTAGTTCAGTATAATGTAGTACGTCAAGATGTAAAAGGCTTGAGTCGTAGCTCTATTAGGCGTCATGTTAAAGTTGAGGCTGCACTGCAGCTCGAGGACGAGTTGCTCGAAAAGAGGGGTGTAATGTCATGGGCATGGGCCTAGAGGAAAGAGTCCTGGCCCAGGAAGAAACTGTTGGCAAGAGTCCTGATTCGGAATAGAAATTGCCGGCAGTATTTGTGTTAGGAGATAAAGTCCTAGTAGGAAATAAGGTAGAATTAGAATAGGATTAGAGTTTGTTAGTCTAAAGGATTGTAAGGCTGATATATATACCTCGCCGGTGCGTTGGCCGTCACGGCTCAACTACGCTGATGAGGTCCAGGGCCAAGACTGACCATCGTCTTCAAGTACAACCTTAGATCAAGATCCTCTTGCTACCTTCAAGTACAATCTGCGTTCCCGTTCATCTCTGTCTCTGAATCCAGCCTATGACAGTTACAAACCTGCACATTTATTTGCAATCCTTGTGGACTGCTTAATACTTAAAGTTAAAGAGTACTTAGAACTTAGTTGACCAATGAAGAGAATATAAAATGCATATATTTTAAGTGAACTGCTGTTCATGTGGTTTAATTGTATGTGATGATGAATGCAAATAGTTGATGCTAGCACATTATAATGTTTTTATAATCACAATATTCTCAGGAATTGACTTCTAGAACAGAAAGTGTACATTTGTGTTATGCATTTACAAGTATAATCTGACTATTACGTTTCACTGGTGTACATGTTGCAGCCATTTTATGTTAGTTTAAAAGCCAGAACTGGTTTTAGTTCAATTTCTATTATGTTGAAGCAGATGATTTTCTTCATTTATTTATCAAAGCAAAGTGACTCATCTCACTGCTTCTATTTTGCTGGCAGATATTCGTTTATGGGACATTGCTGCAAGGTAGTAATGTAACGGTGACAATACTTTTCCTTGAGGATCATCCTTTTTTTATTCTCTCCAAACACATGCCAGCAATTGTTTCATCTTTGCATATCCTTGTTGCTAGGAGAGCTGTTCTTAATTATGTCACATAAATGTAATTTTCTTTTGTTAAATACAACAAAAACAGGAAGACAGTTTGCCAGTTCCCTGGACATCAGGGTGCCGTGAGGGGTTTGGCAACATCGACCGATGGTGATCTTCTAGTATCTTGTGGTGTTGACTGCACGTAAGTTATATTGTGGATGTCTTATGAAACAATCTTATACCCAAATTCAGTGTTAGTTGAGTATATGTTAAAGGCATGTATGCCATTTTTGAGCTTAGAGCTGCCACAAGTTTAATCCCAACAAAACAACCTTTCTTTACATGTCTACTTATATAGTTTTTAAGACCCATTCGTTCTAAGAAAGTGAGAAGCTTACGTTCCCTTGGCATAAGTGAACTGCCAGTGTCTGTGTTCTTACCGTGCACTTATCCTTCTATGGGTTGTAGTGTTCGTCTGTGGAAAGTTCCTATGCTCAAGATGGTAGACACTAACGATGCTATTGGAGATGCTTCTCAGGTATACACTGAATGGACACATCTACATTGTTTTGCTCTATACTAGTACTATCTTATTTGATTAATTTGTCAATGTTTACAGCCTTCAGCGATCTACACATGGAAGCATGCATTTTGGTAAGAGTATTGGTTTATTTCCTCCCAGGTTTAATTGATCATACTTAGATGCTCAGGTTGACCACAAGGTTTCTTATTTTTAGGGGTGTTGACCACCAGTGGGATGGCAATCTTTTTGCAACTGTAGGTGCTCAGGTTGATGTATGGGATCAGAACAGGTAGAATATTTGATGATTCATTTTCTAGCAATATTTTCTTTTGTTTGTTCATTACGAGCACCAACACTATTCTCATTTGTATAGGTCAGAGCCAGTAAGTAGCATTGAATGGGGTAAAGATACAGTTCTATCTGTGAGATTCAATCCTGGAGAACCTGATGTTTTAATTACGTCAGCTAGGTAAGTTTAGTTGTGGTAAATAATTTATGACTAAGTGTTTTAAAATCTTTGTTCTCCCTTTGACCCCCTGATGCTTGCGTCTTTGTGTTTTTTTTGTTTTTTCTCAATGACCTTATTGCTATTTTTCATTGCCAATCCTATTTCTTGGTTATGATGTTATGGGTTGAAATCATGATGGGATAAACACCGCCGGAAGGATAGTTGAGCGGTAGCTGCTGTTAGGGATGAGAGGTAGACTTAGGTTGGAGAGAGGACATTAGGGAGAGATTATATTAAATTTTTCTTGCTTGTCCTTGAATAGAGATACAATCCATCTTTATATAGATATAGATGGAACTGATATGACCCTCAAGTAAGTACTTAATCTAATCTAATCTTGACTTTTAAGGACTCAATATGATATAATCTAATCTTACTTTTTAAACAGCAAATCTCTAATTTTTGCTACAGTAACATACGGGTACTGTTCCCATGAGCTAGGCTGGGCCTGTCCCAGTACCCATGACACTACACCTCTCCTTTTGAGCAGCTCGTCCTTGAGCTGTAGGGTGATCTTAATCCTAACTAGATGTCTAACATAAATAAGATTCAAACTTTTTACATATTGGCTTGCTACAATATTTGGAATGAAAAATACTGCTAAGATTAAAGTAGGATAAGATGAATGTTGTAATTTATTGTTTTTGCCCCTCAAAATTTCTTAATATACTAAAGTAGAATGGTATCGATTTTGCAGTGACCGGAGTATAACACTTTATGATCTACGCATGTCATCCCCAGCTAGAAAGTTAATCATGAAGGTTTGTTGTATTTGTGGATGCTTGTCATATCTTAAAATGTCGAAAGAGATATGTGCAACATGTTGACATTATCGACTCTGATATGCAGAAAAAAACACACTTTGTTCTCATACAAAATTAAAGGTGCTTGCTGTAGCTATTAGTTGATAGTGTCTCCCTTGAATGCTTTGTGCTGTAGTTGCTGCAGCATTTATTCACTACAAAACTGAAAGTATAAATGAGAAAGATTAACTTATGAAGAAAAGTCATTTCTGCTTGAGAATGAATGTTATCCCAAGACATAGCTACTATTTTCCTTTTTAGTTTTTTGGGGCATCTTGTTGAATATCTATTGCTTTTAGCTTCTATTTCAGTAACTGCAGAACTATTGAGAAACTAATGTGTCATCTACCTATGCAGACAAGGTGCAATTCAATATGCTGGAACCCTAGGGAGCCTATGAACTTCACTGCTGTAAGATTTAAATTTTTTTATTAAAGGGTTGAACTATCTCTTGTTTATAATGCTGACTGTGAACTAGGTCTGCTTATCAATTAGGAACATCTGTCTGATGCTTTTTGTTGCTAGGCAAATGAAGATACAAATTGTTATTCCTTTGATTCTAGAAAGCTGGATGAAGCCAGAGTTGTTCACAAGGGCCATGTTTCAGCAGTGTAAGTAGTATCTGGAAGCCATTCTGATACACTGATTTGGCTAAGGTAGATTAGATATATTTGCAAAGGTTGCTCCTTTGGTGACTATTAGACTAGCTAACTGACCTTTTGTTGCAACAGGTTAATGATAAGCATATCATCATCCTAAGTTCTAAACTCAGCCAACATGATTATATCTAAATCTCAGAATTGCATACTTATATTGCATCAGATTAACAATCTATCGAGATACTTAGCAGAAGAAATAATGTGTGAAATCCTATCCTTCGCAGGAGATCTTCTAAGTAACATTTATATGTATTCACTAATCCATCCAACAAGGACCTCAACAACTCACTTTAAGGAAATGGCAGGAGACAATCACCACAATCTATAACCACTTTTTTAGAAGTAAAGAATTGTGTATTGCTTATATTATGTTGTCAATTTGAAGATCATATGAACAAATCAAGGGTACATTAAGTGAAAAGTAAAGCTGTGTTTTATATATTTTTGGTACTTACTCTTTCATGGAGTTACTAAGTTGTCTCAATGCTGATTTAGTATGTGCTGATGAACTCTCTGAAGATGCACATTTGCCAGTCCTGTCATATCCTGCAAGTTAATATCTCACGCATATGATAGTTATCAATCCTGTTATATCCTGCCGCTTTCTTTCTCTGTTCTTGATTTTGGGAAGTTGTTCTTACATGAATTGAGTTCTTCACAGGATGGATATTGATTATTCGCCGACAGGACGTGAATTTGTTACGGGTTCCTATGATAGAACAGTATGTGAAACTCTTGAAGATCCTACAGAAACCTTACATTTAAATCATGTATTGGCATATTTTTCATTAACAATTTTTTTGCCAATGCTTTTGCAGATACGGATCTTCCAGTACAATGGTGATCATAGCAGGGAGATATACCATACCAAGAGGATGCAAAGGTTATTTTCCATTGTATCGTTGGCCTTCTTCTGTACTTTCACTGCTGTTGTGCTCTTTTTAAGACCAAACATCAGGCTTTTCTCAACCTAGTGGACATCAATTAGATCAAATATGGCATTTTACCTGTAAATGTATATATAGTAATTACTTGTTTGTTACTTGTTACCTGTCAGACAGTTAGCTATCTTATTTAACACATTGCCGTATGGGATTTCACTGCATCAGTCTATCTGAACAAATTTATCTCTTATATTTGCAGGGTGTTTTGTGTAAAATACACCTATGATGGGACCTATTTAGTTTCTGGCAGTGATGATACAAATCTTCGGTTGTGGAAGTCCAAAGCTTCAGAACAGTTGGGAGTTGTAAGTTTTGTAACACCATCTGCTGTTTGCCCATTGATGTGATATCTACCATGTCTCTTGCTTGTACATATGCCATGTGATCGCACTCATCCCCTTCGTACAAGTGGAAACTAGGTTGGAAAATACACTTGGTTTGTCACTGTAGATCCTCAATGAAGTAGCATGTCAACAACCACCGATTTTTGTTCATCTTAATTGCTTTGTGTATCTAAACATTCACTGCCACCAAACAAAATGACGTACTTAACTAAGAATAATAGTCAACCGCCAGAAAAATGTTGGCATATATACATGAGTACATGACCAATGAGAAAAAGGAAAAAGAAACTTGTACAATTTTCTATTGTTGATCTGTAAGGCAGTGGTTTGGGGTCTACTCTGTAAAAACAGAAACTCCTAGGGCTGGTAAAAAGAATTCCAGCATGCTGTCCAATGTACATGATTCATGGTCACAAGGATATTGTCATATGTTAGCACCTAAAAACATAAATACAGTGACCAACTGACCATCAAACAACTACTGCGTCTTCCAGATTTCCTGCTAAGAACTGTAAACATACTAAGTACTTGAAAATTGGTGGCAAGGACGATTCTAACCGATTCAGCCTATTTCACATTATTTTATTTCATGAAATACATTGTTTTATGATGTTATTTAAAGAAAATAATAATAACTCTTTGCATTGCCCAATTTTGCCCAAAGTATGAGTTGTTTCTGGTCAAGTTGATTTACAGAAAAACCCTTGCCTTGCTAAATCTGCCATGAATGAATAAGTGATGCTATATGCTAGAGTGTCCTTGGGTGCTAGAGTGGTTTAATCAGGTATTAGTTTACATCAGCAAAAACCTCCTCAGAACTTAGGTGGAGAGCAACAAAGAAGACGATTCATCCACTGTGATTGGATTGATCTTATCTGCTACTGCATACAATTCACTGAACGGTCTTCTGTTTCAACATGCTTTAATTAGTGTGCAACTCTGCCTTGTATGCTTGAAGTTTGATGATAATTCAATGAGGGTGTGAATCATGCCTTATTCTTAGAAATAGCTGTACCACTCAATACCAACTCTACATTTTCCCTCCATTTTAGCTCATGCACATTTATTTTGAAAATGGCTGCACTTCTTAGTTCTTACAATGTCCACAGTCTTGCCATCCAATTTCTCCATAGACGCAAAGGTCTTTTGGTTCATATGAATTACATACGGTACCGTCATTGACCAAGGCAGCTGATTCATTAAGCATTGTTTATTTATGCTTCACGATATTTTAGAAAGTATTTTATTAACAATTCACTGTTGGAAGTGATATATAACGAACAAATTTCTTTTGCAGCTTCTCCCAAGAGAACGCAGAAAACAAGAATACCTAGACGCTGTCAAGGAGCGGTATAAGCACCTCCCGGAAGTCAAACGGATTGTGAGGTAATATACTGCTTGGCATTGGGAAATGCTACTTACTATCTCTGTTTTTTCGAATGTAAGGCATTCTGATTTTATTTAGATTTATCTATACATGTGTCTAGATTCATTGATATATAGATGAATCTGGATAATGTTAGAATGATTTATATTCAAAAACGGAGGAAGTAGTACATATCATCTCGTTTGCAATCATGGCCTTATCTGGATGGTTTCATGAATGGTGTGCTACTGCAGGCATAGGCACTTACCTAAGCCAATCTACAAGGCGGCCAACTTAAGGCGTACAATTATTGAAGCAGAAAATCGTAAAGAAGAAAGGAGGAGGGCACACAGTGCCCCAGGGAGCATGCCTGCGCAGCCCTTCAGGAAGAGAAGAATCGTCAAAGAAATTGAATAGGATCCAATCCTAGTAGCGCGAAGCTAAACGCAGCGATCCTACATGTCCAGCTCAGTGTTGTTGTTACAACAGAGTTACTCTGAGAAAGCACCCGGCAGTAGGAATCGAAATGTTTATGTTTCAGTTTAAGTGTAGACTTTTTTGGTCTTGCAATTTTGCTATACTATTTTGCTGTCAGCGTCCACGAACCTCATCGTTGTTTATGAGATAATTAAGTTTTGAGGATGTGTGGTACATGTGTATGTCTTTGGTAATGTCAAGGATCAATATTGATGTCATTAGCTAACCTCTAGTTCTCTGCAGCCAAAGTTTGAACTTCGGTGACTCGTATCAGGGATAGATGCAAGTGCAGCAAGTCAAAGGCGATCCCTGTACATCATCAATCTTAGGCATCTACTGACTACGGGCCACAGCAACGCATGCAGCTGCATGTGGCGTGACTGCCATCCGGTTCCAGTCGACGCCCTCGTGTCGTCACGGGCCACTCGTTCAAGGACGTACATGTCGGCCAACGGTGCGGCACACTACTCGTGATGTTCGGATCTACCCTCCGTAAAAAGGCTCACTCTCTGTCTAAAAAATAAGTGAGCAAATGATATATAAGAAATAGATAAAATATATTAAGAAATAAAACCTTTTGATTTACGAAACCAATAATAAATAAGTAGATAAAAATAAGATAGATGTTGATATACGTATGCTCGAAGGTATTTTGTAGAGACATGCTATTTTATTCTTGACCTCTCTGTACTGAGGAAACGGGGCATCGTAATTGTAATTTCATCATATCGCAATTAACGAAACATATCCATCATATCGAATAGTTTTATACACCGTACCTACACAGATGTAGCAAAATTGTAAAAACAAAAAAACGAGGATTGCGACATGGTAGATCAACAGTAAGTCCCTTGGTTATTAATTTACCAGTCCAAATATAGCAAGCCATACGTTCCATCTCGCCACATAAATTTTACACGCAACTCTCGGGTAGGCATGGCGCATGCCTGCACATACACGGAAGCAAAAAAAAAACCCAGAGATGTCAATTAATGCACGCATTATACTACACAGTACACACACAGGCCATACTACTAACTTTAGTCTACATAGACGAGCTCGTGTGTACATGGATGGATCACGCTCACACACGCACGTAGCTACAAGTCGACGAGTTGTCTCACCTACGCCGGACGGCTGGTCGGCCAGCCGGCGGTGGAGACGAGGTAGTGATATATCAGCTAGACGGCGTCGCCGCTGGCCGCTGGTGGGACCTTGGGAATGCCTTGCTTGTGCAGTTCAGACATGACGCTGTCCAGCGAGGGGGGCTTGAGGCCGAGGGGAAGCGGCAGCCATGGCTTCACTAAAACGTCTCCAATGGCTGCGTCTATGCTCTCCTTGGACTGTATGAATATATCCACGCAAAATCATACGCAAAAGAATTAGGGGTAAAATCAAATACATGAGAGTCAATTTCTTTTTAGGGTAAAATCATATAGTGCACACGCTTACAAATCTACAAATGTATCCTCCCACCACACGCTAGATGCATCCTCCTACCACACACTTAAAAAGATGGAAGCTAGCGGTAAATCTCTAACCTCAATAAATTTCTATTTAAAATACATCCGCACATATATAATATTCCTAGACACTAAGATTTAAACCCTGATGAATAGAGTCATGCATCCACTACATGAGAGTCAATTTCAGTTCTTAAGAATAGTTATAAAAATAGCCTTATTTGACATGCGGTGTGCTCTAAAAAATTGCCATTCTTTCATGGAGAGTAGTGAAATTAAGTAGCTGATGCCAGGAGTCCAGGACCAAAAAAGAAAAAAAATGCAAAATTAACATACCGGATGGGCGTCGAGCTGAAGCTTCAAGGCGGCGAGTTTACTCCCCTGCGGCGGCTGCGGCGGCGGGATCGGTCTGTACATCGGGTGCGGTACCATTCCCGGCACCGGCGGCGCGGGAAACCTCGGCAGCTGCACCCACACATGCACCATCCACAAATCAGAAACAAATCAAAAGCCATCTGCTGCTACGAGTCAACACTAGGGAGCAGAGACAACAATAGGGCAGATAGCCAGCAAGGGCAACAACCTACACCCAAGCCTGAATGGCCATACGAAATACACTCTAAAATTCTGAAATTAGAGGGTATATACGAAATAATGCAAACTACACTAGATTTGGCTGCTTGTGCCTATGCTTGTTTCACCCGGTTATACTGGTAAGCACTTTTTTTTTAAAAAAACAGGCCAGTATCTCTGGCATTCGGCAAAAAAATGAGATAGACCATGCTAGTGCATGCCCGGTCTTTTCCCATTGTAAGCA
>KE372018.1:1194382-1213195 GCA_000418225.1 Zizania latifolia
GATGGTCGGCACGACCCACGGGGCTACCCTCGCCGCCGCGTCTTTCCTTGCCCCGCCACCTGCCGCCGCCGCCGCCGTGGTGTACATGTGCCGCTTCTGAGTCCAGCTCGCCGCCTCCGCCTCCCTCGCCATCAGGTGCTTCCTGTGCGACCGGTACTTCTGCAAAAGTAATTTAAAGCTCGTCAAATTAAACAAATGCATCATCTCTGCTGCGCGCCACACTAGCTAATTCCTAAACCCCATTCGATCTCCATTTCGGTGTCCATGCCCAACTGACAAATCACAACCATCAAAAAAAGTTCCGTAACTACTGGAAGTGTATTTTTACAACTCGAGTGCACTCTGACTCGCTTCTTCTCAGTTCTGACGACTCAAATACCAATCAAATAGTTAAAAATAGAAAAAATGATAACATTAATGTAATAATAAGTACATACTTCCTCGGCACATGCATTTCACCAATTATTATTTTATTAATATATAATTTGGTATTACAATAATTATGTATTAATAGAGTAATTGTTGGTTAAAAGGTTGTGCTATATATATGCACGGTGACAAATTTGGATATAAATAGTGCACCCAATAGACATCAAACTGTTTTTGTTGTCTGATGTCTAGACAAATAAGATGATGCATGTTTGTAAAGTGACAAGCATATAACATTGTTCATAGTCCGTATTACCATCGATCTTTTCCAAAAATTACATAACCACCATTTGAGATGAACGCATGTGCACTTAGGTTGTAATTAAACTGACTTTAACACTGTCTATATTACACCATTTAAGGCGAAATCTTTTCTTCAGGAAATGCTGTTTTACTGCTTCGTGTGAGTAGCCGGCAATCTCTCCGGAGGTGACAAATTAAAGGTGTAATTGGGAGGGGGGACAGGCGAGCGAACGGTGGCCGGCTGGGGCGTCGCGACTACTCGGCTAGCCTGCAGCGGTTTGGCTTCTCGCCGTTGCACGGTTCGAGCAGAGGAATAATATCCAAGGAAATAGCCATGCATGCAGTAGCAGATGCTGCTGCTACTTGCATGCATCAATGCTAGCTCGCTCGCCTTTAACCGTTAGCTTGCTAGCTAGCTGAGCCCAGCTGCGTGATTTCGCAGAGCCTGCTGGTGAAAAAACAATCTCACATGTCCACCACGTACGTGTGTGTGAGTGCAGCGCACTGCGTGTGCTCTTTTCACAAGATGCCGTTTTGATTGTTACATTTTAGTGAAATTTTATGTATTCTGCTGAATGAATGAATTATAACCCTTAATTTACTTTTATCTCAGGGATAAAATTATTTATATTATTATTCTGTGATAGCAGAAATATAAAAAAGTAAAATTGTCCTAAATATGATCTCCACGGAGATATGAAAATATAAATTTGTACAACATATATGCTAGAGGGTAGCGGCGCCGCTGCCTGATAGTGTGGAGGGGAGACGGCAAAAGAGATGAATAAATACAAATTCACTAACAATGATTATATCTAAATATAATTAATTAAAAGTAATAATTTATCTTTGAAAATCGATGACTAAGATCTATTCTACCAGTAATGTAAAGTATAAGTACATGTAAAGTTGGTCACGTTTTATCACGTATATTGGGATATTATGAAGTACATAAAAAAGAAGATTTTGCTCTGCCAAATTTTCTCTCATTTTCATATATACGAAATGTGTATTTCAAACAATTTATTACTCCCATCAGAACTTAAAAGGTTAACTGCGTATGCACTAACATATTCTAGGGTGACATGCACAGTACTGTTGGTTGACTAAAAGAGATGTAATAATTCATGTTGAGATGTACTACCAGTACATCAGCACTACTGCCAGTGCCAGGTTTGGACGATATATGCAGTCCTGTATGTTCCCCCAGATCTAATAAGTCTCTGACAGGGTCACAACATAGATGTACTGTACAGCATATACTAGTACCAGTGACTAGTATACAACGATATATCCCCGTATGATTAGGGTAGTGATCCATAGATTTGAGCGTGGGAATTTTCTTAGAAGCTCTTCTGACAATCGATCAATCAGTGCACGTACAGGCAGATATATGTAGAGTACTACGTACGTTCGTAAGTATAGGTACCTGGAGATGGCTGGCGATGTTGTGGCGAGTGAGGCACTCGATGCCCATGAGCTCCAGGATCCTCGACGGCACGGCCTTGTCGATCCCCAGCTGCTCCACCGCCTGCACGAACCGCCGGTGCAATTCCGGCGTCCAGTCCACCTGCAATAACACATATAATGCGTTCACCCCATCAGGAAAACCGTACCGGCCGGCCTTATATTAATTTCAGCTCTTTTGCACCGTGCTGCCTCTGCTACAGCTCTACGTACACGCAGTGTCCGACGGTCCGAGGTAGACGAGAGCGAGCGAGAGACAAGACTGCACGCCGCCGCCGCCGCCGTAGCAGCAGCAGCTTGTTGTGAATGGTTGTGGCATTGGAGCAGCAAGGCAGAAAGCTACATACGCGGCTAGCTGCACAAGTTGGTGTAGCTAACTACTCTCTCTCTCTCTCTCTCTCTATGCATGCTTCCCGTGACACCCATCAACGTACGGGCTCGCCTCCTCCCAAGATCTATCATGCGAATCCGTCGCTCTGTCGATCTGCTGCGTCCATCCATCTGAAAAGAGGTAGCCTACACGGGGATTTCCGCGCCCTATTCATTGCCGCTGCCGCGCGCGCCTCAGCGTAAAAGCTCCACGCGCACACGCGAACATGTGTGAATTATCCAGGGTTCCCGAGGCTAATGGCGACCAGACGACCGGTTACCGAAAACGCCGGTCGATGATAACAGCTCTGCTATTATCTTATCTCTGGATGCATCGCGCGTGCATGGTTGCCAGCGAGAGCGAGCTATCTATCAGCTTGGTACTCCAGTAATTTGAATCTGCAGGCAGGAAGTAGATTTGTTGCCTTCCTGCACGCGCCGCGCCTCTGCTGTGCGGTCCTGCTTGCTTCAGTCTGTCGTCACATCTACTTGCAGATAGCACATGAGGATATGTTGGTCAGATTTTTTTGATTATGTGTGTGATTAGTTCGGGCTTGGCCGCTTGGGGCCTTGGGGGTCGTCAATTGTTAATTGCATCCCTTACTAATGAATATGGATTCTAGTTTATCCCTTGTTCTCTAACTGTATGTGTGCATGATGCTTGATTAATTCTGACTAGCTAGGGCTAAGTGTGATGTGTGGTATACCTTCACCTTGCGCTTGCCGTGGGAGTTCCTGCCGGTTGTAGTCGACGACGACGACGTCTTCCTCTTGCTGTGCCCATCTGCCGACGTGGACGACTTGGCGTCGCATCCGGCCGCCGCGGTAGAATCCTCCGTCGTCACCGCGCTCAGGACCTCGTCGCCGCCGTTCTTTACATCTTTCCTCGTCTCTTCCGTCTCGTCGACGTGCTTCTTCCCCTGCGGTGGCGGCGAGGCATCGTGGGCGGCTCCATCTTCCTTCACGTCTCCCTTGGCGCCTCCGCAGCCGTCTGTAGCTGCTGTTTCGGCGGGGCACCCCGCCGTGGTCCGCGGCTCGTCGTCGGTGCAGCTTTCGAACTCGGCGAGGAGCTCATCCGTCGGGTCGACCTCGAGGTCCGGGAGAATGTCCCCGTCGTCGGCGTGGAAGAACGGGACATCGCAGCAGCTGAAGTCGATGTAGTCAAGCAGGCACTCGTCGACGATGAAGGCGTCGTCGTCGGCAGCGGCGGTAGGCGGCGCGGGGAAGCCGACGATGGCAGCCCGATCCGCCTTAGGGCTTCGCAGCGTTGACACCTCAAGCATCCCAGTCGCCGTTGAGCTCGCAATTAAGATCGGTACACGAGCAAGAACAACCGATACCTACACCGAATAAACTACTCCAAAATCTCTAGGTTTCCAGCGGTATGTAGATTCAATTCAGCTACTTTATAAGATTGCATCTACTGGCTAGCTGCTGCCGGATTAATACAGCGTAGCTACAGGCAAAGTAGGGATTGAAGAGAGAGAAAACAAGCAAGATGCATCATGCATGGATGGCATCAGTGCATGGCATGCAGCGAGCTCTCTCTAAATTCTAATGGAGATCCCTCTAATGGATAGGAAGGAGAAGATGAGAGGGAGAGAGAAGGGGAGAAGAGAGAGAGACAGACAGAGCAATGGGCTAGACTAGTTTGGTGGTGGTTTCGGAGTATTAGAGGGTCAGGAGGACGCATGTCGACCACAACCTCATTGAGATTTCTCTCTCTGCACCTGCTTTATAGGGTTCTTTCTTTGTGGCAAAATCAACCTCTCTCTCTCTCTCCCTCTCTCTGCCTGCTGTACATATGTACGTACACCGACTGCCAGAAGCATATGCACTAGGGCACCGCAGCGTGTATCTGGACTACGATATCTCAGTGACCTGCCGACTGAATTTGACCAACTTGCCAAACAAATAATTCGGGTGTGCATGTGTCCGTCACTCTGTCGTTATGCATTTTGTGCGCAACTGCCCATCATTTTGTTAGGTACTGCATAGCCTGTTTAACGTATTTATGAAAATATATTGACTATGAATTTTGATGAAATTACACTACTTGAGTTTTTATCCATCTTTTTTAAGTACTCATTCCAATTCAAACTGGTACTAAAAATCATTTACAATGATCAAAAAAAAGAGAGAAAAAGTTGGGTAGGTATAATCGGTACTAATAAATACTTAGTACCGGGTTGAAAGACTACCTGATACAAACTTATTAGTACCGGTTGGGGACCCCAGCCGATAGGGATGGGCATTCGGTTTAGTTGGTTTAATCGGTTCGGTTTATTCGGCTTATAAAAAGTTTGATTTTCAGAAAACCAAAATCGAATAACACGTAAAAAACAGTAAAACCAAAATAAAAACTGAAAATTTTCATTTCGGTTTTTACCGACTTAGTCGCTACATGCAGCGAGCCAACGAGCGCTCGGCAGAGTGTGTAGGACGATGGCGGGCTGGCGGCAGCCGAGGCCACGGTGGCGCGATGGCTGCTGGCGGGCAAGCGAGCTACGACGACGCTGGTCATGTCGGTGCGAAGGCGAGTGGGCGGGCTGTGTCGGCGGCCATGTTGGCGCGACAAGGGCAGGCGGTGGTGGCAGCGGCAGCTGCATCATCGCGATGACGGGTGGCGAGCTACATCGAAGGCGGGAAGACGGGCATGTGGGCTACGGCTGCGGCGTTGTGGACGCTGTGGCTGCGCTGCTGCGGCGGCGGCAGATCGGCAAGGTCATCCACTCATCCACAGACACCAGGGCACGCAGGTCGTAGGTAGGCCAAATGCGGGCCGCTGTAGGCAGGCCATGTTGGCGCGACAAGGGCGGGGCACTCGCAGGCAGGCCGAATGTGGGCCGCTACAGGCAGGCCGGCAATCGGCAAACAAGCAAGCTGCTAGGCCACCGCCCACAGGCAGGCCGCCCGCAAGCCTGCCAGCGCCGTATGTTGGCTCTTGTTCGGTTTCTTCGGTTTTGCACGAGTAAAAACCGAACCGAAAACCAAAAACTGAATTAAGTTAATAAAACTAAAAACCGAAGATTATAAAATATACCAAAATAGTGCTTAATTCGGTTCGGTTCGGTTTGGTTTTCGGTAAATTTGTGCCCACCCCTACCAACTGAAACTAAAATCTTGGGCATTAGTACTAGGCAGGGAGCCCGATCGGTACTAATAATTTTAGTGTCAGGTGGTTTCCTGACACAGTACTAAAATAAGTGAACATTATAAAAGGGTGTCTCGCTAGCTCAGCCAGCTAGCACGCGATGTGCCAGTGAACAAAGAGGAGGTGCACTGCCCAAATTTTGAATGGTTTTCTCGGATTTCAATCTTACAAATGCTTCAAGGTTAGTTGCTTCATTCTTTTCTAATTATAGTTAGGATTGCTTCTTTTTTCTTCAGAGTTGGAGAAATTTTGGTTTTTGTGCATCGCGCATAAAGATAAATGCTTCGGTCCACCATTAATTTTGAGCTCTCATTTTTCTTTGAGGATATGAAGAAATTTTCTTAATATGACTATATTTTAATACTTCTTAATGATGGTAATATATACATTTGTTAAGAAAAATACATCATGAATTATCTTTTTTCTTTAGAATTAGAGAAATTTTGGTTTTGTGTGCATCGCGCATGAAGATATAAATGCTTTGGTCAACCATTAATTTGAGCTATAATTTTAGTTTGAGAATGATTAAATTTTCTTAATATGACTACACTTTAACACAAATTTTCTTAATGACGGTAATATATACATTTGTTAAGAAAAATAGATCATGAATTATCTTTTTTCTTCAGAGTTGAAGAAACTTTATTTTTGTGTGCATCGCGGATGAAGATATAAATGCTTCGGTCGACCATTAATTTGACCTATAATTTTAGTTTGAGATGATTAAATTTTCTTAATATAATTACACTTTAATACAAATTTTCTTAATGACGGTAATATGTAGATTTGCTAAGAAAAATACATCATGAATTATTTAAGATTTTACTTATTTATAAATCTTAAATAATTGAGTACATATATAATTATAGTGCAAAATCATTGTGTGATAAGTTTACTTTTTTATTCAACCAATATGTAATAGCTACAATTATTGAACCGAATAAATTAGACTTCACAAACCTTAACATGTTTTCCGCAATGAGCACTACATGTGTGTGCTTTATAATATATTTTTCATGAATAGTTGGCTTATCTTTATATTATATTTCAAATATTTTTCGTTAATTTGAGCTCTAATTTCAGTTTGAGGATGATTAAATTTTCTTAATATATAACACTTTAATAGAAATTTTACTGATGTAGATGAACCGATAGTGGAGGTACGCTGTGGACCGATGCTCTATAGATTTCATTAATGTTGTGTGTGATTTTATCAAAGCACTTGAGGCCCAAAAGTCATCAGGTTTCACATGTTGTCAATGCAAAATGCAAAGACTACAAGAATGAGAAGAAGTATCCTTCATATCTACTTGCTCAAAAGAGGATTCATGCCTAATTATATTTGTTGGACAACAATATTTTAGACTTCACCCAATACAAATCCTTTGCAGATACTACAATAGCCAATGTTGTAGAAGACGATGACCTAAAATAAATGTGACATGATGTAGAGGATGACTTTGGTTGTGAAATGAATCTCAAAACATTCTAACGTTTGTTAGAGGACCACCGAACATTATTATACCTAGAGTGCAAATACAGACAGAAAAAATTACATACGACACTAGATTTATTTTAATGGAAGACGCTAAATGGTTTATCTAACAAGGGATTTGATGGGTTGTTATGTCTTATTAAAAATATACTTCTAGAGGGTAACAATTTTCCCTAAATAACATATGAAGCAAAACATATTATTTGTCCTCTAGTATTGGAAGTATAAAAGATACATACATGCCCTGATGATTGTATTCTCTATTGTGACAAGGAGTACAAGTGTTTATATGCTTGTCTGATATGCGGTTAGGGATGGCAGCCCAAAGAACTACTAGCCAACAAGATCAAAGAACTGGTATTTTGCCCACAGTAGTAGCTTTATAGAAGATGGAGAACTAGTGTTTAAGGAAACAATAAGAGAAGCAATCCAAATAATTGTAGAAGCTACGAAAGATGTCTAAGGAACCTTCCACCCATATAGGAAAAAAGATGAGTTCACTAGAGCACTTTAGAATCCTGAACACCCTAGACGAATATGAGGTGTTGGCATAGTTTCGTGGAAGTATGGGTTTTCCCAAGACCAAGGCTCTTACAGAAGCCACAAGAGAAGCAAATCAATACAAGAGGAGAGGGTCTATGTATTAAAAGAGAAGCTAGCTACAACACATGAAAACATGACTGTAGAAATCAAACGACAAGCAAGTGGTTGCTACACTTAGTGATGTACAATCTAGCTTAGCTCCTAATGTGCAAGTGCAAGCTAGACAATCTCAGCGAGTACGTAGCAGCTACGCTTTTATAGGGCTCCACGGTAAGGATGACCTACATTACCCCATGAATGACATAACTCAATGGACGTCATGTGAACTACACATACCAACAAGAAACCTATCCATTAAGGTGGCATACGACATCGCTTTTCTAGTTTAGCAAGGCCAAACAATTCATGGTTGTGAGATCCCAAATTGCTACTCTAGAGTCACATTGGAGAAAATAGTTGAATAATATTCTGATCTAGACATCGACATCCCTAGAGGCAATAGGGAGAAGACACTAGGAATGGCCACCCATAGTTTTATTCTATGGTACAAACATTACATAATTTTTATTGGTAACTGAGCTGCAACACCACACAACGATCTCTTGCAGCGGTCCTCCCAAAGAGATAATGTTCTGTCACCGCAACACAAGAGCCCAACCCCTCCTCCTCCGTCCCCGTAACACAAGAGGCAGACCCCTCCTCCCCTGTCCCCACAAATCTAGAGGTAGGTCCCTCCTCCTCCATCATCGCAATGCGAAAGGCAGTCCCCTCCTCCTCCTTAGTCACCGAAACGCAATAGCCCATCACCTCAGCCATTGGACAAAGCAAGCAAGAAACAATCGCTCTAAACTCTCATGTCTCGCCCATCACAGTAGAGCTCTAGTAAATCACATAAATTTACCTACTAAACAGGCGTATGACCTAACAAATGAGAAAACAACGAAGCATGTGTGATCTGAGGTAAAGGAGCATTTTCAAACCGAGAGTGCCTGAGGGAAGGGTGTCAATTGATTTTGCGACAAAATAGTTCTTTTTGAAGATGAGTAAACCTGCAAAAAAAGCAAAGCTGAATATAGACTACGGACTCATAATTACAAAGGCATATCAAAATCATGCTTCTTCCTCTTACCAGCATGAAGAAATATCAAAACAATGTCCTTAGCTCAAGACCACTAAAGAAGAAATCGACATGGCGACATTTATCTAGGATTCTAATCTCACAATGGCCCAAATGTTAGGCTATGCACTAGTAAAAAAGTGAAAATGAGATGGACATATAGCCTGGGCAAATCTCTAGTCAAGGCTGACATGGTGAACAAACTCTCAACCAAAATGCAAAAAATTCCATACATGGTACATGAAGGAGTCCAAAAATGGAAGATCCATGTTCGCGGCTAGAATTAAAGATGAGGACTACTTCCATGAGGATGACTTTCACTGGCTAGAATTTGAAAATATATATGAAGGATACCATCAAGACGCCCTCGACTGCTCTCTTCTTAGTTATTGGGTTCTGTAAGTCTAGCTTTCCTATAATTGACGTCAAATATCTTAACTTGATCATTTAATTCTATGTCATCTTACGCACATCTGGTATATCATGTAGAATGGTGATTCGAAGATGTCAAAATGCGGGATGCAACAACGCGGGCTTTATGGACCCAATGCGTGTAAATAAAAAACTTATGCAAGAACACACGAAAGACATGTTGGAGAACATACGCCTTTTCTCAGAGAAACAAAATTACAAATAATACATATTTCTAACTTACAATTTTGGATGAGTGTATTTACCACCTTGTACCTCTATTTTATCTAACACAATGTTACGTACTGATTAACTATGTTTGTATATGTACAGATTTACTTGATACTCCTTGTGATCGAGATTGAAAAAATAGAATTATTGTATTCGACTCAAAGAGTAAACCACGAGAATCATTTCACAGCATCATAGATATGATTAATAGGTAAAGTCGTTCATTCCACTGTACCTCTTCAAATGCTGATTTGATTAACTGAATCAAGCTTCAAACACCGTTCGCTTTCATGTGCAGGGCTTGGACACAATCCATTCAAAAAACAAAGGTGAATTTAAGGAACAACTTGATGTCAACTTAATGAAATAGGTATGCATGTAAATTAGACATTTTCTTAGTTCCATGTATTTATGACACTAAAATTGTATAACTTCTTTTTTCCACTCAAGATTTAGAGGCAGGAGGATGGAAACAATTTATGTGGCTACTACGTCTATCAGTATATAGATGATTTTGAATGGAACAAGATGGTCACATCAAAAGAGTTGCGCATACAACATACCAATTCAGTGTTACATTTCAATTCTTATTGTATATATAGCAAAGAATAGTTTATTTAATATATTCTATTGCCCACTCTGATGGAAATAACAGTAAATTTTGACACACCAATTGCCGATAGAGGTTTCACAATTTCTTAATAGAAAATATTCTTTGCAAATTTCTATTAAAATAACACTATTTTAAAATCACATGTTTTGTATCCAAAATGCCTTTGCATGATATGACATTTAGGGATAAATATTTTTTACCAAAATTTCTGTACCCTATGTAGGCCGCACCTTCGGGCCAAAAAATTTGTTACAAAATTGCTTAAAAACTTCGAGCAAACTATGGCATTTAGGGTTTAATATTTTAGACTAAAATTTTGGTCTCCCGTTATGCAGTACCTCTAGCCATATGTGATAGTCATGACTCTTGAGCCTGTTGATTCGGAGAGTAGCTAAATTGTGAGATCATGTGTATGATCATTGATAAGTGATGAGCAAATTGGTCTGATGTTGATATGTGATGAACAAATTGATTTTGATTGGTTTGAGTGGTCAGGCACTTTGGTCAAGTGGTCAGACACTCTGGTTGGGTACTCTGCTCGGGAGTCAGCACTCAGCATTTAGCACTCAGGAAATTCAACACTTAGAAAAATTCAGCCCTCGAGAAAATTCAGTACTCGAGATTTTAGATCACTCGGATTTTTGATGTTTGAGTTGGATCATATGTTTTAAATTATTTATTCAATAAATACACTAAGTTTATGATTGATTAGATTGATTGAATCAAGTTAGAAAGAACTTGTGCTCGAAAAAATGGTTTCTTGGTTTGTTCATGTGCAGGCATTACTTGAGGGTGAGTCGTGGTCGATGACAGGATCGGAGTTAGGCTCGGGGAAGAGCTGAGGTTCAGAACGATCAAGAAAGTCATGTGAGACGCTCGAGCTAGAGGATGTTGCACGTGAAGATGAGATTTTCATATGGCATACGCAGGATGTGTGCGAATATGAAAAAGAGGAAAATTCAGAATGAGTTATGATTTGAGGATTCGTAAGAGATATGGAGTCCTAAGTGGATTAGGACTCCAAAAGTTGTCAATTTCGTGGCTCATGGTGGCAGCCATGGCCCACATTAGGGGTATATAAATAGACTAGAGGGGAGAGCAAGATTTAGAGACCGATCAAGAGAAAAATATTAGGGTTTAGCCTTTTTCTCTTCCATCTAGGGTTTTAGACGTGGTCTTTGTGAGGGGTGCTATGGATGCACCTTGTAAACACTCTTATGCAATAAAGATTCATATTCAAGCATCAAGAAGTGTGGTATCACGTTCTTTCTTCTTAATATTTATCGGTTTGTATCGTTTTAGCTTAATCTGTGATTTCACTTTTACTTATGATTTAATTTAAATTGATTCATCCAAAACCTTGCTAGTGCATTAAGAAAGATATCTGGAAAGTTTCGTTGGTTAATTCCTTTTATTTTAGGAGTAATTAAGATTTTAGTTTTTGGATCGGATCAATCCTGTTTTATGTTGCCATGACTTTCGAGGGTCATAACTTTTGATTGGGCACTCGTTTTGGGTGAAACCTATCGGGATGATTTGTATTGAATTCTAGTTTCTTGTGTTAAAATTTTAGACCAATCCAAGTTACGGATCTAAAGTTATGCATGTTTTACCATTGCTCAATCAGGCTATTTTTAGTGGTCGGGAAATTTTCAGAGTGGTCGGGAAATTCTCAAACTGGTTAGGAATTTTTAGTTTGGTCGAAAATTTTTAGACTGGTCAGGAATTAGCTTTCTAATTTTGTTTTAGCTATCAAATTTTGGGTACTACAACCATTCAGCCCCCTCTGGTTACCGTGGTTAGTGCCTTTCGATCTTACAATTTGGTATCAGAGCTTGATTTCTATTTTTGTTTTGATCTTAACCAATCTTAACAATCACCATGGCATCTAAGAGGTTTTTCACTGAGCCTTATATTTTTGATGGAATTGATTTGTAGTTTTAGAAAATAAAGATGGAGGCTTATATCATGTCATAAGGTTTTGATATTTAGGAAAAGGTTTCAAAACCATATGATCCACCTACTGATAATCAAGTTAATAACACTAATAAGGCTGCTTTTGAAGTAAATTACAAAGCTCGAAACTTGATTATCAACGGTGTTAGGCGTTCTAATTTTGATTGCATTTATTATTTTTTCTGTGCATAAGATGTGGAATGCTCTTTGTGCCTATCATCAAGGCTCCTCCATAATCGAGGAAGTGCGTAAAGACGTGTACAAAAAGGAGTACATAAAATTTGAGATAAAACCCGGTGAGACATAGGATGAATATTTTGCTCGCTTTAATAAAATTCTTAGCAATCTTTGTTCAGTTGATACTTCTTATGCTACTAATTATACTGATTCTGAAATTGCTAGACTACTTAGTGGGCTTGATATGTTGGTTTGGAAGATGAAAGTTACATCAATTCAAGAGTTGGTGGATATGACTACTCTTACTTTAGATTGTCTTTATTCAAAATTAAAAACTCTTGAATTAAATGTCTTCTCACGCAAGATTTCTCCTAAATCAATGGCAATGGTTTCTTCGCCTTCTAATGAGTCTTCTTATTTTGTATTATCTTCGAGTGTTTCTTTATCAGCTTTAAATGGCTTGTCTGATGGATAATTTGAGCAATTTGCAGAGGAGGACCTGGCTTTGCTTTCTACAAAAGTCACTAAAGCCTTGAACAATATGAGAAATAGAAGAAGAGGCTTTAATGGTCCTATTCGGTGCTTTGAATGTGGTGAGACAAACCATATTCATGTTAACTGTCCTAAGCTCAAGAAATCTTCAAAAGAAGACAAGGAGGATAGCAAGCGCCCATCCAAAGAAGGTAAGATAAAGAACCGTAACTACAGAAAGATGGTGCATCGAGTCCTTGCTGCTCTCGATCAAGTTGATATGAGTGATGTAGACTCAAAAAGTGATAGAAGTAAAGATGAAGGCAAAGGCAAAAAGAATGACATGACTGGATTGTGTCTCATGGCACGTGACATAGTAGGCTCAAGTGAGGATAAACTCTACAGCGATGAAAATGAGGCTTCAAGAGCGAGGAAAGAGAATATATGGCTAGTAGACTCCGTATGTTCACGCCATATGTCCGGTGACAAAAATTATTTCACTTTTTGGAAGAGTTTTTAAAGCTGATTTTAATTCACCTTTATCTTCTAAGATTAAATGTCTAGTCGTTAATAACTCTAAAGATTTATTCTTCTGGCACCATAGACTTGGCCATGTTGGTTTTGATCATATCATTCGTGTTAGTGGTTTGGATCTTATTTGTGGCTTACCAAAATTTAAAGGTGTTGGTGATTTGGTTTGCTCTTCTTGTCGTCATACCAAAATGGTTTCAATCTATTGGACCCACTAGAATTCAATCTGTTAGAAGAAAGTAGTATGTTTTTGTCATTGTTGATGATTTCTCTAGATACTCTTGGGTTTTCTTTATGACTTATAAGGATGAAGTTTTGATCTTTTTCAAAACTTGGTTCTTAGACTATCTATTGAACTCCCTGGAGCACTTAGAGAAATTAGAAGTGATAATGGTACTGAATTTAAAAATTTATCTTTTGAGTACTTTTGTGCTGAAAAAGGCATTGAACGCAGTTTTTCTCACCTAGAGTTCCACAATAGAATAGTGTTATTGAGAGAAAGAATAGAACTTTGGTTGAGATGCTAAGACTATGTTAGATGAACATCAGACTCCTAGGAAGTTTTGGGCTGAAGCAATTTCTGCAGCTTGCTATATTTCAAACTGAGTTTTCTTAGGATCAAAGCTACACAAAACTTCTTATGAGCTTTGTTTTAGTCATAGACCTAGTGTTTCTCACTTGAGAGTTTTTGGGTGCAAATGTTTTATGTTAAAATCTAGAAATTTAGATAAATTTGAAGCAAGATCTCAAGATGGTATCTTTCTTGGTTACCCCGCTTATACTCGTGGCTTCCGTGTATTTGTGTTAGAAACTAATAAGATTGTAGAGACTTGTGAAGTCACTTTTGATGAGGCTAGTCCTGGTATTAGACCTGATGTTACAGGTACCGGTGCATAGATTTAGGGGAATGATGAAAGCATCTATGTTAAAGAAAGTGACGACGAAGATGACGATGTGGTTGGCGGTCAGACCAACGTCCGGGTCAGGTCTGGCCAGTACTTAGAGGTAGTCAGAAAGCAATATCGACCACAAGGAGATGATGTTTCTATAACTTCTAATGTTCCACAGGAGATCACTTCATCCCTTGAAGATGCTGTTCAGGACACTTCTCTAGATGTTTCTGCTCAATTACATATTTAACGTCTATATCTTCTGAACAAATAATTAGTAATCTAAATGAGCGTGTCACTCATTCTAGGTTTACTTCTCCCGACTTTTATGCTCATTCAACGTTTGTAGCCTCTTTGAACCTAAAGATATTTCTTATATACTAACTGATGAATCGTGGATCAATGCTATGTATGAAGAACTTAAAAATTTTGAACGTAATAAAGTCTAGAATTTAGTTGAACCTCCTTAAGGACATACCATTATTGGAACTAAATGGGTTTTCCAAAATAAACAGAATGAGGATGGTGTAATTGTTAAAAATAAAGCTAGGCTTGTTGCTCAAGGATTTACTCAGGTGGAAGGTTTAGATTTTGATGAATTTTTTGTTCCTGTTGTTAGAATTGAAGCCATTAGACTCTTTTTAACTTTTGCCATATTTAAAGGTTTTAGATTGTATAGATAGATGCTAAAAGTGCTTTTCTCAATAGTTTCATTAATGAGGAAGTTTATGTTAAACAACCACCTGGTTTTAAAAATCTCAACTTCTTGAATCATGTTTTTAAAATGTCTAAAGCTTTATATGGTTTGAAACAAGCCCCTAGAGCATGGTATGATAGGTTGAAAATTTTTCTACTTGAAAAAAGTTTTGTTATGGAAAAAATAGATAAAACTTTGTTTCTTTTCAAGCAAGGAAATAATCAACTTTTTGTTCAGATTTATGTGGATGATATTATCTTTGGTTGTTCATCTCACTCTTTGGTTTTTAAGTTTTCTGAGACTGTGTAGAGAGTTTGAGATGAGTATGATGGGTGAGTTGACGTAATTTTTAGGACTACAAATCAAGCAAACAAAAGATGATACTTTTGTTAATCAGAGTAAGTACACCAAGCATCTTCTTTGACATTTTGATATAGAAAACTGTAAGACAATTTCTACACCGATGGAAGCTACTTCTACTTTGG
The DNA here is from genome assembly GCA_000418225.1 of Zizania latifolia. Classification (NCBI taxonomy): domain Eukaryota; kingdom Viridiplantae; phylum Streptophyta; class Magnoliopsida; order Poales; family Poaceae; genus Zizania; species Zizania latifolia. The sequence goes on from KE372018.1 coordinate 1,209,662, forward strand.
ATCTTGATGAGAATGGTGAGCGAGTTGATCAAAAAGAATATTATAGCATGATTGGCTCATTTTTTGTATCTCACTGCATCGATGCTAGACATTTAATTTTCTGTTTGTTTGTGCGCTTGATTTTAAGCTTCTCCTCGTGTTTCACATCATCAAGCTATCAAGCGTATACTCATGTTTCTTAAATTTACTTAAGAATTTAGCATATGATATTCTACTTCTTCAAGTGTTAGCTTAAGAGCTTTTTCTGATGTTGATTTTGGAGGTTGTATAATTGATAGAAAGAGTACTAGTGGTACATGTCATTTCTTGGGAACATCACATGTTGCTTAATTGGTCATCTAGAAAACAATCTTTAGTTGCACAATCCACTGCCGAAGCTGAATATGTTGCTGCTGCTAGTTATTGCTCACAAGTTCTTTAGCTCATTTCTACACTTAAGGATTATGAGATTAATTATGATCGTGTTCTACTTTACTGTGATAACACGAGTGCTATAAATATTGCTACGAATCCAATACAACACTCTAAAACAAAGCATATTGATATTCGATATCATTTTCTTAGAAATCATGTAGAGAAAGATGATGTTGTGCTTCTTTTTATTGACACTGAGTTACAATTGGCAGACATTTTCACTAAACTGTTGGATTCCTTCCACCTTGCTTTTCTTCGTGGGGGAGTTGGGTGTTGTTCATCCAATGGATTTGTTTTAAGGGGGGGTTTGCTTTTTTATTTATATCATAATGCATTCATGTTTATTTTTGTGCATTATTTATATTCAAAATAAAAATAAAAAGAACAAAACATGTAGCTTTCATTTTTACCTTCAGTTAATCTTTATGCATGCTAACAATATCTTATGAAATTTATGAATCATTAGTCTTGTTAATATGTCTTTTAGTCTTTTTATGAGCCCATAACATAGTTTTTGAGGGATATAACGCATGACACATAAATTTTCAAGTAAAAGATAATAAATAGGTTATTTTGATCTAGTAGCTAGTTTGAATTAAATATGCTTACACATATTCTAGCTGTATTTATTTCACCATAATAGTGCTTTCAATTTTAGTACTGGCAGTACTATATCTCGTGCAATATCAAAACAATCAAATCTGAATGAAAAAAATGTCAAAAAGAAAAGAAAGTGTGCAAAAGCACAGAAAGTTCTGCATTCATGAAAAAATGTCTTGCCTAGGTCGTCTCACGAGACTGCTTATGATTGTACTTTGATATGAACTCTGGATCAAATACGCCACTGGCGCCTCGGAATCCTTGGGAGCTGTGAGATCAGTAAGTTGTAAATTTTTAGTTGCCTAACTTTATAATGCACTTGTGGAGTGAATTGTGTTATGGAGGACTTTCTAAACTTACGATGATATGTGATGTGAATTGTGAAATATGAATTGTGATGTGAACTTGTCGAGTGAATTTGTGATGTGAATTGTGAATGTGAATTTGTGATGAATTTATTTGAGATGAATTTGTGATGAATTTGGGACGAAATATGAATTTGAGATGAAATATGGATATATATGTGAATGTGTATGTGGATTTGTGTATATGTGTATGTGAATGTATAAGTGTAGGTGAATGTACTTAATTTTGGAAAAAAAATTAATTTTTTTAGGGTTTGTCGGGTGTAAACACTCGGCAAACAGCTATTCGAAACATCCGGATTGTTGATCCGGATGTTTCGGGTGCACCAGGTCCAGATCCCTGTTTGCCGAGTGCCTGACGTGGCACTCGGCAAACAGCTAAACTCGATAGTGCCCGAGGGCATGCCACATGTACGCATGCTCGGTCGGACACGTGGCATGCCCCTGGGCGTTGCTAGGTTCGAGGGTTTGTCGAGTGCCTAGCGTGGCACTCGACGAAGCCGTCGTCATGTCGCTAGGGCCGTTACGCCCTTTTTTGTGCCTAGTGCCACGCTGAGTACTCGGCGAAGCTGACGTGACACTCGACAAAGGGTTCACCGAGTGTCTAATAAAAAACACTCGATAAACCCCTATTCGTTGACAGCGGGTTCATCGAGAGTTCTTCACCAAGTGTGACACTTGACGAACCCATTGCCGAGTGCAAAATACACTTCGTCGAGTGCCTATGGTACTCGATGAACCACCTGTTTTCCGTAGTGGTAAACGATAAAAAGGTAAAAGGGCGTGGACATTTCTCCTCTGTTTGTGCTTGTGCCGCTAGCTCGCTAGCCGGTGCGAGACACGAGAGAATAACTTATAGTACTCTGTGGCACGGTCCTGGTGAGAGGTGTTGAGAACGTAGTGATCTCATCACACACAAACCGTCGCTCAGCGTCCCGGCCTGGCATGCAGCATTTCCCTTCAAACAATGTTTGTTCAGTTTTGTGTCTGTGCGGTGGCAGTTCTAGCGCCCTGGCCAAACGCCAGTGTCTCTTCATTTGTATAAATTGTATGAAGAAGATGAACGCACCAACAGTAAGTCTATTCATCTGAGGAAAGAGCCATATATGGCTGATATAACACACGCACGCTAACCACTACGCTAACCAGAAGCCTGCATGGGCGGACGCATGGACGCACGAAGCAAGCATACTTGCCATGCACACGTAACAAACACACTAGCCATGCACGCGTTATGACATGTAACAAACACAAGCGTGACTCCACCAGAGTAGCCAGGGCGTTAGCCATGCAATCCACGCGCTAATACCCCCGCAGGCACAGCGTTGGCTCCATCCGTGCAGAGACTGCACCTGAATTCCTGGAATAGACAGGTCGATAGTCCTTTTGTAAAGATGTCGGCGAGCTACTGGGAACTTGGAACGTGTAAGACACGTACTTCGCCAATGGCAACCTTCTCGCGCATGAAATAGACATCAAGCTCAATGTGTTTGGTCCTCTTGTGATGAACTGGAATCTTCGTCATGTAGACGGCGGAGACATTGTCGCAGAAGACAATTGTGGCCTTGTCCACTCCGTAATGTAGCTCGGCCAAAAGATGACACAGCCATGAACACTCAGCGACCGCGTTGGCGACACCACGGTATTCAGCTTCGGCACTTGACCTAGATATGGTGGTTTGTCTTTTGGCCGACCACGAGACAAGTGAATCGCCAAGAAAGATGCAAAATCCAAACGTCGAACGACAAGTGTCTGGGCAGCCCGCCCAGTCCGCATCAGAGTATGCCATCAATGTAGTTGTAGTATTGGTGCAGAGGAGAACGCCAAGGCTTGGAGAACCCTTGATATAACACAGAATTCATTTCAACATCGCCAAGTGGACATCGCGAGGAGCATGCATGTGTAGGCAGACTTGTTGGACGGCAAAGGGAATGTCCATACATAGTGAGTGAAGTCATCCAAAAGAACAAGATAGAACTTGTAACTGAAAAAGCTTAAAACAGGAGAAGTCCAAATATCTGCATGAAGTAATTGAAAAGGAAAATATGTTCTGCTGGTGGAAGCCACAAACGGAAGTCGCACATGTTTGCCGAGATGACATGAATGGCAAGAATGAGGAGCAGACTTATTACATGTGAAATCAAATTTATGCAGA
>KE372018.1:1232187-1250174 GCA_000418225.1 Zizania latifolia
GGGGTGGGCAACCGCCTGTAATTTGGCGCGATCTTTACAGGTCCTAAATGGCAAGCGTGTCGCGCACCCGCCTGCAATAACGATTTTTAACCGCCTCTAAAAACGTTTACTGTAGTAGTGTCAGTTTTTAGACAAACCATTATAGTCAGATAATGTATTAATTAACATAGTAACAATCTGATCGATCATCGTCCGTAACCGAGACATGTACCCGGGAGAGCTTTATCCGTGCGAGTGACAAAGCTGTGTGGCCACCAGACTTCCCCAATTAATGAATGATGAAGCAGCCGCAGCAGACAGCAGCAGCAGCGAAAATATACGGTCGTCGTCGCAGGAGAAAGGAGGAAGCGAAGAACAAGGAGTGAGATTACGACGTGGATAGACGAGACGAGGAAGCTAGCCATTGACGGCGACGCCGACGTGTTTAGCTGCGCGCGTCCCCGGGCGGGAGCGCCGGGGACCGAGAGTTACCGCTCGCTAGTACGCCCTGAATCTGACGTATGAAATAATATGTTCCACATAATGTATGCACCGGTTTAGAATGTATTTTTTTTAAAAATAATAATATAGGATATGATACTATCACTGTGCGTCCAAATCTGTTCCGTTTTCGATACTACCGCTGCGGGTTTGGGCGGGCGCGCGTGGCGTCTTGCTCTTGTTTCGTTTTCGGGGTCCCCGGCGTTGGGAATCTTTTCCGGCTTGTGCCGCTCGAACCAGAGGCCCGTCTTGTACTCCGGTGGGGCAATTTGCGCTGGTATTTTTCACACGACAGACTGGCGATCTGGAATGCGAGAATTTGTTCCGATTTCCACGAGAACGAATTGATAATTAGAGGTACCGAACCTGTCAAAAAAAATTTATATGGCACCGGTGTCGTATAAGCTATATGGTGAATAAATCTTATATTTTTATCTAAAATTATTTTATATTTTTATGTCACAACACTACAGTTTAAATAAAAATTTAATATTGAATAGAAAGATTTATTAGATTATTGATCTGTAGTGATAGATAAATATCGCTGATTTGCTCCTAGACAGGTGGTGCCAGCCATGCCGATTCACTTTCGTTTTCGCTCTAGCTATTTTTGTACACTCGGTTTGAGGTGTTGTTGTCTTTTTTTTATATATTCATATCTAATATCATTATTTTTTAAAAAGATTTATATATGTTAAAGTGAGATACATATAGCTTGTATAATTTTTTTCCGAATCTGGACAGCCTAGTTAAGCTTTGGTTCTCATGGGTCTCCTCGTTCCGCTGGCTTCGACAGAAATTTTGGGACGTAAGTAAAGCCCATATGATTTGCAGAGACGGCGAGTTTTCGTCCTATTTAACAGCCCAAGTTAGTAATGGTAGCGATCCAGTTTTCATGCGGTCTTGAGGCCCTCGTGGTAACGGGCCAAATTCGCCTTATTTGAGCTTGTGAGAATTCCACTATTATGCCAGCACAAGTGACAAGTCCAAACTCACAGTAGCAACTTGAGTACAGCCAGCACAGGTTCCCTGGACCGGTGAACGGTTACCGGGTAAGCGCCGGGTTCTGGTTCTGTAAACACGTCATAAGTATAAGCAGCATTTTTTACAATTTAGATCTTTTACAAAGTTTTTTTTATAAATAAACTCTTGAAAATACTTAATCTGAGACTAGACCTAAAACTTAGTGCCAATCCCATTGACACTGAAGTTAGCTAGCTTAGCGCCATATGCGCTGGCGCTAACCTGGGTGCATATCTGGCATTTCGTTGACGTCGCGGAGCTGATGTGGCAGAGGTCGCTGGCGCTGACCTCACTGACACATCGATTTTCCTTACATCAAGAGGGATTACGTATCATTCTATGGAGAGATGGATGATGTAGTATGGTGGTGGGCCACTACTATTGGTCAAGCAGTTGACCTGGGTTGTCAGGGTTTGAACCTGGGTCAACTACTTGATAGACGGTACTGCCCACCACTATACTATAATGTAGTTCTATACATCTTTTCTTAGAACGATACATAATCCTTATATATCTAAGGGAAAACCAAATGGTTCTAGACCTCAGCCGCTCAGCGTCAGCCGCATCGGCGCCGAGTCAACGAGGTCAGCGCTAGTGACATTGGCGCTGACCTATACCACATCAACTCCATGTCGCTAATGAAATGCCATGTATGCACATAAGTTAGCGCCAGCGCATATGGCGCTAAGCTAGCTAACCTCAGCGTCAATGGGATTGACGCTGAGCTTCGAGTGTAGTCCTGGAATAAGTTTTTTTAGGGGTCTATTTGTAGAAAAAGTTTTGTAAAAGATCTAAATGGTAAAAATTGCTGTAAGTATAAGCATAGATCCTAAAAAATCATTTCTTAAGTTCTAACTTGGCATACAAGAAGATTGATTGGCTCCACGTTTGACGTTTCCGTCTAGAAACACATTTGGAGCCTCAAGCCTCACCCCTAGAATAAGGGTTGGCCACGCGGTGAACGAAAACGCGCAAGACCTGGCAGGAACTAGGATACATGCAATGTGTCGACCGTCACATAATGGATGGGTAAGTATAACAATTTGATGTTGTCAGTTTCATAGTACAAAAAATGTCGCATTCAGTTTTTACCTGATCACGCATGTATACACAACAGCTAGGGATGAAAACGGAGTGAAAACGAACGAAAATAAGTCTATCATATCTATTTTTGTATTTTTTAATGGAACGAAAATGAATATAGATATCTCGAAAATAGATATGGAAGCTGATAGTACTAGAAATGAATATAGAACCGAATATCTATCGGAATAAAAAATTCTTTCATACGTGAAAAAAGTATGATAAATCAATAAATAGGTTCAATTTATACGCATGTTAATAAATGATAGATATATATAATAAAGTAAAATAGGTTTTATAGAAAGTTTTAGATTTAATGAACATATATTATTTATTTTTAGCAAATAATTATATATTAATTTAAATTAAATTGTTTAATTTTCACAAATAGAAGATTGTTTAAAATTTTACATAATGTGAAAAAAGCTAATATTTTATATAGTGCAGCAAAAAACAGTGAAAACGAAAACTTTTGGTTTTTGTTATGCGGAATATTCTATTTCTATCGGAAATTATTGTTCTATTTATGGATAAAAAGTCTTTTTTTGTTTCTGTTCTGGTGTATTCCGGTTCCGTTTCCGTATGACTGTCGGTGTATTGCGGATCAGTTCATCCATGGGGTACCCGAGATGGTGAATACAACGGTAGAGAAGTATTGCACTCTCGATTCCAATGGTCGACTCTAAGAAACAGAGTCAATGTTTATACAGGTTTAGGCCTCCTAAAGGATAATAACCCTACGTACTATATTTTGGTGGATTGATGATTGTCTATGCAATACAATACGACGAAAGCACAAAAGCCTAAAAGCGTGCCTTGTCCCGCTTATATAATCAAGGAGTGAGCCCAACAATCCTAGGACTCTATCCCGAGTCAGTTCCCAAATATCCAGGATAATATACTGAACTCAGGCCTATTTTCTAATTAAAAGGATCCTGGTACAAGTATATCTCCTTATACCAGATTATAGCGCTCGGTTTCTAGATATGGCGCTGATATGCCTTATCAGAATTGAACTCATCATCATGGGCCATACCAGACTCTAAAGCTGGCTAGGCCCACTCTCGGTCTAGACATATAAAGCCCATCGCAGGGTACCCGGGGGTCATATCCTTGACAGCAGCCTCCGAGCTCTTCATAGCTTAGCTTAAGTCTTCAGCTGGATCAAGCTAAGAGGAGCCCATCTTAGTTCTAAACCTTCTATCTCCAAAGTTATTGAACCTGGCAGATTTGCAAAAGCTTTTATCTTCATTGTGTGAGGTGCACCGTATAGGCGCACCCATACTGTAGCCCTCGAGTCTTGAGTCAAATAGAATATTTGGCTCTAGGGTCAAAAATATTTTGACCAGATCCTTGTGAAGTCTTTCTAAGTCGAGATGAACCAAGATAAACTGAGTTGGACCTCTGGTCGGATGAGATCTTGAACGTTCGACGGTAATCTGCTGTTAGGCGAAACTAACGATCGGAAAAAGGCTTGCATTCAAGTGAGATCAGTTATCGGGAGAGGTCATCACCTCAGGCTCTCGAGTGATCGAGCCAACAAGCACAACCGAGCCCTTGAGCCCCGTTGAGCCCCCGAGCGCCGTGGAACCCAAGCGTTGCAGACTCCACCCCTGTCTCTAGGATTAATGGTAGAGCCGATTGGTAGGATTTATTATACTGCATGCGCTTTGTACGATGCATCATGGTTTTCAAGTGTGCTATCGATGCCGATGCTGATAGGCCATCGCCGATAGTGTTAGGACATCTCGCGTTTGTTTTCTTGTCAATTGCAGGGTCAAATTAACTGGCACGCCTACTGACACCTCTGGGTTATTTAGGACTTGCACTAGAGCTAAGCAGACTCTCCCAGGCCTTCGAGTGTGAAGACATAGGGATACCTATGATTTTTGCATCAACACGCTTTCTTAGCACGTCTAGTGGGACCACTTTCATAAACGTCAAGATTTATCCTCTTCATCGGCACCATGATTAGGAAAGAGGTTGAGCAGGCCAACAACGCTGTCATCTCGGTCATCATGAAACTTTTGATCGATGAACAGAGACAAGAAGTGCAGCAGACTGTTGTAGATTTTCAGAAGCTGTACTTGGAGTCTTTTAGTATGACTCGACGTGGGGTGATCCAGAAGAGTTACCTGCCAATTCTAGCCCTGCAAGCCGAGTCCAGCAATCAAAGTCCACAGAGATCATTCCAGTACACGATCAATGAGGCGGTTAATCATGCACTTATTAATCAATCTAGTGTATTAGTAAACACTCTGCATTGGTTGATCAAGAAGACGATAGAAGAATCCATTGCCTGGGAATTACCTCAAGGACCGGTCTATTTTCAACAGAGGTCATCGGCGCCCATCACTTTAAGCACGCCTCCGCCGATGACAACTCTTCTTCCACCAGTGATGTACGGGTTGGAATGCAACATGGTGCCAAGCTTCATACCGTCAACCTCCATACCGATTGGAACGCAGCCTCAAGCATACCAACCTCTAGCAAGTGCACCTCCATCGGGGTACCATCATATGGCTTACTATGGGTCTCCATGACAACAGATGGGTTTTGAAGGAACAATGCCCCAAAATAATTATCAGCGTAAAGAGAGGGCAACGACGACGGTATAGCATTATCTGGCGCCAAAAGAAGATGATTTCGCCTTCAAGATCGCATAGATTATGAGGGATCAGTTTGGGCTCAAGCCAAAAGAGCAGAGTTATATATAACGGCACCCATATCCAGATTGGTTCGATAGAGTGCTGCTACTAAACAGGTACAGGGTCTCAAATTTTTTGAAAGTTTTCTGTTCAGGACATTACTTCGACGGTTGAGCATATCAGTCGTTTCCTCGTACAATGCGGAGAGGCATCTGATGGAATTGTGCCCAAGAAAATTCTGGGGGAACCGAAAGTTCCGGGTTCTGGAGCATCTGGAAGTTCTGGTAGGACCAGAAGTTCCGGGTCAGCCCCAGTATTTGACTTTCTGGATGAACCGAAAGTTCCGGCTATAGCCGAAAGTTTCGGGTCGAGAATTAATTCGATACAGAAGGTCATTTTTGGAAGTTTCGGTTATAGCCGGAAGTTCCAGGGTCTGGAAGTTCTGGCTATAGCCGGAAGATCTGGGCCAGACGAACAGATTAGATCTGTTGAGCTTTAATACGGATTAAAGGCCCACGATGGAGCACTATATAAGGAGAGGTAGGGCAAGCACAAAAGGGCTGCTGGTCATTGCTACTTTACCCTAACCCTAGCCGCCACCTCTCCTCTCTCCACGATCACAAGTGTTGTGATTGATCTTTTGGATCTCACGAGTGGTGCTAGCACGTTGGCGTGAGGTGATTCCGTCCCTGTACGTGTGGATATCGTAGAGGCATCGTTGCTGCATTGGTACTATTCTTCTTCCTTGAAGAACACTGGATTACGCCGACTTCGCCGTTGATGAACGGACGGAGTTGTGAGGAGTAGCTCGAGGACGCGCTTCATCGACTCTACTTTCACTGCCCGAGCCATCTCGAGACTCAAGGTAACGATATATGATCCTATTACACGCATGGTTCCTAGGCTAATGGGGTAAAATTTTAAAAGTAAGCGCTAACGTATCCACCCCATAACCCAACAGTGGTATCAGAGCCTACGTGCATAGTGTTCGATCTGGATCGATCACATATGGTGATATGTGATGGAAATAGATTGGATCTATTATTTTTGTCGTCAGATTTCCGGAAGTTCCGGGCTGAAATAATTTTCAATACAGAATATTATTTTCGGAAGTTCCGAGTATAACTCGGAAGTTCTAGGTCCGGAAGTTCTGGACAGAAATAAATTCCGTACAGAAGGTTATTTTCGGAAGTTTTGGGTGTGACTCGGAACTTCCGGGCCAAAAATAAATTCGAGTCAGAAGGTTAATTTCGGAAGTTCTGGTCCTGAGTCGGAAGTTCTGGTTCCTTCAACCGGAAGTTCCGGCTGAGCCGGAAGTTCCGGGTCTATTTTTAGTTGCGCATAGTCTCCACCTAACTTGTTTTTGCAGAGAATGTTGTGACTGGTATGGCCTTACAAAGTTTATGATACTCGCTTGTAATAACATGGCCTACGCGTCATGATTGATTATAGCCCAAGGCTGTTCAAATGTTGTATGACCTGCGCGTCGACATGTGATGCTTCAGCTCATGTAATTAGTATAGTGCTATTAGATGTAATAGACTGATACAGGTTCATGGAGGCCTAAAGCGTGATGACCCGATGGACAGGAACTATGGAGATGGAGATCACCATACAAGAGGGCCATACTATGTCACAGTTAATATGATTGCTTGTGATGTTTACTTATGTTCCTGTCATACTATTCTTTCATGTTCTGTGTGCGGTAGGCATCGTTATCACGTTAGAATAGTTTTCCTTAGAAAATTAAGTATTGATGCTCTTTCCAATAGCTGTACCTACAAAGGTTATGATCATTGTATGGTGGGTCTGTCAAAGCAGGGTGCCATCTTTTATCTCAATCAGTTAGAGTGATGTCGGACACCACATGCATAGTATTGGTTTGCTTAACAAAGCTATCAAAATGGTTTTGGGCTTTGGGGCATGGAGTTGGGCGTCGGGCATAGGATTCCACCCTAACGAACAAGAGTCACATAGGATGTGATTAGTAAGGTGTTGCTTACCTATGTCACTAATCTTCTAGCAGTGATGCCAAACCTCACTAGGAGTTAGTTAAATATGGATCTTGTCCCACTATGTGTCGTTAGAGGAAAAGCGATCATTTTATATATTATGGTATATCTTTTATTTGATAGAAGATTAACATAGCATAGTGCTGAACCTTACATTGTTGTTGTAGATCATGGCACCTACTGCAAAGAACACTTCCGTTTTTAATCTGCGACCTATCCTTGAAAGGGAGAAATTGTCTGGAACAAATTTCATAGACTGGTACAGGAATCTGAGAATTTTTCTCAAACAAGAAAATAAAGATTACATTCTGGATAAACCCCACCCTGATGAACCGAAGGAAGATACGCCACTAGCTGAGAGGCGGGCTTATGAGAAAAACGCTAGTGATTCAGTGGATGTCAGCTGTCTCATGCTTACTTGCATGTCCTCTAAGCTTTAGAAGCAATATGAGGACAGAGATGCCTACGATATGATCGTTGGGCTGAAGGGCATGTTTGAGAACCAAGCACAGACTGAGAGGTATAATGTCTCAAAGTCTTTGTTTGCGTGCAGGTTGGCGGAAGGCAGTCCAATGAGTCCTCTTGTGATCAAGATGATTGGTTACGTTGAGAACCTGGAGAAGCTTGGCTCCAAACTTGATAATAATTTCGCCACAGATGTGATTCTTCAGTCGCTCCCTGCGAGCTTTGAGCCGTTTATCATGAATTTTCATATGAATGGCATGAAGAAAACATTGGCTGAATTGCATGAGATGCTCAAGACAGCCGAGGAAAGCCTTAAAAAAATCCTAGTCATGTGATGATGGTTCAAAAGGAGAATAAGAAGAGAAAGCGTAAGGAAAGGCTAAAGCTCCAGATGCGATCTCGAGCTCTAAGTCTAATTCGGCTGAAAAGTTCAAGTCGGGCTCTGCTAGCTCTGACACTTGCCACCACTGCCATAAGCCTGGCCATTGGCAGAGGAATTGCAAGTTGTACTTGGAAGAACAAAAGAAAAAGAAGGAAAGTGTGACTTCCGCTTCAGGTATAAATATTATTGAAATTTATCTTACTACTCGTCCAAGTGATTCATGTATATTTGATACCGGATCAATGATTCACACTTGCAAATCGTTGTAGGGGCTAAAAAGGACTAGGAAGTGCGCAAGAGGTGAATTGGATGTTCGCGTCGGCAATGGTGTAAAAGTTGCTGTGTTGGCCGTCGACGTCTATTCTTTTTCGCTACCCTCAGGATTAGTTTTAGAGTTAAATAATTGTTATTTTATTCCCGCCTTGGGTAGAAACATTATCTCCTCATCATGTTTAGAGGAAGACGGTTTTGAATTCATAATAAAGAACAAGTGTTGTTCGATATTTTTGAATGGTATGCTCTATGGTGTTTGTCCATTGTTGAATGGCTTATATATTCTGAATCTTTAGGATACACATGTTTATAACATTAATACCAAGAAAACTCGACTCAATGGTTTGAATCCTACATATGTCTGGCATTGTCGTTTGGGTCATATAAATGAGAAGCGCATGCAGAAGCTCCATAAAAATGGGCTTTTGGAGTCATTTGATTTTAAATCGTTTAACACATGTGAGTCTTGTTTGCTTGGCAAAATGACTAAGACACCTTTCACTGGTCAAAGTGAGAGGACAAACGAGCTATTGGCCATTGTACATACTAATGTATGTGGACCAATGAGTTCTACAGCCAGAGGTGGATTTTAGTACTTCATAACTTTTACCGACGACTTTAGTAGATATGATTATATCTACTTAATGAGGTATAAGTCAGAATCATTTGAAAAGTTCAAGGAGTTCCAGAATAAGGTGCAAAATCATACTGGTAAAACAATTAAATTTCTACGATCGGATCGTGGAGGTGAATATTTGAGCTATGAGTTTAATGATCATCTGAAGCAGTGTGGAATTGTTCCACAGCTGACTCCACCCGGTACACCTCAGTGGAATGGGGTGTCTGAGCGAAGGAATCGAACTTTGTTGGACATGGTCCGATTAATGATGAGTCAAACTGATCTTCCATTGTCTTTCTAGGGATTTGCTTTAGAAACTACTGCTTTTACATTAAATAGAGTTCCATCTAAATCTATAGAGAGGACACCGTATGAGATATGGACTAGGAAACGTCCTGGGTTGTCTTTTCTAAAGATTTAGAGTTGTGAGACCTATGTAAAGTGTTTGACGTCTGATAAGCTCACTCCCAAATATGATAAATGCTTCTTTGTGGGATATCCTAGGAAACCAAAGGATATTACTTTTATAACCGGGAAGAAGGCAAAGTGTTTGTCGCCCGAACTGGTATTTTTCTTGAGAAAGAGTTTCTCTCGAAAGGGGTTAGTGAGAGCACGGTGCAACTCGAAGAGGTTCGAGAACCACTAGAAAGTGTTTCAGCTCCTACTGAACCATCACTTGACATGCAAGATGTTGCAGAGCCTGTTGTCGAGACGCTAGCCCCATGTCGGTCGGAGAGGTTAAGTCGTGCGCCCGAGCGGTTAGCATTTCTAACCACTAGGCAGCGCGATATATTATTGTTGGACAATGATGAACCTGAGATCTATTCAGAAGCAGTGATGGGACCTGACTCTGATAAATGGCTTGGAGCCATAAGATCCGAGTTAGAATCCATGCGAGAGAATCAAGTTTAAAACTTAGTCGATCCACCTGATGGTGTAAAAACTATCGAGTGTAAATGGATTTTTAAGAAAAAGATAGACGTTGATGGAAATGTTCACATCTATAAGGCACAATTGGTGGCGAAAGGTTTCAGGCAGATTCAAGGTGTTGATTATGATGAAACGTTTTCGCCTGTCGTTATGCTAAAGTCTATCTGGATCATCCTAGCAATTGCCGTATTTTATGACTATGAGATATGGCAAATGGATGTCAAGACGGCTTTTCTTAATGGAAATCTAAGTGAGGATGTATGCATGACACAACCTAAATGTCTTGATGATCCAGAGAGTGCTTGGAAAGTTTGCAAGCTACAAAGGTCCATTTATGGGCTGAAGCAGGCTTCTCAGAGTTGGAACCTTCGTTTTGATGAGGTAGTCAAAGGGTTTAGTTTCATCAAGAACAAAGAAGAACCTTGTGTTTACAAAAAGGCTAGTGGGAGCTCACTTGTATTTCTGGTCTTATATGTAGATGATATTTTATTGATCAGAAATGATATTCCTATGCTAGATGCTGTTAAGGCTTTCTTGAGAAAAAGTTTCGCAATGAAAGATCTTGGAGAAGCAGCATACATCTTGGGCATAAAGATCTATAGAGATAGATCGAGAAGGTTAATTGGATTAAGCCAAAATATGTACATTGACAAGGTATTGAAACGATTTAATATGCAGAATTCCAGGAAAGGTTTTCTGCCGATGTCACATGGTATTTCTCTCAGCAAGAGTCAGTGTCCTTCGACACCTGATGAGCTAGAGAAGATGAGTGCGATCCCGTATGCCTCCGCAATCGGATTCATCATGTATGCCATGCTTTGTACACGCCTAGATGTTTCTTATGCTCTAAGTGTTAAGAGCAGATATCAGTCAAACCCGAGTGAAAGTCGCTGGGCGGTAGTAAAGAGTATCCTTAAGAACTTGAGAAGAACGGAGGATATGTTCCTGGTCTGTGGAGGCGAGGAGGAGCTCGTTGTAAATGGTTACACCGATGCTAGCTTCCAGACCGACAAGGACGATTCATGATCGTAATATAGATTTGTGTTTTGCCTTAATAGAGACGCAGTGAGTTGGAAGAGTTCCAAGCAAGAAACGGTTGTAGATTCAATGACAGAAGCCGAGTATATTGCAGCTTCGGAAGATGCAAAGGAGACAGTTTGGATCAGAAAGTTTGTTTCTGAGTTGGGTGTTGTCTCTAGTGCGTCCAGTCCAGTGGACCTCTATTGTGATAATAGTGGTGCCATTGCACAAGCCAAGGAGCCTAGGTCACACCAGAAGTCCAAGCACATACTGCGGCGCTATCACCTGATCTGTGAGATTATAGATAGAGGTGATGTGAAAATATGCAAGGTGCACACGGATTTGAACATAGCCAATCCATTGACAAAACCTCTCTCACAGCCCAGACATGAGGCACACTTGAGCTCTATAGGTATTAGATACACTGTAGCTGGAAGTTCCGGGGTCCGGAAGTTCTGGCTATAGCCGGAAGTTCTGGGCCAGGCAAACAGATTAGATCTGTTGGGCTTTAATACAGATTAAACGCCCATGATGGAGCACTATATAAGGAGAGGTGGGGCAAGCACGAAAGGGCTGCTGGTAATTGCTACTTCACCCTAACCCTAGCCGCCACCTCTCCTCTCTCCACGATCACAAGTGTTGTGATTGATCTTCCGGATCTCACGAGTGGTGCTAGTACGCCGGTGTGAGGTGATCCCGTCCCTGTACGTGTGGATACCGTAGAGGCACCGTTGCTGCATTGGTGCTGTTCTTCTTTCTTGGAGAACGCTAGATTACGCTGACTTCGCCGCCGATTAACGGACGGAGCTGTGAGGAGTAGCTCGAGGACGCGCTTCATCGACTCTACTTTCGCTGCCCGAGCGCATCTCGAGACTCAAGGTAACGATCCATGATCCTATTACACGAATGGTTCCTGGGCTAACGGGGTAAATTTTTGAAATTAAGCGCTAGCGTAGCCTCCCCATAACCCAACAGCATCGGCTGAGGAGGCTCTCAGAGTTAGATTCTTTCTATTGTGTCTGTCAGGATCGGCTTTCTCTTGGTTTTCTTTCCTATCTTCAAATTCGATCAAGGGGTGGGCCAATTCAGAGAAACAGTTCTAAAAGTACTTCTTTGCTGGGATCTAGGAGATGAAATTGATAGATCTGGCGACCGTGAAACAATGGATGGATGAATCGGTGCCGAAATATATTCAGCGCTTCTGTGATGTAAGAAGGCAATGCTATAGCCTCAGCCTGACTGACTTTCAGTTGGTCGAATTAGCATTTTAGGGCCTTCTGCCACCGATTAGGGAGAGGTTTTCTTCTCAAGAATTTGATAGCCTGTCGCCCCTAGCACAGAGGATATTGGCCCATGAAAGCCGATTCCAAGAAATGCGTAAAGAAAAGACACGAAAGCGAGTGGCTCAGGTGCAATTCTATTCATCGGATTCAGAACAGGAGGATTCCGATGGTGATATTGCTTTAGCCGAATGGGCCAGATTGAAGAAGACGATAACTTGTCCATGGGTCAAAGGTGCCGAGAAAGAACAAAAGTATGATTTTTGATATTAACAAAGCAGATAAGATTTTTGACTTGTTACTGAAAGAAAAGCAGATTTAGCTTCCACCGAATCACGTGATTCCATCGGTGGAGGAATTGAAGAAAAGAAAATACTGTAAGTGGCACAATACTGGCTCCCATAACACGAATGAATGCAAAGTTTTTTATCAGTAGATCCAATCTGCCATCGAATAGGGGAGAATAAAATTTGATGAAACAGTAAAGCCGATGAAGATCGATGGAAATCTTTTCCTGATGAACATGGTGCATATCGGTTCATTAAGCTTTCATGTTAAAGAAAGACGAACTTTAAGACACAACGTCAAGGCTCGTTGGCGTCAGGAAAGGAAGCAACGTGCCACGCCATATGGGCATGATGAGAAGTTTGATTTACATTAGGAGTGCGCTTTCTTTTGTTTCTGTTAGAAAAATAATAGGCTCCCATCAATTAAGGATTGCCTATAATGCGCCGAGAAGATTAGCCAAGATGATTCTAGTTTCGACAGTCAGCCCCCAAGGAAGAGAATTCCTGTAAGAGACTGATTGGGGTCGCCCGAAAAGAAGGAGATTGTTGATGATCGACACGTTCAGAATGAAGATAGATGGTAAGGGGGTCGAAACCACGTGCAAAATCCCTGATGGTGCCCAGAAGGTTTAACACGGAGTCAGAAAAGGAGGCTCTAACATCAGAGGCATCGGGAGCAGCTAGTGGGAGAATACAAGGAATATCGACAGAGTAAACGATGGGTGAGAAATGAGTGGCGCCTGAAGAAGAAAGCTGATACAGAAGATAAGCCGATGGAGCTAAACATAGTTTTCATATTATCTGCAGAATATAGGGCACCTCTATCGGACAGTGAAGAGGAAGAGGAATCGGCTGCACCTACTACTACAGCTGCAACTGGCGACCTTCGAGAATCTAGAGGAAGATGAGCATCGGCACTTGAGACCCCTATATATTATGGGACATATT
This sequence comes from Zizania latifolia, assembly GCA_000418225.1. NCBI lineage: Eukaryota > Viridiplantae > Streptophyta > Magnoliopsida > Poales > Poaceae > Zizania > Zizania latifolia. The sequence continues at coordinate 1,245,638 of KE372018.1, forward strand.
GATGGCAAGCCGATGTCTAAGATATTAGTCGAATGGGGAGCAGCCGTTAATATAATATCTTATTCTACTTTCCGCAAGCTCGGTAAGGTGAATAAGGACTTAGTAAAGACCAACATGGTATTAAAAGACTTTGGTGGTAACTATTTTAGAATCTCATGATGCAACATTTTTTGAGGATATGTTTCCTATGAAAAATATACATAACACTGCTAAATTTTCTGCTGAGATAATACCTGAACCCAATACACCTGTTAATTTTAAGTCTTCTGAACAATATACTCAGTTTGAGAAAATCCTTGATGGGGATGACAGTGAAGCTCCTAGAAGGAGTAAGAGACAAAGGGTTACAAAATCGTTTAGTGATGACTTCACTGTGTATCTTGTGGATGACACTCTTATAACCATTACTGAGTCATATACATCTCCAGATATAGATGATTGGAAAGAAGCTGTCTATAATGAGATAGACTCGATTATATCCAATGGTACATGAGAGCTTACTGAACGACTGTATGGTTGCAAACCTGTGAGTTATAAGTGGGTGTTCAAGAAGAAGCTTAGGCCTGATGGTACTATTGAGAAGTATAAGGCTTGCCTTGTGGCCAAAGGTTACATACAAAAAGAAGGCGAAGACTTTTTCGATACTTACTCACCTATCGCTAGACTGACCACTATCAGAGCATTATTTTTCCTGGCTACCTCATATGGTCTTATCGCTCATCAGATAGACGTAAAGACAGTTTCCCTGAATAGAGAGGTGGATGAGGAGATCTACATGGATAAGCTAGATGGGTTTATAGTGAAAGGTCAAGAGAGCAAGGTGTATAAATTATTAAAGTCTTTGTATGCCTTGAAATAAGCACCTAAGCAGTGGCATGACAAGTTCGACAGAACTTTAACTTCTGCAGGCTTTGTCATAAACGAGGCCGATAAATATGTATACTATCAATATGGTGGGGGCGAAGGAGTTATACTATGTTTATATGTCGATGATATACTGATCTTCGGCACAAATATTGATGTGATCAATGATGTTAAGTCTTTTCTATCAAAGAGCTTTGATATGAAAGATCTGGGAGAAGCTGATGTAATTCTGAACATCAAATTGATTAAAGGCGAGAATGGCATTACACTTTCGCAATCCCATTATGTGGAGAAGGTCTTTAGCCGTTTTGGCTATAAAGATAGCAAGCCTTCTCTAACACCTTATGATTCCAGTGTGATATTTTGAAAGAAGAAGAAAATTATCAAAGACCAACTAAGATACTCTTAGATAATCGGTTCACTCATGTAACTAGCTAGTGCAACGAGACCCGACATATTTTTTGCTTTGAATAAATTAAGCAGGTTCATGTCCAATCCGAGTAGTGATCACTGGCATACACTTGAAAGAGTTATGCGCAACTTAGTAGGTACTATGAGTTGTGGGATTCACTATTTTGGGCACCCTACTGTGCTTGAGGGATATAGTGATTTGAACTGGATATCTGATGCTAATGAGCTTTATGCCATAACTGGGTATGTCTTTACCCTTGAAGGTGGTGTAATATCATGGAGGTCTTGCAAATAGACCAATTTTATGAGGTTAACCATGGAAGCAGAACTCACTACTTTAGACACAGCAATTGCTGAGGCAGAGTGGCTGCATGAGCTATTAATAGACTTACCTGTGGTTGAAAAACAAATGCCAGCTATCCTTATAAACTATGACAATCAAACTGTGATAGTCAAAGTGAACAGTGCTAAAGATAATGTGAAGTCATCAAGACACGTTAAAAGATGATTGAAGTCTGTCAGGAAGTTGAGAAACTTCGGAGTAATAGGTGTGACTTATATTCAAACAGACAAAAACCTGACAGATCCCTTTATAAAAAGGCTATCACGGAATGTGATGGAAAATACATCGAGGAAGATGGATATGAGACCCGTATGAGTTGCCATAGTGGTAACCGAACCTATATGATTGGAGATCCTATGAATTAGGACTTGGGAAAAACAAGCTATTGGTTAACTGAGGAGAATAATTCTAAACCCTCTCTAAGTGAAGATACAATACTCTTAGGTGCTGTAAGACAAATTGGCTTCATGCCTTAATGTATTCTATTGGCTTTAATTAGCAAAGATGCTATCTTACAGAGCATTCTTCAAAGAATACACCTATATGAGCCCGACTGTTAACGTCACAGTCTATGAGATTTGGGTGTTCTCTAATAAGCTCATTAAGAGACTATGGAGTACAACGCATATGCTTCACCCACGGGGTAGGCTATTGGCAGCTAGGTACTAGTTATGACTTTGAGTAAATCTTGTTCGCACAAAACTTACAATTCAAGGCATAGTCCATTGTTCAAGTTGTGGATGAGTATAGCTTGAAGCTATAGGTGAGAGTTCAATTTAATAATCCTCACTGAAACGCAAGTATATCAAACAGTAGTAAGAAATGGATAAATCTCTAAATGGGCATTTGAGATTTGGTGGGGGATAGCTGGAATTTGGGCTAGGCCCGTACAAATATTTCAAAAATTCCTAATAAAATCTCAAAGGCCCATATCATGCAAGAGAATGGTGAAAACCTTTATTCCCACATTGCTAATGTAGGTAGAGGATGACCAACTTATATAGTGGAGTTGTCTCTATTCTACTATGCTATGTGAATAGAGGGGGAGAAAGGGAGCTTCACACATGCGCTCGCTCGCCTCGCCTCACTTGGCTCGAGCACGGGCCAGGGCTAGGGCTGAGACTCCACAGGCGCACGGCACCTGCGTGAATGGTCCGCCAAAATTCGGTTCCTCGCCTTGCGGGGACGCGGCCTCCTTTTACAGTTTTGATTTTTTGGAAAATTGGCAAATCCGCCGAATCGGTTGAGATTGCAATCGTGACGCGAGATCGTGCAGACTCTCATATATATATATATATATATATATATATATTCCCGACTTGTAGCCTCCAAAAATATCAGACTTAACAGATCAAACCTGCGCTAGGTTTTGCCTCTTCTCGTTGCTACGCTGCCACTATAGTCCTCTCCATCCCATACGTCGGTGTGCACCGGCGAAGAGGAGAGCATGTCTCTAGAACTTGTCGCTCTTGTGATCCTACACTAAAAGAGGGTGAATAAGGTTTTTGGAAAGCGCTCCGTGTAACTACTCACGTCAGTCAACACGGCATGCCTTCTGTCTACATCAATCGTCGGTCGCCGTCGGGTGCTGTGATCCAACACCAATAGGAGCAATTTTGCACCGGTCATGGCTTCCTCATCTGCAATCGTACAGTACGTGTGCTGTGATTTACTACTATTTTTAATCATATTTTATGAGATCATGATTGCGATGTTCCTGTTTACTAATATGTTAGATGTGTTCATGCTAGTTTATGTGGCTGTCGTGATTTATTTAATTCAGAATTTAATACTGTAATTGCCTAATTCTTCAATAGGCTTGCCTTGCCACAAGGCCTGCCTTGTCGCCCGCATCCTGTCTGCTTCGGGCCTCTGACACTCCACGTCGACAACCCTACTCGGTCTTCTCCAAATTCAGTTGGCCACTTCTAGATCCACGCACAAGGCCCACCACCTGCCCTGCCACGCGTAGCACCCTAGCACGTTGACATTATGCCAATCTGGGTATGGGGACCTAACGAGTTCCCCATATCCACGTGAAGATGGGGACGGGGAAATTCCCCACCCATGTGCGGGGATAGGGATGGGGATGGTCAATTTTTGTTGCAACGAATATGGGTACGGGTGGCAAAACCCGGTGGGGGCAGACCAATTGCCACCTCTAATTACACACACATATATAAGTGTGTTTTCATAGTAGATGTCACACACATTTTTGTTCTTAGGGTTGTCATGTATTTAGAGATGGCAACCAGGTACCACAGGCACAAGTAGTATATGCTCATATCTATACCCGTGAAATAATTTTATATCTATACCTGTACCCATTACCCGTGACATGTAAAAAACCATGCCCATACTCGATATTCGCAGATGCCTTATACCCACGGGTATACCCATTTACTCATGGGTATACCCGGTTACCCGTAGAAAGAAAGCACTACTTAACACTTCAATCAGCAAGTATAGGTCTGGGCGTGGGGTGGTGGATGGTCGGTGGCATGAGCACAGGGGGGAGGGGTCGCAGGGGGAGGGGGTGGCATCACGGGCATGGGTGTCCGAGGGCATGGGAGGCCAGCTATGTGGGCGCGAGCGGTCGGCATGAGGGGCCGACAACGTGAGGGGCCAGCGCAGTGGGAAGAGGGCGGCTCGGGAGGGAGGGGTGGCTGGTTTGGGGTGATGGATGGAGTGCTAGATAGAGGGGGTTGGGTGGAGGGAGGGAGGAGGGTGAAGCTAGGGTTTGATTAGTTTATATACTCATGTTAAACAGGTGAATTAGTGAAGCAAGAATGGGTATTCAATATCCGTACGCGTACCCGTTTATCCATGAATATAAGTTTTGACCTAATAATATACATATGGGTATAAAATAAAGAATATTTCTGGTTTCTACTCGTTGGTAAACGGGTAAAATTATCA
>KE372018.1:1259024-1272018 GCA_000418225.1 Zizania latifolia
GGGTCCTGAGAAAGGAGGACGAGGGTTGGTTGCGGATAAGCTATGGGTGGAAGGCGCGCGGCGGGGGAGGGATTCGGGTGGCGGAGGAGAGCCGGGCCGGATAGAGTGGACCTCGCCGCGAGAGTGGAAGGGAGAGGTGGAGATGGGAGGGAAGGAAGCACGTCGCCGTCAGGCATGATTCCGGAGGACTGGGGGAGTTTGGGGCTCTCGAATGGTAAGAAGAGCACGATATTTTTTGACGAAGGAGAGGTGGACAACTGGAAGGGAGGGAGCCAGGAGGCCGCGAGCGCGAGGCCTGGACGTGGAAAAGTAGTGGATGGTGGGCGTCGGCTTCTTGGAAGGTACTGTAGAAGGAAATCTTGAAAAGAGTTTCCATGCGGTGTACGTGACGTTTTTTTAGATTTTGTCTGAAATTCGTCGGTTTCAAAATGTGATGTCATTCATCCTCAAACTGATCTCCTCTTAGCGATGGCCGAATGGATGGCTCATCCAGCGATCTAGTTCGGATAGTTTTCATCCAAAACCATTAAAAATGGATTTTGATTTTGATTTTGTTTTTTGGATACGGATTTTTATTTGGATACGAAAACAGATATGATATGATATTAGTGGTATCTGACGAATACAGATTTAAATTTGGATAATTCAGTGACTCCTATTTAAATTATCTGGAATAGAAAGTTCATTAAAACTAGTTATTTGTAACTGTCTAATCTGTTTTAGAATGTGTATTGATTTTAAGTTTAGGTCTTTTCTTCCCATTTCTTCCTCTCTAGGACATGCTCCAGACTTCAATGGCCACATTGTCGTCCACTACCCTGCCCTGGCCGTTGCCCCCGCTAGCGCCCGGCCTCACCTACCGCTCCCACCTCTATCACCATCGGCATCATGTTCAAAGCCGTCGCCCCTACCACTATCCCCGCCGACGCCCTGTCCCAGCCATCACGCTGGCCTCGCCCTGCGTGCCACCTCGCGCCCTGACACACCATACCCAAGCGTCGTCGTGCCGGCCCCACCCCACACAGCTCCACGCCGCGCGCAGGAGAAGGAAGAGTAAACTGAGAACAGAGAATAGATAAAAGATAAAATAGAGAAGAAAGAAAAAAATAGAAAGAAAAAGAAGAGACAAAAATTTTTGGAATCTTGAAAATTTTAGAAGCAGGAGGATTTTTTAAGGTTAAAAATCTAACATTTTCTGTGAGATCTATTTTCACCTAGGCTCCCTGGCTTCTTTAGCAGGCCGTTGACTCAGACACAACTCACAGGTTGGTTGTGCCTATCATGCCGACAGTCTGCGTTAGAGAAATTGAAAAAGGAGAAAATAAATAAATAAGAAAAATAGAAAAATGAAGGGAAATGTGGGAAAATGTAGTTTTGGATAGAAATTTTCTTACCTTCTGCTGTCAAGATTTTGCTGCAATTGTGTTGATGCGAATTTGGAACTGCATCTCATTGTACACACTCAAACGGACAGTAGATTTACATGCGCATGAAACTAAAGACAAGAAAATAAACTGAATATTGAGAATTCTAGAAGCCGGGCTCATTTCACACTTGGTATCCTCCATCGCTCATTTCATATGGTCCAGGGCTTCAGAGTAACCCGGCCTGGATATCTAGCAGCAAATGAAAATTACACCATTTTAAGTTGATTGCATGACTGTTTGTCGTCAATTTGTCATGGTCTAATGTCTGCTAGAAAAGCTTATATGTTTCACCTGAAATGACTATGTTTAGTCTTGTAGATGTCTCTTAGACTATAGACTGTAGTTGTCTTTAGCTGCTTAGTAGGCCACCGGAGCCGGCCCGTCAGTAGCGCAGCATGTTTGGCCGTCACTATCTCCAGTAAAACGATCTACTTCCTTCCAGCATATAATGTAGTGTTAAAAACATAGACTATTAATAACCAAATGTATTGTCGTTTTCTTTTCTTGCTATAATTTCATGCTTGTTTCTTAATAGCATGTTTAAGAATTTTCTAAGGCGCAAATAAACTGGTTATTAGCGTTATTGAACACGTCGAGACTGCTTGTTCCACTGTTACACTGTTGTCTATGGTTGTCAGGTCGTAGATCCACCACCGCTGTACTATGGTATCTTGGTAGAGCATGAACTATTATTACGAAGTAAGATATAAGAAATATTAAAAAATAAATTTATTGGTTTGTGAACCGATAGTTGATAAGGAGATAAAATAAGGAATATTTATTCTTATGTCAAAAAGTTAAGTGGTGTTTATTCATTTTTCACGTCCCGTATGTATGACAACTAGACTTAGGGATCACATGTCATACACTCATATAGAGAAAAAGAATAAATTCCACCAACTTATACGTAACATGAGAGCAAATCTCCCATAAAACAAAGTCTTTTTAGAAAAGTTGAAGATCTAAAAGAAAAAATAAGACAGAGCGAGCAGATGTGCATTCATATTTCAAGCGGTTAGGTTAGAATAGAATGATAGAATCATGGCTAACACTTTCGTTTTAAAAAGAAAAAAGGTAGTACTTTATATGGGAGTATACCTGTGAGTTGTGACAGCAACCAGGGGGAACTCAGGCCATCAGAACATCTCGGGCTCGTGTAGTGCCTGCCTTTGCTGCGTCAGTGGCATGGACCATGGCTGTGGCTTTCTCAGTATCTCGAGTTGCAATAGGGACTTGTTTAATTGCCTGTTTAGTTGTCTATATAGTCTCTACCTGTATCCTGTGTGTAACTTTTAGCCTATTTGGTTGTTTGCACCTGTCCACGAGCCAAGCTGAGTAGATACAAAATCACCCTCCGAGCTAGGCCGAGTAGATACGCGGGGTGAGCTTTGCTAGGCATGCTTGTTGAGTTGATACACTGCACCTGCGCATCCAGCCAATGCACTCGCTCGTGCAAAAAAGCCAGCATATTGCACCTCTAATCCCTAAGCACCCGTTCTCATTTCACTCCAGGAAAAAAGTAGGTTTTGCTCCTTCCTTGCGCCGTCAGATCCCCTAGCCTGTCGTCAACAGTGCTCCTCGGCCCGTCGCTGGCGACGCCCCATAGTCCCTCACCTACAGCACTGTTGGGTTATGGGGAGGCTATGCTAGCGCTTAATTTCAAAAATTTATTCTGTTAGCCCAGGAACCATACGTGTAATGGGATCATGGATCGTTACCTTAAGCCTCGAGACGCGCTTGGACAGCGAAAGTAGAGTCAATGAAGCGCGTCCTCAAGCTACTTCTCCCGGCTCCGTTCGTTCGTCGGCGATCCAACGATGAAGACGACACGATCCTACGATCCGGCGATCTCCACGGGAAGAAGACAAGCATCACTATTGGAGTAGTGCCTCCACGGTATCCACACGTCCGGGGACAGGATCACCTCGCGTCGGCGTGCTAGCACCACTCACAAGATCCGGGGAGAGATCGCTACAACCGTTGTAGCTAGAAGATAAGTGGCGGCTAGGGTTTTCAACCAGGAGCAACAACAGCAACATTTTCGTGCTTGCCCCACCTCTCTTTATATAGTGCCCCATCGTGGACCTTTAATCTGTATTAAAGCCCAACAGATCTAATCTGTTCGTCTGGCCCGGAACTTCCGGCTATAGCCGAAACTTCCGGACCCCAAAATTTTCGGCTATAGCCGGAACTTTCAAAAATAACCTTCTGTATCGAATTAATTCTCGATCTGGAACTTCCAACTACAGCCGGAACTTTCGGTTCATCCAGAAAATCAAATACTGGGGCTGGCCCAAAACGTCTGGTCTTACCAAAACTTCCGAATGCTCTAGAACCCGAAACTTCCGGCTACAGCCGAAACTTCTGATTCCCCTAGAATTTTCTTGGGTATAATTCCATCAAGCACCTCCTGCCACCTGTTACTCCCTGCGCATCGAGGCTGGGCCCTACCAGCAGTAGAAAAAAATTAGGTGCATCCAGTATGCATAGGAAGAGCAGTGAAAACCTCCCTCGGATGCATGACACGTGTCTCCAAAGAAAACTGACGGTAGCGGCTCGTTTCCTGCTAACGCGGCTCTGGCTCGAGTGGCTTAGCTTTCCCGCGCCTCAAAAACTCCACGCACCAGAGCGTTGCAATGCCCCCTGAATGCACCACCGCCTCTACCACCTCGTCATCGCCGCTCCTGCCTCCGACGCATCTGGTAGCCGCTCGATGCCAGAGAAGACGTCTCCTCCCTTCCCCAAACTCCTCCCCCGCTTTAGGCGTCGGCACCTCTCCTCGACATCGACATCATCGTCCTCCTCTAGCATCTCCTTCCCGTTCTCCTACTTCTCGTCATCGCCCTCGCCGTTCCACTACCGCTTTCGGTCCCGGTGGCCTGTCATCAGACGGCAGTGGCCAGCGGCACTGTGGCACTGTGGCTTGATATCGCCGAAGGGCAACGCGCGGCACGCTGCCGCCCAGCGCTTCAAGGCACGGCGTGGTGCTGCGGCCTGGTGCCACCAGAGTGCGGCATGCTGGCCCCCAACGCTTCAAGTCACAGCTGTGGCAGCGCGGCGTTGGTCGATCTCCTTCCTCCCGACCGCGGTGGCGAGGTGGACAGAACGGGCGGGAGGTATTTCGACGGGGAGGTACTCCCTCTAGCCCGTCATAGCATGCATGTTTGGCCATTACTATCTCCGGTAAAACGATCTACTTCCTTCCATCGTTAATATAATGTAGTGATCAAAATATAGACTATTAATAATTTGTCGTCTTTTTTCTTGCTATAATTTCATACTTGTTTCTTAATAGCAGGTTTAAGAATTTTCTGGAGCACAAATAAACTGGTTATTGGCGTTATTGAACATGTCGACAACAACACACTGCTTGTTCCACTGTTACACTATTGTCTATGGTTGTCAGGTCGTGATCCACCACCACTGTACTATGGTAGCTTGGTAGAACATGAACTATTATTATGAAGTAAGATATATAAGAAATATTGATAAGTAGATAAAACAAAGTCCTTTTAGAAAAGTTGAAGACCTAAAAAGTAAAAAAAAAATGAGACAGAGCGAGATCTCATTCATATTTCATATGGTTAGAATCATCTCTAACATTTTCAATTTAAAAAGAATAAAGGTAGTATTTTATTCCGGAGTATACTTGTGAGTTGTGACAGCAGCCAGGGAGGCTCGGGCCATCAGAACATCAGAACATCTCGGACTCGTGTAGTCTAGTGCCTGCCTTTGCTGCGTCAGTGGCACGGACCATGGCCGTGGCTTTGTCAGCATCTCGAGATGCATTAGTTGGCTCAGTGCAAGGAGTGTGCAGCATCGCTACTTGGATTTGGAGACATGGCTTATCCGGCCGAAAAACATCGTTACAGCCCAGCCCATATTACAAACTCTGATTCCATTTTCAGTTTTGGCACCCCACTTTACCCGTGATTTTACGACGCAATGGCCCAATAAATTCTTTGGACGGTGTCAGCCCATTCCTTGCTCTTCCATGTCGCCGTCCTCGTCATCTTCTTTTTCTCCGTTTTGTTTTCTTACGTGTCTTCGTCTTCTTTTTCCAAGGTAGTTTCTGCCTCGTTGGTGCTGCAGTGGATATACTTTGGAGTTGTTTTTTTTGCTTCAGACCATCGAAGCATACGAAATTCGTTGAGTTGATTTATATTTACAAAATATTCTCTCTGTACCGTAATATTACAACTATTTTATAGTGCAACAAATTTAAACAGTGGCATTGTCTAAATTCATTGTATTATGAAATATTAAATCTAATATTAAATTATATATTATAGTACGGAGAGAGTACTAAATTTAGGGCTCCTTTGAAACACATGGATTTTACATGTTTTTATAAGAATTAAACTAAATTTTTCAAAATTTCTTTAAAAATACTCTATTCGCCGATGACGATCTCATGATCTCATGGGCCATGGCCATCTAATGATTGCGCTCTCTCTCTCTCAGTCTCTGTTTTCTGAAGAGAAAAATCTCAGCCTGAAACGGGAAGCTATCGCGGTATCCATTTCAAAAGAGGACGTGCATCTAGATGACAAGACGGAGGCCCAAACTTTTAATTTGGAGGCACACCATCACCAGCTCAAATGATTTTTTTAGATTCATCAGCTCAAATGATGGGCATGCAGAGAGTGATCGATGGCCGTGATATGATTTGGTCTCAGAGAGCATGGGCTTGAATTCACGCATCTCAATCACGGTTAATAAACCCGTCAGTCAGCACATTATCGAGGTCCAATTTAACGCTAATTAGACAAATTATTTATAACCGCTCATCGGTGGCTAGTCTAAACAACCATGTTTGTCTTGTCGGTGATTATTGTTTTGTTAACTCTAAGCTCAGTCCTTCTCCGGTGCATCCGGTGCACAGGCATGCTCGATCTATGTATATACTAGATGGTGTAAGTGCAGCCAGAACAATTTATATTTTTCATGGATAAAAACTCCTATTAAATTTAAGTGAAATTTATGCGTTCAGAACAAGTTCAAATCTCTCGGCATTGGTTCTCCATGCGTTCTTAAGGTAAAAGGACATAATGTCACAAACAAGGGGTCGGATTATGGCTAGCGCTCGGTTTAAAATCTTTAACAAATTAGTTTGAAGGGTTATCAGTGGAAGCTTTCCATTATACAATGGCGCGCACCATGATGTCTTCCAATATATGTTTCAGTTTGTATATAAAATAAAATAATTTAAACTTTTATTTTTAGTTTAAATTAAAATTAGATTATTTGACTAAATATTCTTAATAACCATTATTTAAGCTGACAAAGGGGCTAGGGGGCTAGATATGGCTCGATCCTACTGGCCTAGATGTGTAGCTGGACAGAACAATGATGCTTGCAATTGATTAAGTTGCTGGTGCGCCTACCTAACTCGGACGGTGATCGGCGTAGCGTGTGTGATCTAACGTCCTGGAGGCTCTTTCCTCAGGTACCTCACCTCGATCAATCTTTCCTCTTACAAATTCTAAAAATCATTTGTTGTGAACTAAATTCTAAGGTCAATTATGATTTAGTTCAGGATGTCAACCGGTAAGTGATTCTCTCGATAAATTGTGCTGTCTTTTTAGCTGTGCAGTTCTTCAGCGACATAACATCTATCCACTTGATGAATTTATTAATGGCTACTAGTAGCCGATCGATACCTTGGGGGGTCTTCTGAAAAGAGCCGACCATATCGAGCCCCCAGCAAGCGCAGGACTAAGTTGGTGGGATTGTTTAAAGGACTTGGGCTGGCAGGTGACTTTGTTTAGCGAAGAACTGGCAGCAGGTGCACTTTTTAACCAGTTTCTTGGCATCGCTATTGGCTGTCAGCCAGTAGAAACCTGATCGGAATACCTTTCCGACCAGCGTCCTCGCCCCGGCGTGATTGCCACATGCTCCTGCGTGGATTTCATTAAGATCTGAAGGCCTTCGCTTGGCAGGACACACTTTTGGAGTATCTTCGTCGAGGCCGTGCGCTTGTATAGTTTGTCCTCAAAGACTACGTACTGCTTGCTTCGTCACGTCAGTCGTTCGGTCGGGTTTTGTTTTCTGGTACTGTGCCTTTTAGTATGTGGTCGATGAAGGGCTATCGCCAGTCATCGGTATCCTCGAGCATGGTGATGATCACTGGCGGGCTAACGACATGGTACTCGTCATCCTTAATTGATGGCTTGGTAAGCTCCTGAACGAACATGCTCTTGGGGACCACCGCTCGAGAGGAACCGAGGCGGGCCAGGGCGTCCGCCGATGAATTATCGTCATGGGGGATATGGTGAAATTCTAGGCCAAAGAATTTCCCCTTGAGTTTTTGAACCTCGGCGCAGTAAACGTCCATCTTATCACTGGAGCAGGACCAGTCCTTGTTGACTTGGCTGATAGCTAGCTTAGAGTCCCCATAAATCATGAGCCATTTCACCCTGAGGGATAATGATATTCTGAGGCCGTGTATCATGGCTTTGTGTTCTGCCGCGTTGTTGAAAGCCTTAAACAGCAATTGTAGTACGTAACGCAGTTCTTCCCTTTTTGGAGATATAAGGAGAATACATGCGCCGACTCCATCTATATTTAGAGAGTCATCGAACTACATTGTCTAATATTTCTTTTCTTCTCGGCTTAGGGGTAGTTGTATCTCAGTCCACTCGACGACGAAATCAGCCAGCACTTCTGACTTTATGGCAGTGCGGGATCAGAATTCCATCGTGTATTCCCCTATTTCGATGGCCCACTTTACGATTCGCCCTGTCGTGTCTCGATTGTGGAGTATGTCGCCTAGAGGATACTCTGTCACGACCACGATCTTGTGGACTTGAAAATAATGCTTTAACTTCCGGGTAGTGAGTAGGACGGCGTAGAGGAGCTTCTGCACTTGTAGATGCCTTGCTTTTGATAGGCCGAGGATCTCTGATATGAAGTATACCGGTCTTTGGACTGGGAAAACGTGTCCCTCCTTTAGCCGTTCAACTACTATGGCCGTACTAACGACGTTAGTAGTGGCGGTGATATAGAGGAGGAGAACCTCCTCTGGATTTGGAGCTGTGAGGATTAGGGCTGAGGTTAGAAATTTCTTCAACGCTGAAAATGCTTCATCGGCCTCGGCCGTCCATTGAAAATCTTTCGCTTTTTTTAATAACTTGAAGAAGGGAGCTCCACTTTCTCCTAGCCGAGAGATAAATTTTTCGAGGGCCGTCATGCAGCCCGTGAGCTTCTGGACCTTCTTGACATTATTTGGTCTTTCTATTTTCATTATTGCTGCTATCTTGTCCTGGTTGGTCTCAATGCCTCAATTACTGACGATGAACCCGAGTAATTGTCCCGACGGTACCCCGAAAACGCACTTGTTAGGGTTAAGCTTCCATCGGAAATTTCGTAGGTTTGCGAATGTTTCGGCGATGTCGCCGATGAGGTTATCTTCTTCTCTTGACTTTATGACCATGTCGTCGACATATACCTCGACGTTGCGACCGATCTAGTCCGAGAGACATCGCTGGATTGCCCGTTGATATGTCGCCCCTGCATTTTTGAGCCCGAACGACATGGTGGCATAACAGTATGCTTCAAAGGGCGTGATGAAGGATGTCTTCTCCTGGTCTTCTTCCTTGACGTCGATCTGATGATAGCCGGAGTAACTATCGAGGAAGCATAGGAAGGAGCTTCCTACTGTTAAGTCGATAACTTGGTCGATCCGGGGTAGCCCAAAAGGGTCCTTTGGGCAGTATTTATTTAGGTCGGTATAGTCGACGCACATTCGCCATTATCCTGTCTTTTTTCATAGCGGGACTTGGTTGGTGAGCCACTCTAGATGGTAAACTTCACGGATGAATTCTGCTGCTAGGAGGCGAGTTATCTCGGCCTTGATCGCCTCTTTCCTATCTTGTGCGAACCTCCGTAGCTTCTGCTTTATTGGTTTAGCGGTTAGATATGCTGGGTTATGGGGAGGCTACGCTAGCACTAAATTCAAAATTTTTACCCCGTTCGCCTAGGAACCATGCGTACAATGGGATCATAGATCGTTACCTTTAGCAACGAGATGCGCTAGGGTAGTGGAAGTAGAGTTGATGAAGCGCGTCCTTGATCGGCTCTGCTCAGCTCTGTCCGTTCATCGGTGATGAAGACGGCATAGTCCGGTGATCTCCACGGGAAGATCAGTACCGCAGTAGCAGCGGCGCCTCTACGGTATCCACACGTATAAGGACGAGATCACCTCAAGCCAGTATGCTAGTACCGTGTGAGAAGTTAGGGGTGAGACGACCACAACCGGTGTAGCCAGGAGAGGTGGTGGCTAGGGTTAGGTCAAAGCGACAACCAGTAGCAGCCTTTTAGTCCTAGCACCTCCTTTTCTTATATAGAGCCCTCTTATGGGCCTTTAATTAGTATTAAAGCCCAACAGATCTAATCTGTTCGTCTGGACCGGAAGTTCTGGTCCAGGCCCAAAACTTCCAAAAATAACCTTCTGTATAAATTTATTTCTGTCCAAAACTTCCAGTCCAACTGAAACTTCCAAAAATAGCATTCTGTATCGAATTTATTTCAATCCGGAACTTCCGGGTCACACCCGGAACTTTCGGTTCGTCCAGAATACACTTTCAGGCAGGCCTAGAACTTCCGGTCCAGCCGGAACTTCCAGTTTCTCTAGAAACCGAAACTAGAGCTGGCCCAGAACTTCTGGCCTTAAGCCAGAACTTCCGATTTCCCCAGAATTCTATTAGACATATTTCATCAATCTCTCGCTTGCACAAGAGCCAATTCTTGCAAGCTTTAAATCCTATCCCCTTAAGCGTGTGACCCAAAAGGTTCATATGCAAACAGATCACACCGGTAGTCGGATTAGAAAGTGCATGGCCATGCCACTATGATTAAAGAGTTAATCATGATTTAATCCACTACTTGATCGAGTGAAGTGTCGAGCTATCAACAAGGGTGGCACAAATCTCGCCTTGAGCTTGACTGATGTTGTGTGGCAAAGAGATTGGTGCATGAGTATATCAAGATTTAAAAAATATGATTTTGATTTTGTATGCTTTCGGGAGTTAATATGTGCTGCTAGGTACCGCTATTGATTTGTGATCCGAAAAGGGTTTCTGGGTAGCGGCTATTGTACTTTACTTAGGAACATGGGAGAAGGGATGTTGGATCGGCCGATCCCATCAGCACGACCATCGGCCACCACTCGGACCATCATCGGCTGACCACCATCGGCTCACGACCATCAACCACCACTATCGGCCGACTACCGACCACCATCGGCCGATCACCGACCACCATCGGCCGATCACCGACTACGACGCCACCGATCGGAAGTCTCAGAGTCCAGTCGAAAGCCGGATTCTAGACCGAGTTGAGTCAAAGTCATATTAGGTTAATCAAGTCAGTCTTAGGGTTAGGGTTTATTTTCGAGTCCTTTTAGGTTATGGCCCACCTATAGAGGGTATCTCATGTCATGTAAACCCTATAAATAGATGGCTGCCGCCTTTGAGAGGACTTGGATTTTGCTTAGATTATTCTGCCGTCGCAGTTTCGCCGTCTATCGGTTTGTAGAACCCCAAACTTCGAGTGCTTCAGATTATTATCAGCAATCCCGATTGCGTTTACCTTGTTCTTGCAAAGTTCTTTGATTGATTTGCAGGATCAAAACCTTCGTGGTGAGGTCGACTATGTGAGAGCGTGGTTGATAACAACTAGACGAGAGGGTGTAGCGATTGCAAGGTTATGATTGCTGATCGGAAGCCTTAAAGCGTTAACGTTCACTCGTCGCCTCAATCGAATCTATCGGAAGATCAGGCCACAATTCGCACCCCGGTGCTCATCAGGTGGTATCAGAGCGAAGGTTGCCCGATAGGTATCTCAATCTATCTTTGTTTTGTTTTCCCTTTCCCAGAGTCCAGAAAAAGCCACACAAAAATATTTCATTGTTTTGTTTTAGATTGGTTTTCCGCTGTCCAAACCCTTTTGAGCCTTTTTGCAAGTTTGATTTTAGTTTTGCTTTGTTGAGTTTGAGTCCGAGTTCAAGTCTGGTTGATAGTTTAGAGTCGCGTTCTTGAGTCTAGTTCAAGTTTTGTTTTGTCGCGAGAGCCTTCCTTGAGAGATCGAGTTCATCTCGGTTTTGGATCGCAACCGCCTTGAGTTAATTTTTCCGCTTCGCTAGCCTGTAGATTAGGTAGCAAGCCGCCTTGTATCAATTGCCCTGCATCGCTAACCTTCTAGATTCTAGCAGCAAACCTATTTGAGGAGATCCTTGTGAGCCGAACAGAGAAGAAAACAGAGTGCTGAAATTCCGTTTTGCGCAGCCTTCAGTAAATCGGCCATAACTTTTGCATACGGACTCGAAATCAGGCAAACGAGTATATTCTAGAGATCTACAAAAAAAGTTACATCCAGACCCGCTTAGCTGGGTTCAACGATTTTATCTTGCCCAAATTCGGCCTAGAAGATTGAGTTTCTGAGTTCCGAAGTTTTCAGCACACGTTGCCAAGTTATATACCGTGCGGTACTGTTTACATCAAGTGATATCAAGTGTTGTTTCTGAAAATATTTCATACTCCCATGTGTTTGTGGAGTGAAAAGAAAGATAAAAAAAAGAGAGATAAGCAAAGAAAGATAAAAAAAAGAGAGAAAGAAACAGAAGAGGCGAGGTAGCAACAAAGTTTTATACTGTGCTGAGTTTTTCCGACCACTGATCTATTTTGCACGCGTCCCACAAATTTCTTTGTATCTTACTCTCGCTTGCTTAGACTAGACCCTAGGGATGAGTCTCGGCCAGCAACTTTGGCATGTAATTGGGACTTATATTCAACTTCGCTAATTCTGTTATTAAATTTTGCTATCCATGCTACTAAATATTGCCTTCCAAGATCCACAAACTTCCTGTCAGAACAGATTGGATCCTTGTAATCGCTCCTCGCAAGTCATCGGACATCCCACCTCTCCAGTCGTACCATCTGCTTCAATCGGTAAGAGCTTCGTAAGAGCTTCGTAAGACATGGAGAGTGAGAGAGACTCCACTTCGTTTCAGTTTCATAGTTAATATGGATAATACTTTTTGTGTTGTTTCCTATTTTTTACTAACAATGTCAGGTGAGGTGAGTGACTTCAAGGATTGTGTGTCCAAGGAGGAGTTCCACAGGCTTGAAGGAAAGATGGACACCCTTGTTGGGAGTATCGCCACACTTACCGCCAGTGTGCAACAGTTGACAAGGGAACGACAACCTCCTGCGCCAGCATCGGAGAGTGGAGAAGACCAGGAGGATACCGACCACAGCGACGCCTGCGTGGTAGCACATGATGAACGTCTACGACGACGACTCCAGCGCAATCGGTGAGGCGTGAGAGGTAATGATCACCATATAAATCAGCAACAGGAACGAGGTAACAATGACCCCTTCGTGAAAGTCAAATTTACTATACCTTCCTTTGCTGGTAAGTATGATCCATAAGTTTACTTATATTGGGAAATGACCGTAGAACAGAAATTTAATTCCCATCTAGTTCTAGAACAACATCGGGTTAGGCAAGCCACTAGTGAATTCAAGGACTTTGCTATTATCTGGTGGAATGAATTGGTAAAATCT
>KE372018.1:1275798-1306747 GCA_000418225.1 Zizania latifolia
TGCTGAATTTATACTTGAATTGCATCAAACAACTAAAAAACATATAGAACGAATGAATGAAAAGTATCAAATTTCTGGTAGCTAGGGTAGAAAAGAGGTTATTTTTGAACCAGGTGATTTGGTATGGTTATATTTACGAAAGGATAGGTTCCCTGATCTGCGCAAGTCAAAATTAATGTCTCGAGCTGCTGGTCCCTTTAAAGTACTTGCAAAGATAACTGATAATGCATACAAGATTGAATTACCTGCAGATTATGGTGTCAGCGATATTATTAATGTCACCGATTTGAAACTCTACTTGGGCAAAGATATTGACGGTGCGTCGAGGACAACTCCAAGTCAAGAAGGGGAGGATGATGAGGACATCACCGCAAAAGATACATCCACACTTGATTACCAAGGACCGATGACTCGTGCTCGAGTTCATCAATTTAATTGTTAGGTGAATTCGCTCCTCGTTACTTAAGCAAGTTCTCCTATGAATGGAATACTACTAAGTTCCGGTTATGATTGTATTTTACTTAGGAACATGGGAGAATGGATGTTAGATCGGCCGATCCCATCAGCACGACCATCGGCCACCACTACCATCAGCATGACCATCGGCCACCACTTGGTCAGCCATCGGCTACCACTCGGACCATCATCGGCCGACCACCATCGGCTCACGACCATCAACCACCACTATCGGCTGACTACCGACCACCATCGGTCGATCACCGACTACGACGTCACCGATTGAAAGTTTCAGAGTCCAGTCGGAAGCCGGATTCCAGACGAAGTTGAGTCAAAGTATATTAGGTTAATCGAGTCAGTCTTAGGGTTAGGGTTTATTTTCGAGTCCTTTTAGGTTACGGCCCACCTATAGAGGGTATCTCATGTCATGTAAAACCCTATAAATAGATGGCCGCCGCCTTTGAGGGGACTTGGGTTTTGCTTAGATTATTCTGCCATAGTAGTTTCGCCGTCTATCGGTTTGTAGAACCCTAAACTTTGAGTGCTTCAGATTATTATCAGCAATCCAGATTGCGTTTACCTTGTTCTTGCAAAGTTCTTCGATTGATTTGCAAGATCAAAACCTTCGTGGTGAGGTCGACTACGTGAGAGCATGGTTGATAACAACTAGACGAGAGGGTGTAGCGATTGCAAGGTTCCAAACGTTGATCGGAAGCCTTAAAGCGTCAACGTCCACTCGTCGCCTCAATTGAACCTATCGGAAGATCAGGCCACAATTCGCACCCCGGTGCTCATGAGATCTTATAGCTCCAAGCCATTTCTCAGAGTATGGTTCCATCATCGCTTTCGAATAGGTCTTAGGTTCATCATTGTCTAACAATAATATGTCGTGTTGTCCAGTGGTTAAAAATGCAAACCGCTCGGGCGCATGACTCAACCTCTCCGACCGACGTGGGGCTAGTGTCTCAACAATAGGTTCTGCAATGTTTTGCACATCAAGTTGCGATTCAGTAGGACCTGAAACACTTTCTAGTGGTTCTCAAACTTCTTCGAGTCACACCGTGCTCCCACTAACCCCATTTGAGAGAAACTATTTCTCAAGAAAAATACTATTCTGGACGACAAACACTTTGCCTTCCTCCCGGTTATAGAAATAATATCATTTGGTTTCCCTAGGATACCCCACAAAGAAGCATTTATCAGATTTGACAGCGAGCTTGTCAGACATCAAACGTTTTATATAGGCCTCACAACCCCATATCTTTAGAAAAGATAACCCGCGATGCTTCGTAGTCCATATCTCTTATGGTGTACTCTCTACGGATTTAGATGGAACTCTGTTTAATGTAAAAGCAGCAGTTTCTAGAGCAAATCCCTAAAAGGACAATGGAAGATCCGATTGACTCATCATTGACTGGACCATGTCTAACAAAGTTCGGTTCCTCCGCTCGGACACCCCATTCTATTGAAGCGTGCCTGGTGAAGTCAACTGTGGAACGATTCCACACTGCTTTAGATGATCAATAAACTCATGGCTCAAATATTCACCTTCACGATCAGATCGCAGAAATTTAATTGTCTTGCCTGTATGATTTTATACCTCATTCTGGAACTCCTTAAACTTTTCAAAGGATTCTGACTTATGCCTCATTAAGTAGATGTAACCAAATCTACTAAAGTCATCGGTAAAAGTAATGAAGTACTGGAATCCTCCTCTAGCTGTAGAACTCATTGGTCCACATACATCAGTATATACAATGGCCAACAATTCATTTCCCCTCTCTCTTTGACCAGTGAAGGGCTTCTTAGTCATTTTGCCAAGTAAACAAGATTCATATGTGTCAAACGATTTGAAATCAAATGACTCCAAAAGCCTATCTTTATGGAGCTTCTGCATGCGCTTCTCATTTATATGACCTAAACGAAAATGTCAAACATAGGTAGGATTCGAATCATTAAGCCGAGGCTTCTTGGTATTAACGTTATAAACATGTGTATCATCAAAATTCAGAATATATAAGCCATTCAATAATGGACAAACACCATAGAGCATACCATCCGAAAATATCGAACAACACTTGTTCTTTATTACGAATTTAAAACCGTCTTCCTCTAAGCATGAAGAAGAGATCATGTTTCTGTCCAAGATAGGAATAAAATAACAATTATTCAATTCCAAAACTAATCCTAAGGGTAGCGATAAAGAATAAACGTCGACGGCCAACACAGCAACTTTTGCACCATTGCCGACGCGGACATCCAACTCGCCTCTTGCGCACTTCCTTGTTCTATTTAGTTCCTATAACGATTTGCAAGTATGAATCATTGATCCGGTATCAAATACCCATGAATCATTTGGACGACTAGCAAGATTAATTTTAATAATATTTATACCTGAAGTAGAAGTCACACTTCCCTTCTTTTTCTTGAGTTCTTCTAAATACAACTTGTAATTCCTCTGCCAATGACCAGTCTTATGGCAGTGGTGGCAAGTGTCAGAAGTAGCGGGGCCAGTCTTGAACTTTCCAGCTGGTTTAGACTTAGAGATCGAGATCACATCTGAAGCTTTAGCCTTTTTCCTTGCGTTTTCTCTTCTTGATGTCCTTCTGAACCATCATCACATGACTAGAATTCTTTTTAATGCTATCCTCAGTAGTATTTAGCATCCCATGTAATTCAGCTATACTTTTCTCCATGCTGTTCATATGAAAATTCAAAATAAACGGCTCGAAGCTCACAGGGAGCGACTGGAGAATCACATCCGTGGCCAAATCTTGGTCAAGGGGAAAACCAAGTTTTTCTAGGCTCTCAATGTAACCAATCATCTTAATCACATGAGGACTGACTGGGCTGTCTTCCGCTAACCTGCACGCAAACAAAGACTTTGTGATGTTATACATCTCAGTCCGTGCTTGGTTCTCAAACATGCCTTTGAGTCCCATGATCATATCGTAGGCATCCCTGTCCTCATATTGTTTCTGAAGCTCAGAGGACATACAGGCAAGCATGAGACAGCTGACATCAATTGAATCGTTGGTGTGCTTCTCATAAGCCCGCCGATCCGTGACAGATGTATCATCTTTTGGTTTATCAAGATGGGGCTCCTCTAGAATATATTCATTTTTCTCTTGTTTGAGAACAATTCTCAAGTTTCTATACCAGTCAATAAAATTTGTTCCAGAAAACTTTTCTTTTTCAAGAATTGATCGCAGATTAAAATTGAAAGTGTTCTTAGTAGTAGGTACCATGATCTACAATAAAAATAAAAGGTTCAGCACTATGCTATATAAATCTTCTATTAAATAAAAGATGCTCTATTATATGTAAAATGATTGATTTCCCTTTAATGACATATAGTGCGACAAGATCCATATTCAACTAACTCCTAGTGAGCTTTGGTATTACTGCTAGAAGATTAGTGACATAGGTAAGCAATAACTTGCTAATCACATCCTATGTGACTCTTGTTCGTTGGGGTAGCATCCTATGCCTCGACGCCCAACTCCATGCCCTAAAGCCCAAAACAATTTTGATAGCTTTGTTAAGCAAACTAATATTATACATGTGGTTGTCCGACATCCACCCTAACTGGTCAAGATAAAAGATGGCACCCTGTTTTGGCAGACCCACCATATGATGATCGAAACCTTTGTAGGTGCAGCTATTGGAAAGGGCACAAAAGTTCTTAATTTTTCTGAGGGAAACTATTCTAACATGGTAACGATACCTATCGCACACAGAAACATAGAAGAATAGTATGACAAGAACATAAGTAAACATTACAGGCAATCATATTAACTGTGACATATTATGTCCCTTTTCACATGGTGATCTTTATCTCCATGGTTCCTGTCCTTCGGGGCATCATGCTTCAAGCCTCTATGAACTTGTATCAATCTATTACAGCTAATAGCACTATACTAATTACATGAGCATAAGCATCACATGTCGACGCGCAGGTCGTACAATATTTGAACAGCCTTGGGTTGCAATTAACCATGACATGCAGGCCATAAAATTACATGCATGTATCATATACATCACAAGGCCATACCAGTCACAACATTCTCTATAAAAATAAGTTAGGCGTTGAATCTACACATGACTGAACAAGACCCGAAACTTCTGACTCAAAGGCCCAGAACTTTCGGTCGAAGGGCCCGGAACTTTCGAGTCAAACCCGGAACTTCTGAAATTAACCTTCTGTATTGAATTTATTTTGGCCCAGAACTTCCGGGTCACACCCGGAACTTCCAAAAATAACCTTCTGTTTCGAAGTTTATTTCGGCCCAGAACTTCCGGTCTAACCAAAACTTCCAAAAATCTGACACAAGAACAATAGATCTAATCTATTTCCACCACATATCACCTATATGTGATCGATCCAAATTAAACATTACGCACATAGGCTCTGATTCCACTGCTCAGTTATGGGGAGGTTACGCTAGCACTAAATTCAAAATTTTTACCCCATTCGCCTAGGAACCATGCGTGCAATGGGATCATAGATCGTTACCTCTAGCAACAAGATGCACTAGGGTAGCAAAAGTAGAGTTGATAAAGTGCGTCCTCGA
This sequence comes from Zizania latifolia, assembly GCA_000418225.1. Taxonomy (NCBI): domain Eukaryota; kingdom Viridiplantae; phylum Streptophyta; class Magnoliopsida; order Poales; family Poaceae; genus Zizania; species Zizania latifolia. The sequence continues at coordinate 1,280,829 of KE372018.1, forward strand.
TCGGCTCTGCTCAGCTCTGTCCGTTCGTCGGCGATGAAGACGGCGTAGTCCGGTAATCTCCACGGGAAGATCAGCACCGTAGTAGCAGCAGCGTCTCTACGGTATCCACACATATAAGGACGGAATCACCTCAAGCTAGTATGCTTGTACCGCGTGAGAAGTTAGGGGAGAGACAGCCACAACCGGTGTAGCCAGGAGAGGTGGCGGCTAGGGTTAGGTTAAAGCGACAACCAGTAGCAGCCTTTTAGTCCTAGCACCTCCTCTCCTTATATAGTGCCCTCTCATAGGCCTTTAATCAGTATTAAAGCCCAATAGATCTAGTCTGTTCGTCTAGACCGGAAGTTCTGATCTAGGCCTAGAACTTCTGAAAATAACCTTCTGTACGAATTTATTTCTGTCCGAAACTTCCGGTCCAACTGGAACTTCCAAAAATAATATTCTGTATCGAATTTATTTCTACCCAGAAGTTCCGGGTCACACCCGGAACTTCCGATTCATCCAGAATACACATTAGGCAGGCCCGAAACTTTCGGTCCAACCAAAACTTTTGGTTCCTCCAGAAACCGAAACTGGGGCTGGCCCAGAACTTCCGACGTCAAGCTAGAACTTTTGGTTCCCCTAGAATTATCTTGGGCATATTTCCATCAAGATATACATGGAGTTTATGCTCGATCAGCTCCCGAGGAATCCCAAACATGTCGGAGGGCTTTCATGCGAAGATATACATATTAGAGCGTAGGAAGCTAACGAGCGTGATTTCTTATTTGGGGTTGAGTCCTGCCCCGATGGTTGCTATCTTCGATGGATCGGCATTGGAGAGGGTGATCTTCTTGGTACTCGAGGGCGCAGTGGAGATCCCTGAGGGAGTCGATGCCTTGGCTGGTACTTCCGAAGCTTTGGGAGGATGCGATCAGACCTACCAGAGGGTCTCTTCCATGCAAGTTGACAAGTCAACCGCTTCGGCCAGGGCGAGGCTATCTTTTTTGCATGCGCGGGAAGTGCCGGTGTTTCCCCGCATGGTGATAACTCCATTGGGACCAGGCATCTTGAGCACCAAGTACGGGTAGTGTCCAATGGTCATGAATTTGGATATTGATGGTCTTCCAAGGACGGTGTGGAAGGGGATGTCGTAGGCCGTGACCCAAAATGTTACGTGCTCGGTCCTATAATTATCTTGAGAACCGAACGTGACCAGCAAGGTTATCGAGCCGAGAGGTACCGAACCTTGTCCAAGTATGATGCCGTAGAACGGGAAATTGTCTTCTTTCCACAGACTATCAACCGAAATGCCAAGGTCGATGAGGGACTGATGAAAAAGGATGTCCAGTCCACTTCTGCCGTCGATCAGGACTCGCCTCATGCGGATCTTGAATATCACTAGATCAACAACCAATGGCCAACTTCTAGTTTTCAGGACGTTGGTCCACTGGTCATCTTGAGAGAAGGTGATCAGGGTCTCCGACCATCGAAGCTGTTGAACTTCCTCGAATCCTGCGGCGTAGATCTATCGATCCAAAACCTTCTGTTGCTGCTTAGTCTCGGCTGATGTGGGACCCCCGAATACGATATTCACCGTCTTGTGAGGCTCTTGGAAATCATTGTTGTCTTGAGTCCGATTATCTTTTCTCAAGGTGTCATCGTTGTCCCGATGTCGTTTACCCTGGCGAGAATTACTGCGGGATTCTTTGACCAATGCATCTTGTAAGAAATAGCATTTGCGCATGGTATGCTTGCCTTTTAGATGAAACGAGCAAGACTTGTCGAGTTCCTCCAACATAGCGTCGTCTTCTTGACGTCGCGAGCTGTAAACTGCTACCACGGTCCTCTCTGTCTTATTTTTTTTGGTCTTGTTTGCCCCGGGAAGACCTCGAACGATCATCTTCAGGCCGAGGGGATCGAGGATGATCATCCCTGGCCCAGCGAGACTGACTCTTGTGATGGAAACACTCTATTTTCTTCTTTCGAGCGTCCTCGCAATCGGCGTAGCTCTCGACAATAGAGATTATCCGGGCTATAGTCTTTGGCTTCTTTCTTACGAGGGTCCCATGCAGCTCAAAAGAGTGGTGCAAGGCATCGATGAAACAGTTGATGATATCATGCTCATCGATGTTCATGATGGTGATCCTTTTTTTCGAGAACCTCTAGATAAAGTTGCGAAGCGACTCATCCTCCTTTTGTCGCAGTCGTTGTAGGTCATATCGAGTCCTGAGCTACTGCCACATTCCTTGGTAGTTGTCGATGAAGGCTGAGCGAAGTTGCGCTCAGGAGTCGATGGAGTTCCTAAGTAGGCTAGAAAGCCAGTTATCGGTGGACGAGGAGAGCATGATCGGGAGGTAATTAGCCATGACCCGTTCGTCTCCTCCTGCTGCACGGATGGCCGTATAGTAGAGTCATAGCCACTGTGAGGGATTCATCTTGCCGTCGTATGTTTTGATTCCCATAGGGTGGAAAGACTTCGGCCACTTGACTTGCCTTAAGTGCCTAGTGAATGTGAGAAAGCCGCCATGGTCATCTCAGCTTCTGCTTCTTTTGTGATTACAAGCGTTGCGGCCTTCAATTGAATCGTTATGGTTAGCGCTACTGCTGATACTGCTGTGACTGTTTTCAGGGTTGCCTCGGTTGTTCGCTTGTTTGTGGATCTCGGAGCGTAACCTATTCCACCCTCCTAGAGGCAATGGTGGCAATGAGTGATCACCATGCAAACTATCGATGGGTGGGTTCCGGCTATGTGATGGCTGGTATCGGTCTAGATCATCACCCTCCTTGTCCCTTAGGGATGGAGTCGGTGATCGGGTCAGAACGAGAGCCAGGGTGTTGATCTATGTTGCTATCGCCTGAGCCAAGGCTTTTGCTCGTCATAGCTCCAGTGTCTCAGGAAGGGAGCTGAGAGCCCTCTCGATGGCTACTAGGTTGGCGGTCGGGGTTTTGAAGACTTTCTCGCCGTCGAACCCCAAAGTGAATTCATCTTCAAGATTTCGGTGGATCCTTTTGTCTTGTTCAATATGATTGCCCTCGGCGCGTCGATGACTCTCGCTGCTGGTCATGGATAACGCCCCCTTGGCCATCATGACAAGATTGGCCGGGAATCGTCAATTAGCTTCAAGTTCGCTGATCCGCAGGGTCCCCGCCCACTGGCACCGAACCGTTCGACCCTTTTCATCAGAGAAGATGATGTAGTACTCGATACCAGCCGAATCCCGAAAATGACTCGGCCGTCCACCTGGTCTGGGGGCCAGAGGAAAAGCCGAGCTTTCCCGTTTAGCCATCCCGTGGGTAGCTGTAACGCCCGAAATCTACTGATTTCGAGTTTTATTGCAATTTCCAAGGAAAACAACTTACAAAATATTCATCACACGACCATCGTCTTACGACATTCAATTTGCAGCTCAGGGCTACATTTATTACATCAAATTTATATAAAAAGTAAAATGATGACAAAACCCTGGGCCCACATCTCGCTCCTTGACTGGGACAGCTACTCCAAACCTTCATCCTCGTAGAACGTGGCTTCTGAGAGGGGTTCAACAAGATTGAGTATGAAAGTACTCAATAAGCCACATAAATACAAAGTAATACAAGGTAATAACAAAGGAATGGTGAAGGGTTTATTTTGCATAAAAGCCAGTTTTAGGTTTAAAACAAAATTGTCATTAAAGAGTGAATAAACAACATTAATTAATAATTAACATATCATTCACTATCTCGAGTAGTACACCAGCCACTAACTTGCCCTCCTACCCAGCCCAAGCTACACGTGACTCACACTAGCATACCAGTGAAACAGCACAACTGCAACTTGTTCCAGGACAAGGCCAAAAATAATTAGTTCGATTAATCACAGAATGAGTAAAACATAGTGCTAACTGCGGAGAACATCACAAGGCATGCCTGTAACCGAGGGCATGGCTATTCGAATAGGTTGTACTCTGATCAGAGGTGTACAAATTTACCCACAAGGCACATATTCGTGCACACCAAAGTGTGTTGAGGTAACACCACATTACCCCGAAGGAACACATGCCAAAGCCCTTAATATGGCCCACCCAACACGAGGACAACCACACTAGGTTTCGCTGACGCTCCAAATGGAGTCTGACCCGTAATGGCATAGGTAAGACCTCGGCAAGGAGACACAGCCCCTATTTGTGCCTCGTCAGTACAATTCACCAGAGGAAGTTCCTCAAGGATGACATTGACTCCTCCCCTCGATGCATCATATTGGAACGAATCATACGCCGGACTAGGTCTTACCCACTAGACTTGTGGCTTATACGAGAAGGCTTTTGCGATGGATCCCACAGACCGGTCCTTATAGTGCCCTGGGTGTGACCAACCAATGCCCTAGCTTGCACCCGGAACCCACCCATGTCATCATCTTAACCATTTTTCAAACATTGTTACCTTTTGAATTCCAGGGAGAAGAATATCATGATTGTATCCCAACAAGATTTAAAAGCCTAAATATTTAATTACTAAGCATGGCTAAGCAAAGGGTGCTAATACATAGAACACTAACTATTAAACTAGATTAGACTAAGGAGACAAAAAGGGAAATAGCTCACAATAAAACAATGGTTTTAAATGTACAAGGACATGGGCCAAATATTTAATTAAACCTAGTTTATCAATTTTAAGATGCATATAAGTGATTAAAGCAAATTTAGCATTTTGAAAACTTGGGTTCAATATGATTGAGGAGGGGGTTGTGACTTGCCTTGATCTACGAACGGAGACGGCGGTGCTTCGAAGTACGGCTTCGGCTCCTCGGCGGCTTCAAACGCTAGACAGCACGCAAAATGAGGCAAAACAATTAAATAACATAAATAAAACAGTACATTCAGTACAATTAATTTAGTTCATGTTGTAGAGAGCAATGCTACGGTCAATCTGCAATTTGAATGGATGAAAACGGAGTCCGGATGCAAAAGTTATGTGGATTTGAAGTTCTAGGGGGTTTTTGGGATTTTCTGGAATTTTTCTGAATTAATTTTGAACTGAAAAAGGCTCGGGTCCACGGTGAACCAAGTCCACCATGAGCTCACGCGGGGGCCGTAGGCGCGATCGGGTGGCCAGGATTTAATGAACTTTTGGCGGCTGCGATTAAATCAGGACAGATCTACGGCTAGGATTGAGGCGGGGGATTAAATGAAATCGGACGGATAGGATTCGCGGATACCGGTCAACTATGGTCAAAGTAATCTGGGCTCTTGGTTTTAGATCTAATCTGGACTGCACGCTTCAGATCCGACGGCCAAAATTGAATCCGGCAAAACAGAGCGAGGGATGCTCTGTTGTCGTCATCTCTGGCGATGGCAGAGCGCCGCCGCACGGCTGTGCACGCCGGCGAGGGTCTAGGGCAGAAAATAATGGCGGAAATAGAATCAGCACGCGAAGAGGAATGCGATGGTACCGGAACGCAGCCTCTAGGATGAGCGGATGGCGCTGGCTACGTGCGGGGGCTTCGGGGAACTTTCTGGTTGAAGGCGTCGACGGCGATCCAGTGGCCGGAGGCTTGATCAGAGCGGTGGCCGAGGTAGAGGGGCGATGGTGGACCCGATGGTGTCGATGGCGAGGCGGGAGGCGACTATCGACGACGAGGAGTGGTGACTGGAGCTCGGTGGGTGGCGGTGGAACAAAAGTTCACGGGGAGAGCTCTATTTCGTGAACAGGGCGCTGGGGTTGGGGTCGGCAATCGGTAGTGGAGGGGGAACTTTATAGGGGGCGCTGGAGATGGAAAGAGGCCGGGGATGGAAAGGGATCCGAGAGGCTTCCAAAAATACTCCGACCGGGTTCCATTTTTGCGCAATCCGGCGATCTGTTTCCAAATCACGCCGGGAAACAGAGGGGAAAGGGATCCGAGAGTATGGCAAGTACAATGGCGGGCTCAGTTGGGCTGATTGCGCACGGCGGCGGTGGATTCAGGCGTTAGGGTTCGGCGGTGAACAGTGCGGGAAATAGGGAATTTTCCCCCTTGGGGAAGATGAATCTGACAGGTGGGGGCCACTGGCAGCGGTAGGCGAAGAGGGGGGCGCTGATTGGCATGGTCCACACGCTGCGCACGCGGGGGCGGACGCGAGTGTGCGCGGGCAAGGGATGGCGCCGGCTGACAAGTGGGACCTAGCGGTAGAGAGAGGAGGCGAGAGGGGCGTGCGTGCGGAGTGGCGCCGATAGGTGGGGGCCACACGCCAGAGAGAAGGAGAGGGCGGAGTAGGCTAGGCCGGACTAGGAGAGAGAAAAGGAGGTAGGCCCGCTCGAATTAAATTTAAATGTTTTTCTGATTTAAATAATTGCTAAAATGATGTTTGTATTTACTATTCTAGTTATAAAATTCCTAAAAATTCGGAGAAAAATCCTAGAGCATTTTCATGACTTGGGAAATTTATTAAAATTTTCCAATCCAATATTTGAATGGCTTTCTTAAGATTTTTAATTCTTTATCATTTTCAAGCATTCATTAATCAAAACTCAAATTTCTTTATTCTAATTTCTTTATTGCATTTATTATTTTGGAAATAAAATTCAGGGCATTACAATCCTATCCCTCTTACAGAGAATCTCGTCCTCTAGATTCATAGCGATCTTCGAACAACTCTGGATGCGAGGCCTTCAATTCATCTTCTTTCTTCCATGTTGCTTCTTCGGCTGAATGGTTGCTCCACTGAACTTTACAAAACCGGATCACTCGACTTCTAGTGGTCCTTTCCTTGGTATCTAGGATACGGATAGGCTTCTCGACATAAGTCAGATCATCTTGAACATCAAGCTGCTGAAGGTCAACTTGCTCAAAAGGTACTCGAAGACACTTCTTCAACTACGAGACATGGAACACATTGTGTACTCCGGCCAAAGACGGCGGTAGTTCTAACTGATAAGCAACTTCTCCTTGATGACGGGTGATCTGAAAGGGTCCAATGTAGTGGGGAGCTAATTTGCCTCTCATGTTGAACCTTTGTGTTCCTCGAAGAGGGGTGACTCGAAGATAGACATGGACTCCTTCAAATGACAAGTCCTGGCGATGGTTATAGGCATAACTCTTCTAGCGAGATTGTGCTATCTTTAATCTATCTTGAATAACTTTTACCTTCTCCTCAGCTTCACGTAAGATATCTATTCCAAAGACTTGTGTTTCACCTGTTTGATCCCAAAGAAGCGAGGTTCTGCACTTGTGACCATACAATGCTTCAAACGGCGACATCTAAAGACTGCCTTGGTAACTGTTGTTGTAAGAAAACTCGGCGTAAGGCAAGCTTTTATCTCAAGTTCCTCTAAAATCCAAAGCGCAGGCACGGAGCATATATTCTAAAATCTGGTTTACCCTTTCAGTTTGGCCATCAATCTAGGGATGATAAGCGGTACTGAACTTTAATCGGGTGCCAAGTTCATCTTGCAGATTCTTCCAAAACTTAGAGGTGAACTGACTTCCTCGATCGGACACGATCTTCTTGGGAATGCCATGCATACATACTATCCTTGCCATATATAACTCAGCCAACTTAGGGCCACTATAGGTTGTCTTGACCGCAACGAAGTGCGCCACTTTTGTCAAATGATCAATGATCACCCATATAGAATCATTCCCGGCTTGAGTTCTAGGCAAACTGGTGATAAAGTCCATTCCCACTTCCTCTTATTTCCACTCGGGAACCTTAAGAGGTTGCAATAATCCTGCTGGTTTCTAATGTTCTACTTTAACTCATTGGCAGATATCACAAAGCGACATATACTCAGCGATTTCTCTCTTCATACTAACCCACCAATACTTTTCCTTTAAGTCCTGATACATCTTTGTACTTTTGGGGTAGATGGAGTACAACGTCTCATGGGCTTCCTTGAGAATGAGAGTCTTTAAGTCCTGATTATCTAGCACACAAAGACGGTTTCTGAACCAGACAGTACCAAACTCATCTTCTGAGAATCCTGGAGCTTTTTCTCTTCTCATGTTCTTCTTGATTTCAGCTATATCGGGATCTTCTTTCTGGGCCTCACGGATTTGATCTATCAACAATGGTTTAGCTTCAAGAGTTGCAAGGTATGCACGAGTAGTGATACCTAAATTTAGCCTTTCCATTTCTCGACACAACATGGGGGCTTGATCTTGCAACATGATGGCGTTGCAGTATCCCTTATAGCTTAAAGCATCGGCTACCACATTTGCTTTGCCTGGGTGATAATGAATTCCCAAATCATAATCTTTAATCAACTCTAACCATCTTCTTTGCCTAAGATTTAAATCCGGTTGAGTGAATATATACTTTAGACTCTTGTGATCCGTAAAAACTTCACACCTGTTGCCGACAAGGTAGTGTCTCCAAATCTTCAATGCATGAACCACTACGGCCAACTCCAAATCATGAGTAGGATAATTTAACTCATGAGGTCAAAGCTGGCGGGAAGCATAGGACACCACTTTCCCTTCTTGTATCAAAACACATCCTAGCCCTTGGCGAGATGCATCGCAATAAACATGGAAGTCCTTATGTATGCCTGGTAGAGTCAACACTGGAGCTGAAACTAACTTCTGCTTCAGGGTCTAGAAACTTTCTTCACACTCAGGTGACCACTTAAACCTTTCTTCCTTCTAAAGTAACTTGGTCATGGACTTTGCAATCGTGGAGAAATTTTTAATGAGTCGACAGTAATAACCCGCCAATCCAAGAAAACTTCGAATCTTGGACACCGAAGTGGGCTGAAGCCATTCCGTTACTGCTTCGACGGTCACTGGATCCACTGCCACTCCATTAGCAGAGATGACATGACCCAAAAACTTCACTTCAGATAACCAAAACTCGCACTTACTGTACTTGGCATATAACTAATGCTCTCTCAATTTTCCCAAAGTCAAGCGGATATGTGCCTCATGATCTTCCAGGGTCTTGGAGTGAATCAGTATGTCATCAATGAATAATACAATGAACTTGTCCAGAAACTCCATAAAGACGCTATTCATCAAGTTCATGAAGAAAGCTGGGGCATTTATGAGTCCAAAGGACATGACCGTGTATTCATACAAGCCATATCTTGAGGTGAAGGCGGTCTTGGAAATATCTTATTCTCTAATCCTTAGCTGATGATAACCTGACCGAAGGTCAATCTTAGAGAATACTGAGGCTCCCTTCAACTGGTTGAACAGATCATCAATCCTTGGTAATGGATACCTGTTCTTGATGGTGACTTTATTCAAAGCTCTGTAGTCTACACACATCCTCTTTGTCTTGTCCTTCTTTTCCGCGAAGATGACGGGTGCTCCCCACAGAGATGTACTGGGTCTGATGTAACCTTTCTGCTCAAGGTCTTCTATCTGACGCTTCACTTCAGCTAACTCATTAGCGGCCATTCTATAGGGATGCTTAGAGATAGGAGCGGTATCAGGTACAAGATCAATCCTAAACTCGATGTCCCTCTTAGGTGGTATGCCTGGCAGGTCTTTAGGGAAAACATCTGGGTATTCTCAAGCAATGGGTACCTCTTCCAAAGTAATCTGATTAACCATGACACTCCCTGGTTCCCTACTAACCATCTTGAAGGTGATGGTGGAACCGTTATCACAAGTCAAGGTAACCATCCGGTTGGCGCAATATATCATTCCTTTGTGTTTAACCAACTAATTCATCCCTAGGATGACATCTAACCCTTTGCAGTCAATGAGAACTGGATCAACCGAGAACACTACCCCTTGGATTTCTATTCTAACTCTTGGGCTAAACAAACTAGCAGGGGTTTGCTTGCCCGGGGTGGCTATTAACATAGGCTTAGTTAAGCAAAAAGTTTTTAACCCATGTGTCTTCACAAAGTTTTTCAAAATAAAAGAATGTGTTGCTCCTGAATCAAACAGAACAACTGCTGGTACTGAGTTAACAGGAAACATACCCAAAACAACCTCTGGCACATCTTGAGCTTCCTCGGTGGAGATGTGGTTCACTCGGGCACGAACCACCGGGTTTGGAGCAGAGGGTTGAGGACGCTTAGGGTACGGGTATTTGTTGGAGTAGTGTCCTTCCTAGCGACAGTTGAAACAAACCACAGGCTTACCATTTTTGTCCTTCAGGACTTCAGTCTTCTGCACTGGAGCTTGGCTTGCTGGCGGTGCTTGGCGAGGGACTCCCGAACTTGATCCACCACTGGCATACTATGGCTTGAATGCGGGGCGGGGTTGGATGTTGGGCACTTGCGGAGTAGGCATGGGGCGAGGCTTCTGGCTATTTCCTTGTTGATAGCGGAATGTAATCAATTTTCTCTTCTTCTGATCTATCTTGTTCTGTTCGGACTCTTAGAGAATTGCCTTGTTCACCAACTTCTGGAAATCTGCATAATCGGCTGCAATAAGCTAGATAGACAGCTCATCCTTTAATCCTCCAATGAACTTCTCCTGCCTTTCTGCATCAGTGCGAAAGTCTTCAGGGGCATACCACGCTAGGCGGTTGAACTCATGCAAGTATTCAGTAATTGTCCTGTTTCCTTGCTACAGTTCACGAAATTCCTTGCTATTCGAATAGGTTGTACTCTGATCAGAGGTGTATAAATTTACCCACAAGGCACATATCCGCGCACACCAAAGTGTGTTGAGGTAACACCACGTTACCCCGAAAGAACACATGCCAAAGCCCTTAATATAGCCTGCCCAACACGAGGACAACCACACTAGGTTTCGCTGATGCTCCAAATGGAGCCCGGCCTGTAATGGCATAGGTAAGACCCCGGCAACAAGACGTAGCCCCCATTTGTGCCTTGTCAGTACAATTCACCAGAGGAAACTCCTCAACGATCACATTGACTCCTTCGCTCAGTGCATCATATTGGAACGAATCATACGCCGGACTAGGTTTTATCCACTAGACTTGTGGCTTGTACGAGAAGGCTTTTGCGACGGATCCCACAGACCGGTCCTTATAGTGCCCCGGGTGCGACCAACCAATGCCCTAGTTTGCACCCGGAACCCACCCATGTCATCAACTTAACTATTTTCAAAACATTGTCACCTTTTGAATTCTAGGGGGAAGAATATCATGATTGTATCCCAACAAGATTTAAAAGCCTAAATATTTAATTACTAAGCATGGCTAAGCAAAGGGTGCTAATACATAGAGCACTAACTATTAAACTAGATTAGACTAAGGGAACAAAAAGGGGAATAGCTCACAACAAAACAATGGTTTTAAATGTACAAGGAAATGGGCGAAATATTTAATTAAACCTAGTTTATTAATTTTAACATGCATATAAGTGATTAAAGCAAATTTAGCGTTTTGAAAACTTGGGTTCAATATGATCGAGGAGGGGGTTGTGACTTGCCTTGATCTACGAACGGAGACGGCGGCGCTTCAAAGTACGGCTCCGGCTCCTCGGTGGCTTCAAACGCTAGACGACACGCAAAATGAGGAAAAACAATTAAATAACAGAAATAAAACAGTACATTCAGTACAATTAATTTAGTTCATGTTGTAGAGGGCAATGCTACGGTCAATCTACAATTTGAATGGATGAAAACAGAGTTCGGATGCAAAAGTTATGTCGATTTGAAGTTCTAGTGGGTTTTTGGGGTTTTCTGGAATTTTTCTGAATTGATTTTGAACTGAAAAAGGCTCGGGTCCACGGTGAACCGAGTCCACCGTGAACTCGCGCACGGGCCGTAGGCCGAACTGGTACGTGACCGCTGGATCGCGATCGGACGGCCAGGATTTAATGAACTTCTGGCAGCTGCGATTAAATCATGACAGATCTACGGCTAGGATTGAGGTGGGCGGATTAAATGAAATCGGACGGATAGGATTCGCGGATCCTGGTCAACTACGGTCAAAGCAATCTGGGCTCTTGGTTTTAAATCTAATCTAGACCGCACGCTTTAGATCCGATGGCCGAAATTGAATCCGGTAAAACAGAGCGAGGGATGTTCTGTTGTCGTCATCTCCGGTGACAGCAGAGCACCGCCGCACAGCTGCGCACGCCGGCGAGGGTCTAGGGCGGAAAATAACGGCGAAAATAGAATCAGCACATGAAGGGGAATGCGATGGTTCGGAAACACAGCCTCAGGGACGAGCGGATGGCGCCGGCGACGTGCGGGGGCTTCGGGGAACCTTTGGGTTGAAGGAGTCTAGGGCGATCCAGTGGCCGGAGGCTTGATCGGAGTGGTGGCCGAGGTAGAGGAGGTGATGGCGGACCCGATGGTGTCGATGACAAGGCGGGAGACAACTGCCGGCGATGAGGAGCGGTGACTGGAGCTCGGTGGGCGGCGGCAGAACAAAAGTTCACGGGGAGAGCTCGATTTCGCGAAGGGGGCGCTGGGGTTGGGGTCAGCAATCGGTAGCGGAGAGGAAACTTTATAGGAGGCGCTGGAGATGGAAAGAGGCTAGGGATGGAAAGGGATCCGAGAGGCTTCTAAAAATACTCTGGCCGAGTTCCATTTTTGCGCAATCCGACGATCGGTTGCCAAATCATGCCGGGAAACTGAGGGGAAAGGGATCCGGGAGTATGGCAAGTACAATGGCGGGCTCGGTTGGGTCGATTGCGCATGGCGGCGAATTCGTGCGTTAGGGTTCGGCGGTGAACAGTGTGGGAAATGGGGAATTTTCCCCCGCGGGGAAGATGAATCTGACGGGCGGGGGCCACTGGCAGCGTTAGGCAGATAGGCGGGGGCGTTGACTGGCGGGGCCCGGTGGTAGAGATAGGAGGAGAGAGGGGCATGCGGGCGGAGCAGCGCCGATAGGTAGGGGCCACGCGCTAGAGAGAAGGAGAGGGTGGAGTGGGCTGGGTCGCACTAGGATAGAGAAAAGGAGGCAGGTCGGCTCGAATTAAATATAAATGTTTTTCTGATTTAAATAATTGCTGAAATGTTGTTTGTATTTACTATTCTAGTTATAAAATTTCTAAAAATTTAGAGAAAAATCCTAGAGCATTTTCATGACTTGGGAAATTTATTAAAATTTTCCAATCTAAGATTTGAATGGCTTTTTAAAGATTTTTAATTCTTTATCATTTTCAAGCATTCATTAATCAAAACTCAAATTTCTTTATTGCATTTATTATTTTGAAAATAAAATTTAGGGCGTTACAGTAGCGTTCGTCAATGGGCTCGATAGGACGAGCCGTCCTGCCAAGTTCCTGACAAACGCCAAGCTCTTGAATACAAAGACGGAGCCGGTAGGAACGAGAAAATCCGAAGGAGGTGCCATCGGACCCTGATGAAGCGACGTGATCCCCTACCTAGTACGCCAACTATCAGTGAATCACCGAGCAGTCTACCCAAGGGGGTACTCAAGGTGGTGATTAGATATGTGTAGGAGAAGCGCAATGTCTTCGAATCTGATGGTCGACTCTAGAGCACAAGAGACAAGGTTTATACTAGTTTAGGCCTCCCGAAGGATAATAGCCCTACGTCTAGTATTTTGGTGTATAATATGATGGTGGATCTTACAATACGACGTAATTAAGCTATGGAGGCTTAAGACGTCGAAAGCAAGAAGAATATGGTGGAGCTAGATGGCTAGATGATGTAAAGATGTCTCTGGGGATGTCTCGCCTCCTTTGTGTACTTAGGGGGTGAACCCAACAACCTAGGACTATATCCCGAGTCGATCTAGGATTGTCTACCAAACTCAGGTACTAAATCCCTAATTACAAGGATTCTGATACAAATAAATCTCTTGATGCTATATCTGGAATTCGCCTACCCGATAAGGACTCATCCTTCCTTATCGGTGCTGAACCTCTCTCCATAGGCCGTATCGGATGGTCAATGCTAGTCTTGATCTGCCCTTAATCTAGACTCATAAGTCCAACCATGGGGTACCGGGGGTCACATCCCCGATAGTTTTTTATATAAATTTTAATCCTTCTATTCATGTTTGTCTTTAGCAACTAAACAATACCATTTTACAAATAAATAACTTATATTTTTAAAATTAGAATAAGTGAGTGACAATAAAATTATTTATGTTGATTTCTTAATTTATATGTAAAAATCTAAAACAAATTATATAAGAAATTATAGTGGGTATTTGTTTCTATTTAAGAGAGCTTATAAGTCTAAAATAGAAACGAACATGTTGTGCAAGTTTATTGTAATATCAAGTCGGATTATTATTATAATATCATAAGATATAAAAAACTTGTTTCAGTTTATAATTGGTTTTTACGGCAGTGCCCATGGAATTTAATGGAAGTTGATCAACAATTGCCACTTAAGTACCCTTGTTCCCTTCATAAAAGTTTAGATCATTATAGACTTTCATCATCCAAACACAAATTATAAGCTAGATTATATAATCTATATAAGCTGACTTACCATAATCTCAAATAGAAACAAACATAGTATTAACTTGTCTAAAGCTCGTCATTATGCGATGTGTCATCACCGAGCTAATCTTGGTTAATTGGTGCTCCCTTCGTTTTATTTTCTCTCGACACCCTGTTCAGATCAACGAGATGGTCATTGGTCGTCTAAAATCTAAATGAGATCTTTTCAATGGTTTGTCCATTTAATATGTGCAGTGTTTCTGCAAATGCGCTTTCAGGAAAGTACTTGACTCCCTGTCGAATGGCCATGGCCTCCATGTTTGATGTTTCCGTGTCTCATGCGGTCTGCAGAGTCCACTGCTGCCGCAGAGAGCAGGCAGCTTTCTGAATTCTGAGCATGCAGCTGCTACGCAGTGTAGTGCAGACTGCAGAGTAATGGAGGACTAGCACAATGGTCAATGCAGCAGGAGCAGTTTCAGATTTGACAATCTGTTGACTGGCTGGTCCCAGCAGCTCCGGCTGCTTTCTGGTAGTGGCAAACTGCTCTGCCCCGAGGAAACTTCCGACGGGGAGGCCGGCAACCGCTACAGTAGAATCATCCAGGCGTGGCAATCGGCTCGCTTGATGCACAACCAACAACCAACCTACCTGTGATCAGAGTTAAACGTCCGTTTGGGATTGATTAACCACGCAAAACTAGCCAAATTTCAAATTTTACCGCTCGATTTGGCGGCTACTAAGCAATTTAGCGTCAATAATAGTCCGGTTTGCATAAAAACCCATGAGTTTAAAAAAACCAGAAAATAGAAAAAATCATATAAAATATATAAAAATACATGATAAATCTAGAACAA
Organism: Zizania latifolia; assembly: GCA_000418225.1. NCBI lineage: Eukaryota > Viridiplantae > Streptophyta > Magnoliopsida > Poales > Poaceae > Zizania > Zizania latifolia. Next base: position 1,295,912 of record KE372018.1, read on the forward strand.
TTATGGAATATAAAGAATATTTATGATACAATGACCACTATTGTAGTCTTTTAGGTTGCCATTTTTTTCGTTTTTTATTTTTACCAATCTTGTTTTACTCATAACTTTATAAAATTTTAATATTTTAAAAATAAAATTTACCATAAATTATCAGGTATTTATAAGATTTTTTGATATTTTTTTTAAAAAATTAAATTCAAATTTTAAATTTTTATCAAACCTACAAACCGACTGGGACCTGAAGCTCGGTAACCGAGCCGGTTGCAGGAATCATCGAAGCATACGAAATTCATTGAGGTGATGCCTTAGGGCAATACTAACCCTTTATATAGGATGGTGTCTTAGCCATTTATTAGGCTATCATGTAGAAAAAAATATGATGCAGTAAGAAAATTAAAGAAGTGAGAGAATAGAAAATAAAGAAACTATGGCATACCATGTCGTTATAACATTCAAGACGAGGATGGAAAGAGATTGAATGAGAGGAGGAGAGAGAATGAAAAGAGATAAAAATTTACTATGGACCCACGCTAAAAAATCGAGGTTAGAAGTATCTACCCTACTATATAATTGGCGAGTTGAGAGAGTGGACACATCACCCCTCTGGTAAATCTCAGCCATTCATCTTTAATCATCTACCATCTAAAAAATCTCAGCCCTTTATCTTTACTCTATTAAAAATAAAAATATTAAATCTCAACCATTCCTTTCAATGCAAAATTATAGGAGATTAGATCGATCTCTTTCCTCCCACATATTTTCATAATGACCGGTCAAGACTTTTCAGATTATCTAGATCATTCCTTTTATAAGATGTATATCTTTCCGTATAATAACTTTATATTTAAAGAACTTTCTTAGTGAATGGATATCTTTCTATATAATAATCTTTCATTTAAAGGACTTTTCTTAGTGGATGGATATCTTTTCGATTAAAGACCTTCCATGTAAAGAACTTTCTTTAGGAAGCTGATATATTTCCCTTTAATGACTTTTCTCATACTGAGATCTTTTCTTTTCGATTTAATCTCTTTCCATCTAATGTGAGCGCCATGATCGAAATGTGCTTTTTTTCTATATGGATGAGTTCCTGATTTTCACAACGTACTCTATAAAAGAGAAGACCCGAACTAAGCAGAACACACCCATTCTTCCTGTTCGGCAGTCCTACTCCCAAAACTATCCCGATCATTAGTTTCGTTGGAGGAACTTCGAAGAGCTGTCTAAGGGCAGTCCAACTCCCAAAACTATCCTGATGGCTTAGACTGCAAGCAAATATTTTTCTTATGCTTTTATTTGATTATTTGAGGATATGACAGTTTGATTTGCACCTGTAATTATTCTTTGATGCTGCTACAATCTTTTTAACTACTAAATTAAATTAAAGTTCTAAAAAATCCAACTCCTGACTAATAATATAATTGTTTTTTTATTTTCACCGGTGCGTAGCACGGGTACAATACTAGTAGTTTCTAGAGACAGTGTCTTACTGACATAACAAGATAGGACGCTATCTAAAAACCTATTGGTTGAGACTGCCCTTATATAGCTAACCAGCATGTGATTAATTTGCTTCTAAGTTTCATTCGATATTTCGGATGGCAGATGGAAGAAAATCCCAACAGTAATGTTTGGGGTTGTTGTTTTCCTTTCAAATAGAGGGAAGGATTTTTAGCATATTTATGGTGTATTTCATTCGTCAATTTTAGATGATATATTAGTACTCTTGATTGAACATATTTTTAGTATAATCATCATTAATATTTTTGTATTCATCTATCTGTTTCGTCGCCACCCTTTATATACTAATTTATAATTTTATCTTTCTGCATCAATTATTTTCATTTTTAAGATGATTTTATCATTTTTAATTTCTGCATACACTAATTAAGATAATATAAATCATTTTAAACAAAGAAGATTGATGCTTAGAATTTATTCTACCAAATATAGCATATAGTAAGGGCTAATTTCGAACCATCCGAACGTAGAATTGGAACTGATTTGTAGATTCGGAAGATAGTTGAACAGGAAAAATTAGGCTTCGGTGTTTAGAATTTTGCCAAGCGATTTGTTATCACCTCCCGATGATGCGATTTAATAGATACATGAATTGTGTGGTGCACATTTTTATATGACCGCAAAAGTGTAGTAAAGAGAAACGCAAACTTGTTCCTTTTTGAAGATTGAAAGCATGAGGTGCTATTTTCTTCACCATTCGAATGATTCGCATGCCTGTTGGAACACCCAAAACCAGGACTAACCTACCCAGTGGGTGTAATCTTCTGAAATGCCGCAGGATTAGAAGGCTAATCCTGCTTAGTGGAGTTGCATAGTAGTATAGTGCTTATCTAGAACAAGAGCGCTTAATCACACCGTATTCTGCCAAGTACTACTTTTGACAAAGAATCGCATCATTTCACCCCTTTTCGAGGATATGGAGAAAGGGAGCTGCATGCACTGGGTTGCACATCGTGCCGGTTTTGTTTCGTTCTCTCGCTGTCCGCCCAATCTGAGCCCTCCAAACCGGAACGAACGGCTCAGCTCACTTCATCCGAGGGAGTGAGCTCTCGTTTGACGCGTACCGAGCTGCACGGGCGGATGGAGCGTTTCAGATCAACGGCCACTAATTTTATTAGAGAGTTAAGACTATGTTAAACTATTGTTATTAACATTAATTGAGAAAAAAGAAATTAACCGATAATTTATTTTATATTCTACGTAATACCTACACATTACTTATAGACAAACATGAATTATTAAAGGACGGGGCTTGACGAACGCCAGCTGCCCAGCTCTACTCGACCACGACGTGTCCCCCCACCCTCCCTCCGCGCTAGATGCTCTGCCCCACTGCCCGCACGCACCGCCAACCCACGCGCGCCGCCGGCGATGTTGACCTCGTCGCTGTGGCCGTTTCACACGCCCGTGGAGACGGAATCACGTCGCGTCAGCGGCCGGCGAGGCACGGGCGAGCTGTTCCTGCCACTCTGGTCATCTGGTGTGAGAGTGCGTGTCAGTGGCCTAGTGTGTGTGTTCAGTAATGTTTTGGAGTTTCGCATGCGGTTCTCCATGTGGGACCTGACTGCCTTGTTTCTTCGTCAGAATTCGTTCAAGAGTAGATTCTGTAAGATGGGCAACGTTTGGGGAAAATGTCCTAAGAATTTCACAAAACTCTAACTTTTCAGTCAAAAGGCACAGCATTTTGTTTCGTATTTCATACAGCAGCAACTTTTGAAGAAAAAAATATGCGCAACTAGCTACAACTTGTGTCCTTTATACAATCTAGACGAAGAACATCTTGTTAAAAAACAAGTATAAAAAACAAGAAACAACATTGCCGTGCTGGTGGTGGTGGTGGTGGCTGACTGACTGACTGGGTTAGGCATAGTGCCAAACGCTGCCGCTACGTCTGCCTTCGATGGCGATGGCCATTTCGCCACCTCTGCTAGCTGCAGAGACACACAAGAATAATGGAGAATGGCAGCGTCGACGCCAAGGCCAAGACCAAGATCAAGACCGGGCGGTTGCCTTTTCTCCTCTCTAGCTACTGATCTAAAAGAATATAAAGATTAGAGACGTTCGCTTTGCCTTAACTCGGAGTCAAGAAAGAGTTGATCTAATCGGGGCCCTAATTATTCTGCTTTCCACCTCTCGCAGTCGCAGACCAAACCGCCCACAATGGAAATTTGGAATGTTCTAAAAACTAAGTGCAGAGATTGAACTACTTGCACGCCCTTGGAGAGATCTCCAGCTGCCCTGCAACCAGCAAGACGTGGACCTCTTCCAATATTCAACTACGATATCCCTTGGAAACGGCGAAGACACAAAATTCTGGCTTGACAATTGGATCTCTTCGATGCCATTGAAACTAATTGCTTCGCAGCTTTTCGCTATTTGCTCCAAAAATCTCAATCGGTTCACGATGCTCTACTCCACAACTCCTGGACCTATGAGGTCAAGAGAATGGCTTCTGATACCGAGATCCGACAGTTCTTGCTTGTTGCGATCCTGATCAGTCAAGAAAACCTTCAACCCCTCATAGCTGACGACATCTCTTGGAAGTGGACGACGGATGGTTTCTACTCTTCAAAGTCTGCATATCGTGTGCAGTTCTTGGGATCTTCTAAATCTCCCATCAATGCTGATCTTTGGAAAGCCTCTGTAGAACCTAGATGCAAGTTTTTTGTTTGGACACTTCTGAAGCAAAAAATTTTAACTGCAGACAACCTCTTAAAACGGGGATGGATGTGCAATCCAACCTACCCCCTCTGTCTAGCTGCAAACGAGTCTCCATTTCATTTAGCATGCTCATGTCCCTTAACTAATCGAGTCTGGAAGTATCTCCTGCGCCGCTTCAACATTGTTGGCATCCCACCGCTGTCCTCCATCATGTGCATCCAAGACTGGTGGCTCCTTGCTGTCAACTCAATCCCTAGGCGTAGCAGAAAGTTCTTCAATGGACTCTTGATTCACACTTGGTGGAATGTCTGGAGAGAAAGAAACCGCAGGATCTTCCAGAACTCTCTCAACCCCATACACGCGGTGGCAGATCTTGTAGTCCTAGAGGTTGACAACCTCCGCCTTGCCTATTCTACTCTGTCTTCTACCCCCTAGTTGTTTTCATTGTTCTCTCTCTCCCTCTCATGCTGTATCTCTTTCTCTGTCTGTTTTGTTATTGTTGTTGTTTTAATATTGTAACCTGAAGCTTATCCTCCTAATCCAAAAGTAAGCGACTCTCTCGCTTCTTTTTCAAAAAAACAAAAAAACTACTTGCACGCGTGAGCGTGATGAGCACCTGCAGAAATGTGACATTCCGCTCATATCTTGGTGCACTAGTGCTGCTTGGCACTTGGTGAGACTTAGAGTTATTTTCTGCTCATCTTTGACCATTTAATGTTCCATTAAGGAATTAGTTTTTGGGATGTTTGTTTTTATATCATACATAAGTTACTTTTGTCCTCGTATAAGCATATATCATAGTCTTTTGTATTCGGTTGTCGTACACATAAAATATATCAAAAAATTAAACACTACTTATAAGATATAAAAGAAAATTTCTTAATCTTTTTGTGAACATAACGAAAGATAGACCTAGACTCTGCTACCCTAGACAGCCTCTGGGTCTCATGTTACGCCATAGGTACATATGACAACGTCTCTAGCCAGCCAGGCCAGCCGTAGCATGTTTCACCATTGGTTCCAAAAAAAATTACATCTGTCACTAATGTAACACTATATTGGGATTTAACAAGAGATCAGTGAGTGATTTCAGAGTATTACAGCACTCGTTACACATACGCTGGCTGATCGTTGCTGAATACACGGTGCATTACTGTGCACGATTCCTTTCTTTACAAGCACGTCGTCTCACACATACGCTCTGTTGCGAGCTGTGGCCCATCAGTGATGTTGCTGGCTGCACAGAGCTTGCCTACGATTAGATCTCGTCGCTTTTAAGCGTGCTCTCAAGCCAAGCTTTTGGAATCGTTCTAATATCCAGGGCTAACCTTTAAAGCAAAGCACAAACTTGAACGCCTCGTGACAAGGTTACCAAAACTGTTATCGGTTGCCGACGGTGACCGAATAATCAGTTAACATTATTACTAGTTTGTTAATGTTGTGATTGGTCCATTGCCACAAACTGCTAGTCAATGAAAAGAATGAAAAGGTTAGAAATCGTTATAACCGTTTCGATTACCGTGGTTTTGAGAACACTATCTCATATGCTTTCTTGTGGATTAGACCATTCCCTTGAGTTTGATGAAGGAATTTGAATTGAAGTCCAACGAAATCGAAGGAATTGGTTTAATCTCCCTCAACCTAAAAAAGGGGTTTACGGTATGGCCTTAGAAAAGTTATATCACATAGTAATACCCAACGATTTTAACACACCAGAGCCAAAATGTTTTGATAACACAACTTACAGCGGCACAGTTTAGAACACTGTTCCGCACGTTCTTTTGTCATTTTGCTACTGCTGAATTTGCTGCGCAAATTTAGAAGCTGTCCTGGCAATTTTAGATAAGATGGAACTGAACAGTAAGGCAAAAAAAGATGGCAGATTGTGGCCCCGCAGATGATCAGTTGCACTGTACTTAGACCCTGTTTGGCACTGCTCCACTTCCCATTTCTAACTCTTGCTCCACGAATTTGTAGCCAAACAGGTCATGCTCCATATTTTTAGATCCGAAAAAAAATAAGATCTGAGGTGCTGCTCCAGGTTTTTCGTGGAGCACCTCAAGAGATGCTCTACGAAATGATTTTTCAAGAGCAGTCGTGGAGTTCGCTGGTAATTACCCACCATACCATTACATAACATTAGATCTTGTGATGAGAGCAGCTTTGGCCTTTGTGTGTTAGGGATTACTGCTCCAATGTTCTCATCCTAAGTCATTTGATTTTTTTAATATAAATATCTATAATATCAAATAAATATATATTTTATAGTGTATTTAATTAGTTTTTGATGTTGTAATTACTAACATATGTTTTTTTAAGAAATGGTTAAAGTTAAAAAATAAAAAACTTATAATGTAAAACAGAAAGATTATAAGGCTAGCCATGCCATTTGATTTGCAGGGAGGGAATAAAGGGTGAGAGATCTCTTTCCTCTCATTTTTTTGTAGGATACGATTAAGCGATTGGCCATGATGGTATCAGCTAGCTAGCCGTACAGGTAGATGTGTTCCTATTTTTTCCAGCACCTCTCATGGACGAATCATATCTGACATGACACACTTGACAAATCAATCGGTCGAGTGGCACAATCATTTCTCGTGATGCAAATGTGAAATCGTCGCAGTACGTTTCGTTGTACAAAATTGGGACAGTTTAGCTGCAAATTCTACGTGTAGCAAGAAATGACTTGAAGAAACTAATGTTTGGAAGCAGAGAGCTTCCTTTCACTCCGAGACAACTAAGAAGCAAAGTTCGCCATGTCTACTTCCTAGTTCCTACACACTTCAGTTTAATCGTCCTACACCTCCTTCATCAGAGACATTGTTTTATCTTTAATTACTTACTTTTTATTTTTGTTATCATGCTTAGAATATTCTGGGCGGTTTAAGGATTCCAGCTAGTTTAGTACCAACAGTTTCAGTTTCAGTTCATATAAAGTTGAACCCTAATCCTGCGTGATCTGCGCCTTTACGGAGAGGAGTGGACAAGCGGCGCTCGCATCGCATGCACTAGCCGTCTTTCCAGCCCAACATCCTGAATCAACGGCCCCTACATGCCTTCCCAAGCAGAACGGTACAACGGGGACGACGTCACACGGCCAAATTCTTAGATAGTTTAATTTGGTGGCAAGTATAAATAAGTTGTAGTCATCTATAAATAAGTTGTAGTCATCATGAATATGCCGAGGCAACTTTCAGTTTAGTTGGCTCAATATAACTCAGAGGAATAAACTTAAATTTTGTAGCCCCTGCTTGTCATATTTTTTATATTAAAATATAATAATTTGACATCTTATTTTATAGATTTAATTTCAACAAATATAACAGTGTGATTGGATAAAAAAGTAGATGAATATTTTAGGAGTAAAAAATCATTTAAAGTTTTGCAAGCCAAACACTAAATCAATTCTAACTAACTAGAAGATGCAATTTTCTAACTAACTAGAAGATGCAATATCATTTTATACAAACTTGGATAGTATAGTTTCACTCGGTTAATTCTTGTCTCTCTTTTCAGCTTGTGTATGAATATTGTTGAGATGCCACCCAAAACTTTTACTCTCCAACCAAATAAAAACTGCACGATAGTATCGACAGACCAAATGCTACCTTAAAACTAATTAACTGCTTGAATTTACTACTAGTTATGAAACTATTTGCGTTTCTTTTCAAATTCCTTTTGGTTAGTTAATTGCTACAGGTCCAAGCTCAGATAATTACTACTCCTAATGCCCATGGAAAACAACTCAGCTATTCACAACGAAAGCGAAGAATTACCATTCTAACCATAGACATTTTGGGAAGGAAGGGAAGAGCAAGAAGAAAGAGATCGTAATTATTCGTAGTCAGGCTCTCGGATGCTAACGCTGTATTATTGTATCATGCCAGGTAACGATCGAGTAACGACCACCCACGAGTACATGGAACAGTACGGATATATGCCACATTATATTGGTGGTTGATTTGCTGGTGAGACATGTAGCTAGGCGCGTATATTTTAGCTCTGTTTGTTTCGGCTTACAATTATAACAATTCAGCTTATAGAAAAAAGCTGAGTTAGACCAGCTTACTGGATTGTTATAATCTGTACTCCAGATTATAATAAGCTAGTCTATTTATTTTAGCTTATAAAAATAAGCTAGATTATTATTATAATCTTAAACTAAAACAAACATGCCCTTAGTTGCCAGCACCACAAATACCGTGTCTGGCAATGATGAACCATAATAAAAATTATCACTAATACTCTGATTACCATGTGTTTTCACAATTTTATTAGACCAAAACAAATGAAAATATAGCACCAGCACCAGGTTTTTTTCTACTAGCAAACAAATTAGCAAGTAGCCAGTACGTAGTACTGCACCAATCTATCAGATACATACTGTATTGATTAGTACTCATTCATCCTAAAATATAGCACTTTTATGTTTGAAATTACTCTCAAATACAATAAACTGTAAAATAATATTTTTACCTCTAAATTATCTATACTATCTTCAGACTTTATCACTTATTATTATATGTCTTTACCCAATCACTCTTGAACTCATCCTCACCTAATCTAAGAACGATATTATAATCTTTTACGCATATTCTTAATACATATATAAGTCTAAAATTTACTATATTTTAGAATGAAATAAATAGACATTAAACTTACTTGATGATACATCGTACAGAGGCAACCCGCATAAAGAAACCATAACCCCTCTAGATTGAAAGCTTTCTTCTAAAACATTTAATTAGAAGTAAATATTTTGATAGCGTTTTTCCTAAAAAAGAACAACCTTTTTTACACCAGATGTTCGCTGCCGTACCGAATAATGTAACCCAAAACTTGTCATGTCACGTTTTTTTCTCGCTGCGGTGTTGCACCGTCATGACATCACTGTTGGTTAAGAAAAAACCAGATTTAGAAATAAGCTACATATCAAATATTTTTTCTTTTCTAGAAAAAAGGTTCATTTTTTTAAAAAAAAGTCATCTTCTTCGTTCTGTCTAAAAGGGTCGTTTAAGTTGATTCTTCCGTATCCCGAGTTTGCATCACGTGCTTAATTGCCTGTAATTGCTCTGCATTAAAAACAAAAGAGAAACATGTAACCTCCCTTGATCATCAATCCGTTCTTGTACCTGCATTCGTACCTTCGTCGAAAATTCATGCGTAATGTGCGACACGATCCTGTTTGTCCAGAGGCAAATATTCTCCCAAATCATCCGTTGGTTCCAGTGAGATGCAGAGCGAAGCGTACAACAACTAGGTCTCAAGCAGCTTAAAGCCTCAGGCTTAGCTCCTTGATCCTATTTAAATTCTTATTAAAAATTATGAAAAATTTGCCTATTCATTCCATTTAAATTCTATTAGAAATTATAAAAAATTGAGATAAATATAAGACTAAATATTTCAGCTCTAGTCTTGAATATTTTCCCAGGACTGCTACATTCATGCTACCATCCGTGCCATGTGCATAGAATATACGCAAACACATATCCTGCTGTACATATATATACTTGGCCGGCCACGTGGATTACTCCACGAAATTCTGTGACAACGATGCCGTGCTTTTAGCTTACAACCGTGCTCTGTCACAGTATTATTGCCGAATATGCTCTTTCGCTAATTAACTACGATGATTAGGCGGTTGATTAATCATGTGTCTGGCAGTGAGAGAGAAGCGAACCCTCTAACGAACGGACGATGTAGCTGGAGGTTAATTCTATTCCAGAGTCCCTTGTCCTTGAAATATATTGTTTTAGTACTGGCTGATACTGATATACTATTTTAGAATTTAATAAAATAAAATAACTTTATTTTATATAATAATTTTATTTAAAATACATCTTAGTAGGATTAAATATAATATATTTGAAAATATTGATATGTTAAATATAATATATTGTTTATAATACATAGTTATTTTAAATAAAATTAAAATACAATTTTGACCGAATAGTCGGTAATGTCGGTGAATCACCGAGCAGTCCATCCAAGGGGTACCTAAGGTGGTGATTAGATGTATAAGGGAAGCGCAGCGTCTTCGAACTCAATGGTCGACTTTAGTAAACAAAAGTCAAGTTTTATACTAGTTTAGGCCTCTCGAGAGATAATAGCCCTACGTCTAGTGTTTTGGTGTATAATATGGTGTCTAATCTTACAAGGCAATGCCCTCAAGCTATGAAAGCTCAAGGCATCAAAAGCAAGATGAATAACTTGTGATTAGATGTCTCTGTGGTGTTTCGCCTTCTTTATATACTCAGGAAGCGAGCCCAACAACCCAAGACTCTATCCCGAGTCAAACTCTTTGATACCTATAATTACCTACCAAACTCAGGTGCTAATCCTCTAATTACAAGGATTGTGGTATAAATATATCTCTCCATACCGGATACAGGATTTGGTTCCTCGATAAGGACTCAACCTTCCTTATCGGGACCAAATCCCCTTCATGGGCTATACCAGACTTCAATGTTAGTCTTGGTTTGCCCTCGATCTAGACTAATAAGCCCATCTCGGAATACCTAGGAGTCATATCCTCGATAGAAGCTCCCGAGCTCTTCTTAGCTTGGTTGAAAAACCTTCAACTGAACAAGCTGAGAGGAGTTCATCTTTTGATTTGGATTTTTGTACTCCTGCTGAAGTCTAATAATCCTGAAA
>KE372018.1:1322965-1342843 GCA_000418225.1 Zizania latifolia
CGTCGCCTCGTCACCGCGGTGCCTTGTCCGCGTAGAGCAACCCGCGCACTGCGCACACCGGCGTCACAGTGGAGAAGCAGCGGCAGGGGAGCAACTTGATCTATTACCTGTCGCACAGGGGTAATAGATTACTTTAGTTAAATCTGAGCCATCGGATATAGAAAATGTACGGTTTAGGGGTACTATAAAATTTTCCTTATAGGAATCTGCCTTGTAGTTGCTGTACCTGTATAGTAGTAGCCGCAGCAGTATAAATCACAGTTTGGATTGGTAAGCTGGTCGAATCTACAGGGCCCTCAGCTTAGCGCCAGGCCAAGAATTTCAAAGCCTTGGGCTCATTTGTTTAAGGATTTCTACAGACAAAAATATAGATTTCAAATTTTTATAGGAATTAATACTATTCACTCATTTGGAATGAATGATTAGTGTATGGAAAAAATGAAGGAAATTTTCCTTTTTCTTAGATTTCATAGGAAAAGCATAGGAATTTAAACATCTACTTCAATCCCTTTTTTATTTTCTTTGTTAAGTCCAAAGCAAATCAATGCTCAAAACTTTAATTGAGAACAACATAAGTAACTTTATTCTATTTTAATATGAATGTTTAGAAAAATTCCTATGTTTAGTTAATTCATATGTTCTAAACAACACATCTCTAATTTGATATGTTTTCAAATTCTTTGTTTTTCACACGTATGTATTTCTATTCTATACCTAATTTTTTTCAATTCCTGTATTTTTGGATTTTCAAAAAGCCCTATCCAAAATAGTCGCAGCTGGAGCTGGACCGCTGGAGCACTCAACCGGCGTTCTGTCGGTTGCGCGCTCGATACGACATAACGACAATGGCACGAGGGGTTGTTTACTGAACTGATTAGATTAGACATCAGGTGCGTGTGTCTGTGTGTCTGTGTGTCTGTATATCTCGACTAGTGCGTCGTCTTCGCTTCTGACGTTTTGGAAATTGGATGTCGAGTGTTGTTTGGATCGAAGAGGCCATGTGAAAATGAAGACAGCAGCAAGAGTGAGTGTGTTACTGCTGCTGCTACGATGTCATCTGGGTTTCGGTGTTCCGGAGATGAGGTCGGTGTCGGAACTCGAGCTGGAGTGGCAATGAAGTCTCCATGGCGAATTTATTGTGCTTGGCGCCGTTGCCGGAGCATTGGAGCAAGAAGGTGTTGTGGCCTTGCAGGGTTAACAACAGTTAGTAGTTAAATCGAATCTGTAATAATGGTAATTATTGTCAAGCCACGCTGGTTAGCGGTTTTGTTAATACTTGCGCAATGTCGATTCGGTTGTCGGGCCAGAAAACAGAGGCAGCAAAGGCCAACAGTTATCGATTAAATCATATCAGTAATAATGGTATAAGTGCATCTAAGAGAGATGTTATTTTTTCTCTAAACCTTATACAAGGAACCTTATATAGGAAGTCATCCCGATAAAATTTAATATCTAAATCTTTTTATTTTTTAGTAGACTCCTATTGACACTAGAATTTGGACCGACGTACCATCAGCTTAGCGAACCAGGTGACGAAGCCGATGGATCACCGACAGAAGCTTAAAAGGCGAGGACGGGCTGCACGCGGCGTGGGCTGATACTTCGCGTTAGTTATTGTTTAGTTAACAAATAAATGAGTCAGTTAAGATTATGTGTTATTCATAGATAGCATGTCTACCCGGCTATAAATATATAAGCCCATGATCATTGTAACAAGTTCACACAACCAACTAATTAAATTCTTCGGCGCATCGCTAACTTTAGGTACGTAGCATTAGAACGATTCCCCATCAGAGTCATGGCTGTATCGGTTGAGTCCAATCTCTGACATCGACAGGGATAACCTATTTGATAAACTGATTCATATGTTCATGGCTTTCTTGGTTGGGTCCGATACTGTGATCAGATGGAGTAGGTTTGCTAGTTATCGGTTTAATGCATTGATTCATACTCTCATACTGTGCTTTATCGATCGAATCTATGTATTTGCCAATCACGACGGTTTAGTAGATTATATTACATTAGATCGTAAGCCGATCGACAATAGTATGTTGTCTTGGTTGAGTCCGATCCATGGCGTTGACGGGATGCATACGAGCTGGTTTGGTTCGATCTATTTGCCTGGTGTTCATTGAAGTTTTAGCCGATAATTCATCTATTATTTTGTCATTTGGTTTCATCTTATTTATAGTTCTCTTAGAAACATATCTTTGCGCTGCATCGGTTTAGTTTGAACTGTAGAGATTGGTACTTTGGAGTATTAATACTAGAGCCGATTGGTAGAGTTTATTATACTTTATACGCTTTTCACAATGCATCACGGTTTTCAAGCGTGCTATCGAAACCGATGTCGATAAGCCATCACCGATAGCGTTAACACATCTCACGTTTATTTCCTTGTCAATTATAGGGTCAAATTGACTGGCACGCCTACTGATATCTTTGGGTTATTTAGGATCTACACTGGAGTTAAGCATACTCTCCTAGGCCTTCGAGTGTGAAGACAGGGATAGCTGTGATTTTTGCGTCAAACGCTTTCTTGGCATGCCCAGCGAAACCATTTTGTAAACGTCAAGACTACTCTTCTTCATCGGCACCATGACTAGGAAAGAGGTCGAGCAGGTCAACAATGCTGTCATCCCAGTCACTATGGAACTTCTGACCGATGAACAGAGGGAAGAAGTACAACAGACTGTTGCAGATTTCTAGAAGCTGTGCTTGGAATCCTTTAGTATGACTCGGCGCGGGGCAATCCAGAAGACTCAACTGTCGATTTCAGCCTTGCAAGCCGAGTCTAGCAATCAGAGCCCGTGGAGATCATTCTAGGACAAGGTCAACGAGAGGTTAATCATGCACTTATTAATCAATCTAGTGTGTTAGTGAACACTTTGCATGGATTGATTAAGAAGATGGTAGACGGTTCTATTGCTCAAGAATTTTCTCAAGGACCGGTCTATTTTCAACAGATGTCATTGGCGCCCATCACTTTGAGCACGTCTCCACCGATGACAACTCTCGTGCCGCCAGTGATGTATAGGTTGGAGCATAACATGGTACCGAGCCTCATACCGCCAGCCTCGATTCTGATTGGTACGTAGCCTCAAGCATACCAACCTCTAGCGAGTGCACCTCCGTTGGGGTACCATCACACGGCTTATTATGGGCCTCAACGTCAACAAATGGGTTTTGAAGGAATAATACCCCAAAATAATTATTGGCATCAAGAGAGGGCAGCGACGCCGGTATAGTATTATCTGGCGCTAAAGGAAGATGATTTCGCCTTCAAGATCGCAGAGATTATGAGGGATCAGTTCGGGCTCAAGCCGAAAGAACAGAGCTATATGTATTAACACCCATATCTAGATTGGTTCGACAGAGTGCCACTACCAAACAGGTATAGAGTCCCAGATTTTTCAAAATTTTCTAGCCAGGATAGTATTTCGACAGTTGAATATATTAGACGTTTCCTCACACAATGCAGAGAGGCATCGGCCGAAGAGGCCCTCAGAGTTAGATTCTTTTTATTGTCTCTGTCGGGATCGGCTTTCTCTTGGTTTTCTTCCCTACCGCCAAATTCGATCAAGGGGTGGACCGATTTAGAGAAGCAATTCCACAAGTATTTCTTTGCCAGGATCTAGGATATGAAGTTAACAGATCTGATGGCCGTGAGGCAGCGCATGGATGAGTCGGTGCCAGAATACATTCAGCGTTTCTGTGATGTGAGAAGCCGATGCTATAGCCTCATCCCGACCGACTCTCAGTTGGCCGAATTAGCATTTCAGGGCCTTCTGTTGCTGATTTGAGAGAGGTTTTCTTCTCAAGAGTTTTATAGCCTATCGCACCTGGCACAGAGGGTATCGGCCCATGAAAACCGATTCCAAGAGATGCGCAAAGAAAATACGTAAAAACGAGTGGCTTAGGTGCAATTTTATTCATCGGATTCAGAGCAGGAGGATTCCAATGGTGATATTGTTTTGGCCGAATGGGCCAGACTGAAGAAGACGGTAACTTATCCGTGGGTTAAAGCCACAAAAAAGGAATAAAAGTATGATTTCGATATTAACAAGGCGGATAAGATTTTTGACTTGTTACTGAAGGAGAAGTAGATCCAACTTCTGCCGAATCACGTGGTTCCATCGGCGGAAGAATTGAAGAAAAGAAAATACTGTAAGTGGCATAATACTGGCTCCTACAACACGAATGAGTGTAAAGTCTTTAGTCAGCAGATCCAATCCGCTATCGAACAAGGAATGATAAAATTTGATGAAACGACAAAACCGATGAAGATTGATGGAAATCCTTTCCCGATGAATATGGTGCATATCAGCTAACCGAGCTTCCATATTGAAGGAAGCCAAACTCTAAGACAACATGTCAAGGCTCATCAGCATCAGGAAAGGGAGTAACATGCCATGCCATATGGGCACGATGAGAAGGTTGATCCTCATTGGAAGTGCACTTTCTTTCATTTCTGTTAGAAAAATAATATGAGGCTCCCATCTATCAAGGATTGCCCAGGATGCGCCAAAAAGTTTAGCCAAGATGACATTAGTTTCGATGGTCATCCACCAAGGAAGAGAATTCCTATAAGAGACCGATTGGGGTCGCCCGGGCAGAAGGAGATTGTTGATGATCGGCGCATTCAAAATGAAGACAGATAGCAAGAGGATCGAAATCCCATGCAAAAGCCCTGATGGCGTCCAGAAGGTTTAACACGGAGTCGTGAAAGGAGGCTCCAATATTAGACGCATCGGGAGCAGCTAGTAGGAGAATACGAGAAATATCGGTAGAGTAAACGATGGGTGAAAAAGGAATGGCGCTCGAAGAAGAAAGCCGATACAGAAGACAAGCCAATGGAAGTAAACATGGTTTTTGTATTACCTACAAAATACAGGGAACTTCCATCGGACAGCGAAGATGAAGAGGAATTGGCTGCATAATGTCGGTGAATCACCAATCAGTCCACCCAAGGGGGTACCTAAGGTGGTGATTAGATATGTGTAAGGGAAGCGTAACGTCTTCGAATCCGATGGCCAACTCTAGAATACAAGAGACAAGGTTTATACTAGTTCAAGCCTCCTAAAGGATAATAGCCCTACGTCTAGTGTTTTGGTGTATAATATGGTGATAGATCTTACAATACAACGCAATTAAACTATGGAGGCTTAAGACATTGAAAGCAAAAAAAATATGATGGAGCTAGATGGCTAGATGATGTGAATACATGAGATGATCCTGGGGGTTCTCGTCTCCTTTATATACTCAGGAGGTGAGCCCAATAACCTAGGACTCTAACCCGAGTCGAACTTGGATTATCTACCAAACTCGGGTGCTAAATCCCTAATTACAAGGATTCTGGTATAAATAAATCTCTTGATACCATATTTAGAGTTCAATTACCCGATAAGGACTCAACTTTCCTTATTAAAATCAAACCCCTGTTCATGGGACATATCGAACGGTCAATGCTGGTCTTGGCCTGCCCTTGGTTCGGTCTGATAAACCCAACTGCGGGGTACCTAGGGGTCATATCCCCGATAGCAGCCCGCGAGCTCTTCTCGGCTTCGTTGAAGAAATCTTCAACGAAACAAGCTGGGAGGAGCTCTCCTTTAATCTGAAACTTCAACATCTTCGCTGAACTTTAATGTCTTCGAAAAAGCCTTTGATCTCCTTCTTTCACGTGAGATGCACTGTATAGGTGCACCCACATGGTATAGCCCCCGAGCCTCGAGTTAAATTGAATATTTAGCTCGAGGGTCCAAGAATATCCTGCAAGAAAAATAATCCTTTGAAAACTTGTTCACAGTCTTATCTTCTGCTGTCATTAAGGCCTTGCTGGGAAAAGGTCGTGTTTGAAATCTCGAACTCGTGATGAACTTAAAGGAAGTTGGTCTTGACTCTTCATGTATGTTGGCCGCTTGGGTCTTTAATTGCCTAGATGCACGAGAGGACGGGTTCATCGAGCCTATGAAACCTCGAGTGCTCTAGTTCCCGAGAGCTCACACCTCTGGTCGAGCGAGCCCTCGAGCATGAGAGTCTTCGAGCTCGTGTGAGCCCTGAAGCATGAAGATCTTCGGGCACACATGAGCCCCTGAGGTGAGAGTCTTTGAGCGCACACGAGCCCCCAAGTATGGGGCCTACCAGCACAGGAGATCTTAACCGCCACGGACTCTACCCAGTGCGCCAAAAAGGCTGTTTCATAATTCCTTCTCCCATCCGTAGTTAATATGTGATAGACGAAAAGGCTAAAAAGACGCCCTGCCTCTGACAAAGACACGCACGGCATGCAGAGCACTGGTGGAGATAAGGCAGTGAGAACCGCTCCACCTTCTCCGCCATAAAGTGCACGGTGATCGAAGCGACATTCACCGTAGCTGTGGAAGTGGGTACTTGAGGGAACTCCTCTATTTAGGCCAGCGTCCCCCTCCCTCTGAGTTTTGCAACAAGACGCCCTCTCGGCTTTATTTCTTCTACTTCTCTGTTGAGATTCCTTCTTCTTTACACCTGCAAGGGAGAGGTTGTTGATGTCGCTTGTTGCTCCATGAATCTGCGATGTGCTGGCTCAGCCACGAAACTGGCTATTCTGGTCTCAAGATTTCAGGTTCGTCCAGTATACTTATCCTTGTGTGAATTTGTTTTGCCTTCACTTGTATGGTGAGTGACTCTTGGCTTTGGCGTTGTAGCAGGATGTCATATCCTTCTCGAGACCTTTCCACGGCATAGATTTTTCCACTAACATGCTATCATCCGGTGCTCTCATGCTGGCTATCTCGATGTCTAGATGCCAAGGTAGAGGTTTGATCCTATGGGAGAAGCTAGAGACATCCATCGGCGTAGGCACCCTAGGACAGTTTCTGACCCAGCCGTCAATGCCGAGTTAATACTGCTCTCCCTTTGTGCTGGCTTCTCAGGATCGGTGACTATCTCCTCCGGTCGAGACGAGGATTGCGCGGAGTCGCTGCTGCCATAGTGGCAGCCCCTAGGATCCTCGGTGCTCATGGCGGTCATGATAGATTGATGATACGCCATGTGGAGTTGCTGTGTGAACCTCGGTGCTCATAGCCATCGCGTTTGCTTTGAAGAATGCTGTCTCTGACCGTCGGGGCACTTTTTTCTTCTTTTGATCGAAGGAGGCTGCGTCCCCTTCTTTGAAGTAGCGTAGTTGTTGCTGTGTCCCCTTATTTGAAGTAGTCTAACTCCTGTAAAAGATTAGTCCTTAAGAAATAAATGTGCTTTTAAATTCATTTTACACATTTTGCACCGTTCGTCGTGTGTTTTTTACCACCCACATGGTGTATGTCAGTGAAGTCGATGAAGATACGAGACTGCGGGTGTATGGCTAAGTAGCCGACCCTCTCCTAGGTCAGGTTGTGTGCATGGTGACCATATGTCACCCAACTCATAGGGGGATGTAGTCTGCATGGGTCGGTGAGTTCTTCAAAGATGCGCGATTGCGGGTGTATGACTAAAGAGTCTACCCTCTCCTAGGTCCAGTTGCATGTATGGCAGCCATCAGGCACCCAACATGGAGGGGGATGTACCCGACATGGGTCGGTGAGTTCTTCAAAATGCATGATTGCGGGTGTACGACTAAAGAGTTGACCCTCTCCCTGATCCGGTTGCATGCACGGTGGCCATCTGGCGCCTAACGTGGAGGAAGATGTAATTGGCATAGGTCGGCGAGAATAATGCTCGACTGTGGGTTACAGCCCGAGGGCTGACCCCTTCCTGGCCTAGTTGCACGCCTGGGGGGAAGTAGTCGGCGAGGTCAGCGAGAATAATGCTCGACTGCGGGTGTATAGCCATAAGGCTAACCCCTTCCTGACCCAGTTGGATGTCTGGGGGGAAGTAGTCAGTAGGGTTGATGAAGAAACAACGTCACGAGATCGACGAGTGCCTGGACATGTATCATCAAGAAAAGTTATTTAACAAAGTACTGTTAGGCGTAAAACCGACGAAAGTGCTCGATATTCCAGGAGTTTGGTACTGTTTGTCCATCTTCTCGCATTAGCCTATACGCCCCTGGTCTTGTTACTTTAGAGAAAATAAAAGGTCCTTCCTATGAGGCAGAGAGTTTGTGCATCCCAACGGTTGATTGTACTCAGCGAAGTACCATGTCACCTACTTTGAAGCTTCTATTTGGCATATTGTGGTCATGATACTACCGATGGGTTTGTTGATTCCTATCCAACTGCACTATGGCTGCTACCTGGGCTTCTTCGATGGAGTCGATATCTTTGGCCCTTGTTGCTCCATAGTTCCTTCTTCGTAATATAGAACTCAGGGGGAGTTGAGTAACATATCGCTCGAGAGGATTGCTTTGAAGCTATAGATGAGGAAGAAGGGTGTCTGTCCTATGCTCCAGTTTGGCTATGTGCGTTGCCCCCAACGTATTGTGGGGAGTTCTTGGAGCCACTTCCCAGCGTACTTCTGCAAAGGATCAAAGATTCGGGCCTTTAAACCTTAGAGGATCATCCTGTTGGTGCGCTCGCACTGTCTGTTGGCTTGAGGGTGGGCGACCGATGCATACAGGACCTCGATCAATCATTCCTCACAAAAATCCCAGAAATTGCTTGCTGTGAACTGAGTCCCGAGGTCAGTTATGATTTGGTTTGGGATGCCGAATCGATAAGTGATTCCTTCGATGAATTGTGCCGCTTTTTTGGCCGTGCAGTTCTTCAGAGGCATGATTTCTATCCACTTGGTGAACTTGTCGATGGCTACCAGGAGCCGGTCGATGCCCTAGGGAGCCTTTTGAAAAGGTCATACCATGTCGAGTCCCCAGCAAGTCAAGGGCCAAGTTGGTGGGATTGTTTGAAGGGCTTGAGCTAGGAGGTGGCTTTGCTTGGCGAAGAACTGGCAGCCTATGTACTTTTTGACTAATTCTTTGGCGTCACTGTTGGCCGTCGGCCAATAGAAGCCTGATCAGAATGCCTTATCGACTAGCATCTTTGCCCCAGCGTGGTTGCCGTATGCCCTGCGTGAACTTTATTAAGGATTTGGAGGCCCTCGCTCGGCAAGATGCACTTTTAGAGTATCCTTGTTGAAGCCACGCGCTTGTATAGTTTGTCCCTGATGACTATGTACTGCTTGCTTCATCTCAGTAGTCATTTGGCCAGGATCTTGTCTTCTGGAACTGTGCCTTTTAGAATGTGGTAGATGAATGGCTGTCGCCAGTCATTGGCATCCTCGAGCATGGCGACGATTGCTGATGGGCTAGCGTTTTGGTACTCGTCGTCCTTAATTGATGGTTTGGTGAGTTCTTGGACGAATACGCCCTTGGGGACCATCGCCCGAGAAGAACCAAGGCGTGCTAGGGCATCAGTTGACGAATTGTCGTTGTGGAGAATATGATGAAACTCTAGGCCAAAGAACTTTTCTTCGAGTTTTTGGACCTCAGCACAATAAGCATCCATCTTGTCATTGGTGTAGGACCAAACCTTGTTGACCTAGCTAATAGCCAGCTTGGAGTCTTCATTCATAAATCATGAGCCATTTCTCCTCGAGGGATACTGATATCCGGAGGCCATGTAACATGGCTTCGTATTCTACCACATTGTTTGAAGCCTTAAACAGCAACTGTAGTACGTAATGCAGCTCTTCTCCTTTTGGGGATATAAGAAGAATTCCTGCGCTGACGCCGTCTATACTGAGAGAGGCATCGAAGTACATTGTCTAGTATTCCTTTTCTTCTCAGCTTGGGGGTAGTTGTATTTCGGTCCACTCGGCAATGAAGTCGGGTAGAGCTTGAGATTTTATGGCGGTGTAGGAGCAGAATTCTATCGTGTACTCCCTCCTCTCAACGACCCACTTTACAATTCACCCTGTTGCATCTCTATTGTGGAGTATGTCACCCAGAGGGTATTCTATCATGACCACGATCTTGTGGGCTAGGAAATAATACTTTAACTTCCGAGCGGTGAGTAGGACGGCGTAAAGGAGCTTCTATACTTGTGGATACCTTACTTTTGATAGACCAATGACTTTTGATATGAAATATACCGGTCTTTGGACTGAAAAGACATGTCCCTCCTCGGGCCGTTCAACTACTATGGCCACGCTGACGACATTGGTCGTGGTGGCTATGTAGAGGAGAAGAACCACTTCTAGATTTGGAGCTATGAGGATTGGTGGTAAGGTCAAAATTTTCTTTAGTGTGAAAAACGTCTCGTTGGCCTCGGCTGTCCATTGAAAATCTTGGAGCGCAGGCATGTCAGAGGGCTTCCATGCAAAGATATCCATATTGTAGCGCAGGAAGCTAACGAACATGATTTCCTATTTGGAGTCGAGTCCTGCTTTGATGGTTGCGGTTTTTGTCGGGTCAGCGTCAGAGAGGGCAATCTTCTTGGTGTTCGAGGGTATGGTGTAGATCCTCGAGGGAGTTGGTGCTTTGGCTGGAATTTCCGAGGCCTTGGGAGGATGTGCTTAGGCTTGCTTGAGGGTTTCCTCCATTCGAGCCGATAGATCGATAGCCTCGGCCAGGGTGAGTCTATCTTACTCACATGCGCGAGAAGTACCGATGTTTTTCCAAACAGTGATAACTCTACTAGGACCTAGCATCTTGAGCACCAAGTACAGTTAGTGTCCAATGGTCATGAACTTGGCTATGGATGGCCTTCTGAGGACGGCATGGAACGGGATGTCATATTTCGTGACCCAGAAGGTAATGTGCTCAGCCCGATAATTGTCTCGAGAGCTGAACATGACCAGTAGAGTTATTAAGCTGAGTGGTACCGAGCTTTGCCCAGGTATAATACCATAAAATGAGGAGTTGTCCTACTTTTAGAGGCTGTCGACTGAGATGCCAAGATCGATGAGGGCTGGCGAATGAGGATGTTCAATCCGCTCCATCCGTCGATCAAGACCTGCATCATATGTACTTTGAGTATCACCGAGTCGACAACCAGAGGCCAACGCCTCGTCTTTGGGACATTAGTCCATTGGTCATCTCGGGAGAATGTGATCGGGACTTCTGACCACCGCAACTGTTGGATCTCCTCGAACCCTGTGGCATTGATGTGTCGGTCCAGAATATTTTATTTTCATTTAGTTTCAGCTGATGTGGGGCCTCCGAAGACGATATTCACCGTCTTATGAGGCTCCTAGAAATCATTGTTGTCTTGAGGCTGACTATCCTTTCTTAGGGCATCATCATCGTTCCAGCATCTTTTGCCTTGGTGGGGATTACCGCGGGATTCCTTAACGAGTACATCTTGTAAGGAATAACATTTGCTCATGGTATGCTTGCCTTTTAGATGAAACGGGCATGATTTGTTGAGTTCCCCCAGCATGGCTTCGTCTTCTTGGCGTCGTGAACTGTAAGCTACCGCCACAGTTCTTTCTATCTTCCTTTTTCGCTCTTGCTTGCCTCGAGAGGATCTCAGTCAGTCGTCCTCTCATCGAGGGAATCGAGGACGGTCATCTCTGTTTCGATGACATTGGCTCTTGTGGCGTGATCGCTCTATCTTTTCCCTTCGAGTATCTTTGTAGTCGGCGTAGCTTTCTACAATAGAGATCATCCGGGCTATAGTCTTTTGGCTTCTTTCTCACGAGGGCCCTGTGCACCTCGGAAGAGTGGTGCAAGGAGTCGATGAAGCAATTAATTATGTCACATTCATCGATGTCCATGACTGTGGTCCTTTTCTCCGAGAACCTCTGGATAAAGCTATAGAGCGTCTCGTCCTCCTTTTGTCGCAATCGCTATAGGTCGTATCGAGTCCTAGGCTTCTACCATGTTCCTTGATAGTTGTCGATAAAGGCCGAATGGAGCTATGCCCAAGAGATGATAGAATTCCTGGGTAAGCTCGAGAGCCAGTTATTGGCAGATGAGGAGAGCATGACTGGTAGGTAGTGAACTATGACCCCTTCGTCTCCTCCTACTACACGAACGACGGTGTAATAGAGTCATAGCCACTGTGAGAGATTCATTTTACCGTCATATGGTTCGATTCCCGTTGGGCGGAAAGGCTTCGGCCACCTGACTTATCTTAGGCTCCAAGTGAATGCTGGGAAGCCGCTGTGGTCATCTCGGCTTCTGCTTCTTCTACAGTTGCGGGGATTATGACCTTCAATCGAATAGTCATGGTCAACACTGCTGCCGATACTGCTGTGGCTATTCTCGAGGTTGCCTCGATTGTCAGTCTGCTTGTGGATCTCGAGTGCAACTTATTCCGTCTTTTCGGGGGCGGTGGTAGTAAGTGATCGTTGTGTGGGCTGTCAATGGGTGGATTTCATCTGAGCGATGACTGATATCGGTCTAGATCATCGCCCTCTTTATCCTTTGGGGAAGGAGTCGGTGGTCGGATCAGAGCCGGAGCCGAGGTGTTGATTTGTATCGTTATTGCCTAGGCCAAGGCTTTCGCTCGTCACAGCTCTGGTGTCTCTGGGAGGGCACTGAGGGCCCTCTCGATTGCCACCAGGTTAGCAGCTTGAGTTTTGAAGACTTTCTCTCCATTGAACTCTAAGGTGAATTTGTCTTCGAGGTTTCGGCGAACCCCGTTGTCTTGTTCGATCTGGTTATCTTTGGCACATTGGCGCTGCTCGCTACTGGTTGTAGACAGCGTCCCTTTAGCCATCATGATAAGATTGGCCGGAAATCGGAGGCCACCTGGTCATCGATCAGCTTCAGGCATGCAGATCAACCCGGTCCTTGCCCACCGATGGTGGACCGTTCTCCTCTTTTCGCTAGAGAAGATAATGTAGTGCTCGGGGCCAACTAGGTCTTGGGTATGACACAACTGGCTACCCTGCCTAGAGGCTAAAAGGAGAGCTAAGACTCGTTCAGCCAGTCCACGAGTAGCGCTCGGCGATGGGCTCAATAGGACAAGCCGCCCCATCGAGTCCCCGACGAACGTTAGACTCCCAAATACGAACACGGAGCCGGTGGGCACAAGGAAACCTAAAAGAGATCCCATTGGATCTTGGTAAAAGCGATGCGATCCCCTACCTGGCGTACCAACTATTGGTGAATCACAGATCAGTCCACCCAAGGAGGTACCCGAGGTGGTGATTAGATGTGTGTAAGGGAAGTGCAACGCCTTCGAACTCGATGGTCGACTCTGGAACACAAGATTCAAGGTTTATACTGGTTCAGGCCTCTCGGAGGATAATAGCCCTACGTCCAGTGTTTTGGTATATAATATGGTGGTAGATCTTACAATACGACGCAATTATGCTATGGAGACTTAAGACGTCGAAAGTAAGAAAAATATGATAGAGCTAGATGGCTAGATGATGTGAATAAATGAGATGATCCTAGGGGGTTCTCGCCTCCTTTATATACTCAGGAGGTGAGCCCAACAACCCAAGACTCTAACCCGAGTCGAACCTAGATTACCTATCAAACTCGGGTGCTAAATCAATAATTAGAAGGATTCTGGTACAAATAAATCACTTGATACCACATCTGGAGTTCAATTACCCGATAAGGACTCAACTTTCCTTATCGGAATCAAACCGCTATTCATAGGCCATATCGGACGGTCAATGCTAGTCTTGGCTTTCTCTTGATCCGGTTTGATAAGCTCAACTACGGGGTACCCGCGGGTCATATCCCCGACACACAACAACTACTACAGCCGCAACCAGTGACCTTTGAGAAAATGAGCATCAGCACTTGAGGCCGTTATATATCAAGGGGCACGTTGATGGCAAGCTGATGTCGAAGATGTTG
Source organism: Zizania latifolia (assembly GCA_000418225.1). Lineage (NCBI taxonomy): Eukaryota > Viridiplantae > Streptophyta > Magnoliopsida > Poales > Poaceae > Zizania > Zizania latifolia. Next base: position 1,336,638 of record KE372018.1, read on the forward strand.
GTCGATGGTGGAGCAACCGTTAACATAATGTCTTATTCTACTTTTTGCAAGCTTGGTAAGATACATAAGAACTTGGTAAAGACCAACATGCTATAGAAAGACTTTGGTGACATTTTATCAGATGCCAAAGGTGCCTTGAACGTCGAGCTCATGGTCAAAAGTAAAACACTACCGATCACGTTTTTCATGATTGATGGAAAAGGTTCATCTAGACTCTTACTAGGAAGGGACTAGATTGACGCCAATTGCTGCGTTCCATCTACAATGCACCAAAGTCTAATGCAATGGCAGAACGATCAGGTCGAAGTTATTCAAGCCGATAGATCAGTTGCTGTGTGAACGATCGATGCAACTGATTTTGAGAAAATGGATTGCCTTTCTGATGAGTTTGGGAAGGAGATTTTTTTAAGGGTGTCGGATCTTGGCCTCTAGCCTATCAACGAGATGATTCTGGGCCAGGATCCATGTCTAGAGAAATAGATGACGAAGAGGGAAAGCTCGGAAAAGGTTTTACGTCGGTCGATGAATTAGAAGAGGTAGACATCGGACCAGGAGACAGACCAAGGCCAACGTATATTAGTGCTAAGTTACCTTCTTCTATAAAGGAAAAATGGATTGCATTATTAAATGAATTTCGGGATTGTTTTGCCTGAGAATATCATGAAATGCCTAGACTTAGCCGATGAATTGTAGAACATCGGCTCCTAATAAAAACAGGATTTCGGCCAGTCAAACAGAACCAGAGAAGATTCAAGCCAGACATGTATTCTCACATAAGACCATGCCGATACGTGTAATGGGTATCAAATATAGTGCCCGTATGGAAAAAGAATGGGCATCTAAGGGTATGCGTAGACTTCAGAGATTTAAACAAGGCCACACCTAAAGACGAGTACCCGATGCTGATCGTAGACTTGCTGGTCGATGTGGCATCAGGACATAAGATCATCAGCTTTATGAATGGAAATGTTGGATATAATCTAATATTCATGGCCGAATAAGATATTCCAAAGACTGTATTCAGGTGCCCGGTGCCATCGGCTTATTTGAGTGCGTTGTTATGACTTTCGGCCTAAGGAACGCTGGGGTGATATATCAAAGAGCAATAAATTATATATTTCATGATTTAATTGGTTCTTTGGTGGAATTTATATCGACGACGTCGTCGTGAAATCGTAAGATGATGAAGTACATCTAGCCGATCTAAGAAGAGTTTTAGAAAAAGCAAAGAAATATGACCTTCGTATGAACCCAAAGAAGTGTGCCTTCATCGTATCGGCTGTAAAGTTTCTGGGGTTTGTGGTTCATGAAAGAGGAATTGAAATAAGTCAGAACATTATTCAAGCAATAAAAAGACAATACCGCCAGGGAACAAAATAGAGTTGCAATCATTAATCGGCAAGGTTAGTTTCGTCTGCCGATTTATATCGAATTTGTCAAGCCAATTAGAACCATTCACACCACTGTTGAGAATAAAAGATGGAGAGGAATTTATCTAGACCGATAAGCATTATAAGCATTTGATGAAATTAAGAAGTACTTAAGCTCTCCTCCGGTGTTAATCCCACCATGACCTGATAAGCCTTATAAGTTATATTTGTCGGCCGATGACATAAGCATTAGGTCAGTGTTGATTCAGGAAGTAGAAAGAAAAGAGCGCGTCGTGTTTTATCTAAGCCGACAGTTATTAGATGCCGAAACAAGATACCCTGCAGTTTAAAAGTTGTGCCTATGTCTTTATTTCTCTTGCACTAAATTGAGACACTATATACTATCGGCACAATGCACGGTCATATGCAAAGCCGATGTGATCAAGTACATGCTATCGGCTCCAATTTTAAAGGAGAGGATTGGCAAATGGGTATTTGCGTTAACAGAATTTGATTTACAATACGAATCGGCTAAAGCAGTCAAGGGGCAAGCCATCGCCGATTTCATAGTATAGCACAGAGACAGAGCAGCAGACTACGTGGAGCTGATACCATGGACACTTTTCTTTGATGGATCAGTTTGCAGGCATGGATGTGGTATCGGAATGGTAATCGTATCGCTTAGAGGGGCAAGTTTCGAGTTCACTTACACTATTAAGCCCTACCGCACCAAGAATCAGGCAGAGCATGAGGCGGTCCTCAAAGGGTTGAAGCTATTAGCTGAGATAGAAGCTGATGTTATTGAAATCATGGGAGATTCTTTGTTGGTGATCAGACAACTCTCTGGGGAGTATGACTGCAAAGATGAAAATTTGAGGGTATATTTTAAAAAATGTTAGGAGTTGTTAAAAGGATTGAAGATGGTATCGTTAATACACATATCAAGGGATCAGAACCTAGAAGCCAATGACTTGGCACAAGCCACATCAGGGTATCGGCCAATGGAAAAGCTGGTTGAAGCAGAAATAGCCGATATCGATGCTGAAGACTGGAGGACCGAAATAGTAAGTTACCTACGGGATCCATCCCAATCGGCCTCAAGAAAGTTCCATTATAAAGCATTAAGGTATGTATTACTAGATGAGGAATTGTATTATCGGATGATTGATAGGGTATTATTGAGATGCCTAAATCTGGAAGAAGCCAAAGTCGTAATGTACGAGGTGCATGAAGGAATTTACGGAACCCATCAATCGGCCCATAAGATGAAATGGCTGCTACGACACACCGATTATTTTTAGTCGATGATGCTCGAAGATTGTTTTAAGTATTACAAAGGATGTTAAGACTGTCAAAAATTTAGAAATATACAATGAGCTCCCGCATCAGCCATAAACCCGATTATCAAGCCCTAGCTGTTCAAAGGTTGGGGAATAGATATGATTGGTCAAATCTATCCGTCATCTAGCAAGGGACATAAATTTATATAAGCGGCAACCGATTACTTTACCAAGTGGGTAGAGACGATTCCCTTGAAAAAGGTGACTTCTCAGGAGGCCATAGAGTTCATCAAGGAGCACATTATTTACAGGTTTAGGATTCCGCAAATAATTACCACCGATCAAGGATCGGTATTTATGTCAAAAGAGTTCCAACAATTTGCAGTCGGTATGGAAATTAAGTTGCTCAATTTAGCGCCCTAGTACGCCCAAGCAAATGGCCAAGTGAAGCCTCAAACAAAAGTTCGATAAAGTTAATCAAGTGCAAGATCGCAGAACAACCCAAAAAGTGGCACACAACACTGGCCGATGCACTATGGGCATATCAGATGGCTTGCCACGGATCAACTCAAGTGCCACAATATCAGTTAGTCTATGGACATGAAGCCATATTGCCATGAGAGACAAACATTGGCTCTAGGTGTCATGCTCTTCAGAACGAGTTGATGGCCGATGACTACTATAGGTTGATGACCGATGAGTTAGAAGACCTGGCGCATAATCAGCTTCGTGTCCGCAGAAAGATAGAAGAGAACAAGGCAAGAGTGGCAATACATTATAATAAGAAAGTATCAATCAAGACATTTGAAGAAGATGACTTAGTCTAGAAACTTGTGCTACCAATCAGGACAAAAGATAATCGTTTCGGTAAATGGTCTTCTAATTGGGAGGGTCCTTCTTAGATAAGCCGAGTTGTACCAGGCAATGCCTACATTTTGAAGATGCTAGAAGGAGAAGAGTTTGTGAAGGCGCTTAATGGAAAGTACTTAAAGAAATACCTGTAGGACTGAGGAGCCATGGTGAATACCATGGGGATGATGAGTGATTGTCAACAGGAGAGAAGATGAGATGAAGAGAAGATGTGATGAAGATGAAGATGGAGATGAAGACCTCTGAGGAGAGGCAGTGACTTGCCGTGGTGTTGCCCGTGTGACTTAGGTACACGGACGGACGATCGTCGGACTGAGGAGTCGCGAGATCGTGGCGGTCCAATCCGGGTACACGGAGCAGAGGCGGCAAGCGGACGTGACTCGTCGTGGTGTCGACCGGTGCGACTCAGGTACATGGACGACCGACTGCCGGACTGAGGAGCCGCGGGGTCGGATCGGTCCAATCCGGGTGCACTGTGCGAGGGCGACGGGCGCTTTGATGGCTTCGGCTTAAAACCGTCACCCGTTAACGGAAAAGTGGAGAAAACATTAAAGATAGCGGTGTCGTGATGGCTACGAAAAGTTCGGCACCGAATAAATATCTGTAGTGTCATTTTACGTTTTTGCCCTGTGGGCCGGAGTCTGTAGCGAACATTCATGAAAGGGTCATCTGTGTCTTTCCCCATGGTCCACTTGGGCTATATAAGGGGTAACCCCTTTTGTAATGACTTGAGGATTTTGAGCTGAAAGAAAAATCAATCTTGATTTTGGTGTGTTCCTCCCACCTTGTATCTTTCTCTCCAAGCCTCCTTACTCCTCCCAAAACCCTAGCCACCGGGCTGTACTCCTGCTCCTTTTCTCTTCTTTCCGGCGATCTGCTCTGACTGTGGTCGGGTTTTTGCTGTGGCACAGCACTTGTGATCTGGCGGCGTACTTGCTGTGTGGCGGCGGTGTATTCGCAGCTCGGCTAGGGCGGGCTCAGCGCGCCTGGATCAGGCAGCACGTGGTCCACAGCCACGGCGGGCGAGACTGCGTGCACTGGTCAAGGCGACGCGTGCAGTGGTAGCAGCCCCCGAGGACTGCGTACTGTGCAGTGCAGTGTTGGACGTGCACTCGGCTTGGGAGATGCGTGACGGAGAAAGGCAGGCGGTGCGAGCGGCTCTGCGAGGCTTCATCAGCACGCAAGCAGATGCACTCAGCCTGAGCAGCACACGCGGCACGTCGTGGTGAAGAGCTGTGCTGACGACGCAGCCGCTGCTCGGCGTGGCTGCGCGTAGCGTAGGAGGCGGCGCGGTGCCCGGAGCAGGACAGGGAGCATCTCACGGGGAGCAACGCACGTTGAACATGGCATCAACTCATTCGACTACAACAACACATCTACAAGCAATTTCTTCATCAAGATCTGAGGTATAATCTTCCTGCATTTAAACTGTTTGATGAAATGATTCTTAGATTTTTGCACTGCTTGACATGTGTTTGATATAATGCTCACATGCACTCATTGTTCAGATTGCTATACGAAAGTTTATCCATGTGTTCTTGTACATGTCAAGTACTTGTTTATGTGCCTGAGAAGTTCTGAGAAATATTTGCTGATAATCAAGTACTAGATAGTTTTTGCAAGATTGGTTTGTCTAGTTTGTCCTTGATAAGAACACTGGTTTCTTCTTCATGGAAGTATTCTGACCTTTACTCATGTTTCTGTTCAGAGGATATGCTATATACTGATAAAGTACTCGATCATTTGCATGAGTGTGTTTTGTGCGAGTCTCTTTTCACATGAGAACACTTGTGTTCCTCATAGACGCATATTGATCGATACTTGAGTTCATCTGTAGTTGCTGTGTTCAAGTGAGTTTTTGGTAGAGTTTTTGTATCGACTTGCTTGGTGTGACTATCATTGCACAGTCTTGTGCTGAATCTCATTGAGTCACTTGCAAGTCGGATACTTGGGCTTGAGGAAGTTTTCAGAAGTTTTTGTTTATCCGCTGCGTTTTTAATTGCGCCCATTCATCCCCCCTTTGGTCGCTAGTGTCGATCCAACAAGTGGTATCAGAGCCTGGTTAGGTTTTTTCCATACCTTAACCGGTTCGAGACCCAAAGTAGAGCGACCATGACGTCTTCGAGGAAGGTCCCGTCCTTGGAAGCCTTTGGCTATACCTATTGGAAGACTCGCATGCAAGCTTATCTTTTGAGCCAGGGTTCGGATATTTGGGATATGTGTGTTCACCCAAGTTTTTCTGTTCGTCCTCCTACTGAGCGCAGTACCCCTGTTATTATTGCTCAGCATGAGAACAACAACAAAGCGGTGAACATTCTCTTTTCTGGTTTGGGTCTCGTTGAATTTGAGAGAGTGAGCCATCTCGACATAGCTCGAGAGATCTGGGCTACCCTCCAGGCACACCATGAGGGCACCGCTCAGGTCAAGGGTCGCCTCTATCAGACCTACCGGTGTGAGTATAAAAACTTCACACAGAAGCCGGGTGAGAAGGTTGAGGAGCTGTTTGGTCGTTTTCAGTCGATCGTTAACAAGCTCCGGGCCAACAAGGCCGATTCAGATCAGCTGGTGACAGACCATGAACAGGCTCTAAAGATCCTGCATACTTTAGATCCTAAGGTCTGGGAGATCAAGGTATCCTCGATTGTTGAGAGTTCTGGTTATGATACCTTGACTGTCGCAGAGCTTT
>KE372018.1:1344990-1360191 GCA_000418225.1 Zizania latifolia
CAAAACAAAGGTACTCTACTAGGAAAGGTCAACCCAAAATCTCTCAAAGTAGAAATCATCCAAACAAGTTGTGAGCAAGAACTAGCAGTAGCAACATATTCAGCCTCAGTAGTAGAAAGAGTAACCCTAGATTGTTTGCGAGAAGACCAAGAAACCAAAGAAGAACTGAGGAACTGGCAAACTCCTGATGTCGACTTGCGATCCAACCGGCATCCGCTAAAGTCAGCATCCGAGTAACCACAAAGCTCGAGAGAGGAAGCAGCCGAATAAAAGAGACCAAAATCAGGAGTATTTGTGAGATACCTGAAGATACGTTTAACAGCTTGGCGATGAGAAGTGCGTGGCGAAGACTGAAAACGTGCGCACAATCCCACGGCAAACTGAATATCTGGTCTTGTTGCTGTCAGGTAGAGTAGTGACCCGATCATCCCTCGATATTCCTTCTCATTGACCTTGGCGCCGTCCTCGTCCTTGTCCAAGCCTCCTGATGTACTCATCCTGATGTACTCATCGGGGTTATTTGAGGCTTTAGCTCACCACCAAAGTTGAACTTCTTGAGCATATCTTTCGTGTACTTGCTCTGGTGGACAAAGGTTCCGTCCTTCATCTGCTTAATCTGGAGTCTGAGGAAGTACCCATGAGGCTCATCTCAAACTCACTGCGCATCTGCTCAGAAAATCTAGAAACAAGTTCATGAGAGGAGCCACCGAAAATGATATCATCCACGTATATCTGTGCAATCAAGAAATCACTGCCATGCCTCAATAGAAAAAGAGTTCTATCGACCGAGCCCATTTCAAAGCCTTTTCCCAACAAAAATTGCTTTAAGCGATCATACCAAGCCCTAGGGGCTTGCTTTAGACCATACAAATCCTTTTGCAATTTAAAAACATGTTTGGAAAATTTTGGGTTTTCAAAATCAGGGGGTTGCTTGACATAGACCTCCTCCTCAATGTACCCATTCAAGAAAGCACTTTTGACATCTATTTAAAATAATTTAAAACCTTTAGAAGCAGCAAATGCCAAAAGAATGCGAATCGACTCAAGACGGGCAACGGGAGCAAAGGTCTCTTCAAAATCAATACCCTCTTTTTGGCAAAACCCTTGGGCCACTAATCGAGCTTTGTTGCGCACCACAACCTTATCTTCATCTTGCTTGTTTTTAAACACCTACTTGGTGCCGATAGGGTTGCAGCCAGGTGGCCACTCAACTAGTGTCCAAACCCGATTGTGATCAAAATTTTCAAGTTCATGATGGCATTGATCCAGTGATTGTTAGATAAAGCGTGTCCAACATCTCGGGGCTCAAAAGTAGCAATAAAAGCAGATTGAGCAAAAACAGTAAGGAGATATTTTTGAGACCTCAAGGTTCTTGAGTTCATGTTACCGATGATAAGTTGTGGGGGATGTGCCCGATGGACTGCCCGATACCCTTGGGGTCCGATAGTCACTTCATCCGATACCTCTGAAAATGATGAAGAAGGCTCGATTGTAGTGGAAGTAGTGATCATCGGCCCATTCTCATCATCAGTCGAGGATTCAGGGGCTATGGGATCTGTGGCACGTGCCATAGTCCCATCGGCTTCAGGAGCATCGTCGTCTTCAAAGATCGACTCTCCTATCTCATCATCTCCTGAAAACTCAAATGAAAGAGTTGTGCAGGGCATAGTTTCATCGAAGGATACTTCACAAGTCTCTACTAGTTGCTTGGTGTCAAGATTCCACACTTGGAAACCACGAGAGTTCAAAGCGTATCCAAGAAAAACACCATCCCAGCAGCGAGACTCAAATTTATCCAAATGCTCCCCTTTCTTGAGTACAAAGCACTTGCAGCCAAATGCACGAAAGTGGCTCACTTTGGGCTGTCTACCAAACCGTAGCTCATATGAAGTCTTACCAAGGTAAGCTCAAAGAAAAATGCAGTTAGCAACATGGCAAGCAGTGTTCATTGCCTCAGCCTACAAATGACGAGGAGTCCTATGCTCATCAAGCATCGTCCTGGCCATTTCTACGAGTGTGCGGTTTTTCCGTTCCACCACAGCATTTTGTGGAGGAGTGTATGGTGCAGAAAATTAATGTTCAAGACCATGGTCACTACAAAAGTTGTTGAAATGAGAATTCTTGAATTCAGATCCATTATCGGACCGAATGGCTCGCATTCGCCCATTGTTCTCATTCTTCAACCTCAGGACCAGATCATGAACATGCTGGAAAGCTTCATCCTTGGATTCTAAGAAGAATACCCAAGAGAAGCGAGAAAAATCGTCCACGATCACTAGAGCGTACCATTTCCCACCGACTGAACGCACCCGGGCTGGACCAACAGTGTCCATATGGAGAAGTTCTCCCGGATACGAAGTCATAACCTGAGTGACAGGAGTGTGAGAAGCAGTAACCATCTTCCCGTGGCGACAGGGATGACAAACCAAATCTTTCTCCATTTTGAGTTTAGACAATCCTTGGATGAGACCCATAGAGTTTAATCTGACAAGCAGATCAAAGCTCAAATGGCCTAACCTCCTATGCCATTTCCAAAGCTCAGAAGAGGATCCAGCTATCAAACAGCACAAAGGACCAAAAGAAGCAGAGAAATCGATTCAAAAAACTTTACCAAAAGGCAAAATCTGATAAACCAAACTGCCTCTTGAGTCAACTACACAAGACTTGTCCTTCTTAAAGCAAACCTCAAATCCTTCATCGAGAAGTCGCGAAACCGAGATTAAGTTAAAACCAAGTTTCCTAACAAAAGCAACATTCCTCAGGAAAAACTTCTCGGAAATGCGAACAGAAGCAACACCCAATACCTTACCCTGACCATTGTCCCCAAATGTAATATATTCCTTAGAATTCATGGGGTTGAGGCTGGAGAACCATCTGCGATGCCCTGTCATGTGGCGTGAGCACCCTGAGTCTATGATCCATATGTCCTCCAAGCCCCGTTCCTATAAAATCAATGGTCAAAAGGATGAGCAAATGGTCCGACACTAGGGTTAGCAAAACTATTGAACCAGTGTCGAGCCATCTGCTCAAAGGTAGGGAAATAGAAAGAAAAATAGTTAGAACCATCCCATCCCATCCCATCCCTGGGTTGATCGGTTTGGAAGGTCTTGGTGGTGTGGGTCTTAGGAAAATTTTTCTCAGGGCTCATCTTACTCCACTCCACCACCTTACTCAAAGCACTCTCAAAGTCAGCCTTGGTATACTTGTACCTAAGTCCGAACCCATCTTCCTTTTTGAATTGCTGGATAATCATCCCTAGCTGAGGTTCCCTAGCACTCACCCAACTCAAAACTTGTCGGAGATAGGTGTTCTCACTTTCAGCACAAGCTAATTCCTCTCTCAAAGAACTCATCACTTCCTCCTGAGCAAGGCAGACCTCACACTCCTCACTTGGTTGTGCAAACTTTCCTAATTTTTAGATTTCATCATTTTTTCGGCTAGCTTTATCCTAAGAGAAAGGCAATCCTCACACGTGGTGGAGGGAGCTAACCATTTCTCTAGGTCAGCTCTAGTCTGCTCAAGCTCTGTTCTCAACCTAGAACACACCGTGCAAGCTTCTAACAGCAAGGGTCGGGCTCTCACCTCCTCTAACTCCTTTTGGATATCCTCAAGCTCAATAGCTAAAGCGTCTCTCTCATCAACCCTCTCGGTGTATCTTGACTTAAGTGAAGTCAAGTCACACAATAACACTTCACAGCTAGGACACTCAGCATCAATAGGTAAGGATGAAGGACTTAGACTCCCAATTTTGTTATGAGCAATTTTAAGTTCATGGGTTAACTTGTCTATTTCCTTCTTAGCTTTTCTAAGCAGCCTATCCTGGTACTTCAACTCCCGACTGTTTTTTTAAGTAAATTGCAAATTTTAATTTCACTGGGAGTTACCTCTTCATCGTCGTCAGAGCTGCTGTTGTTGTCCTTGTCATCAAGAGCCATGGTGCAACAGCTCTCGAGAGACTTGCTGCAGGGCTGTCTTCAGGTCTGGTTGTTGCCCTTGTAGGAGATGAAGCAGAGGCTGGCCGGATTCTCCTTGTCCTTCTTCTTTCCTTTCTTGATAATGATCTCTTCATCACTTGAGCTCGATGAAGAGGAAGAAGATCGGCTGGTGATGTGTCCTTCAATCTCGGCAAGGAAAGCCTTGTCTCTCCTTCTGTTTTCTAGCCGATAGTCCTTCAAGGCCTTCCGGAAGTACTTTGTCTTAGACTTCCCTTTGAATTTTTTGTCGTTTTTGTTGGTGTAGTCGTACTTGCCGGAGTCGTAGGAGCCATCACCGGTGCCCTTCTTGTAGTAGTTGTTCCGCTTGGGGCACTCGGCAACAAAATGGCTTGGATCTCCACACTCGAAGCACCCAGCTTTGATGCCATGCCTCTTGTTCATCCTCTTATCATACACGCGTCGAACGCGGTTGTTGAAGAGGCAGAGGTCATCATCTCCTAACATGTCAAGCTGCTCTTCACTAATGGACAGTAATGAAGAGAGAGCAAAACTGAGAGACGAGTTTGCAATTCTGCTTTCATCGGTGGATGCAAGGGCCAGGCTTTTGGAGCCCGATCCAGTGAGATTTGATCTCAACTGGATATCCACCTCGAAGGCTTTGAGCTTGCTAAAAAACTCTACAGTTGTCAAGGTATCATATCCCGTACTTTCGACGATGGATGATACCTTGATTTCTAAGACCTTAGGATCTAAGGTATGAAGCACCTTAAGAGCCCGTTCATGGTCTATTACAAGCAGATCATTTTCAGCCTTGTTGGCACGGAGCTTGTTAATGATCGATTGAAAACGACCAAACAGCCCCTCAACTGATTCTCCCGGCTTTTGAGTGAAATTTTCGTATTCACGCCGGTATGTTTCATAAAGCCGAGCCTTGACTTGAGCTGTTCCCTCATGATGTGCTTGAAGGGTAGCCCAAATCTCTCGTGCAGTATCAAGATGACTCACACGCTCAAACTCAGTTGGACCAAGACCAGAAAAGAGAATGTTCACCGCCTTGTTGTTGTGCTCATGCTGAGCCACTAAAATAGGAGTATCATGCTCAGCAACAGGTCGGTTGGTAAAAGTGAGATGAACACACATGTCCCATATATCCGAACCTTGTTTTAATAAATAGGCTCGCATGCGAGTCTTCCATTATGTGTAGCCAAAGGCTTAAAGGGACGGAACTTTGCCAGAGGAAGTCATGGTCGCTAACTGGGTTTAGAACCGGTTAAGGTATGATGAAAACCCTAACTTGGTTCTGATACCACTTGTAGGACCGAGAGTAGCGACCAGAGGAGGAGTGAATGGAAGCTAATTCCTAAAATGAAAATCTCAACAAAAACCAAATCAGGTCAAAAACACCCGACACCACCCTTCTGAGTGATCAGTACACAGTGGCCGATGGTCGACACTCGACACTCGACAGCCGATGATCAGCACTCGGTAGCCGATAGCTTACACTCTTACACTGTGTCCGATGGCATGCACTAGGCCCCCGATGGTGAGCACTCCACACTCGGCAGTCGATGGCATGCACTTGGCAGCCGATGGTTTGCACTAGGCAGTCGATTGCATGCACTCGGCAGCCGATGGTCTGACCTAGGCACCCGATGATCGGCACAAAACTATCGTAGCTATTCTCTGCTGAGCGAGCCAAGATTACTTCGAAGAGAAACAACTCACAACAAAAGAGTGGTCTTCGAACAAAAAGGCCTTCAAAAGAGCACTTCGGAATACCTTCGTTCTTGCCAGAGGATTCCAAAGGCTGCACACGAGAGACAGAGTTTTGGTATTTTCTCAAGAATGTGAGTGACTCTGATTTGATCTCAGCTTGTGAATTCTTGGAAGGTCCGCACAAGGCAATAGTGAAGTATTATTCACAGCTGAGACAATTAGAAGCACTTCAAGGCAAAAGTTCAGGGCATAGATAAAAGCTTCGCAAGAACAGAGAGCTTCGGTTGATCTTGCTCGTGGATTTCTATAGCTTTGCACTAGACAAGAATGGAACACCCACTATAAAGCAATTCCGAAGCACATCAAGAACCAAGTTCATCCATGACAAAAATGAACAATATGAACTCAAAACAAATCTGCTCAAAGATAACCAGTAGCAGAGGAGAGGGATAGAGTACAGATCTAGCACAAAAATCAGCAAAAGAAAATCATTAATTTCATTGCAAGAACTGAATACAAAGGAACACAGCTCTCTCTCTCTGATTGTGGACTCTGTATCTCGGGAGCAGTGGCGGCTGGAATAGAAGGTTCAGAAGAGAACTCCTGTGGAGCGCACAACCCTAGAGAGTATCCCACCTACTCTTATATAGGCCAGGCAGGCCGGACAAAAGCCCAAACTACCCCTAGGGTTTACAAGTTTCAGACCCAGCGCCAAAGGGCAGATAGGACTTTCTACTTTAACACTTTATTTGATGCTCCGCATAGAATAGACTCCGTTACGGGTTCGCATCGCATAGACTCTATCAGAGCTTTGCAGCACGCAAACTTCGTCATGGCTTTGCTTTGCATAAACTTTGTCAGAGCTTCGCATCGCGTAGGCTTGATTATGGTGTCACTCTAAGTGCCAGCCAAAAATTCACCAAGGCTTTGTGAGGTTGACGATTTTGAGCCAAAGCTGCCAAAGTGCTTGCCACCCTTGCGCCATGTACCCGAATTGGACCACCACGATCCCACAGCTCCTTCAGCCCGGCGACCGTCTGTCCGTTTACCTGAGTCACACATGACCAACGCCATGACAAGTCATCATCCCTTCGAAGTGCCTCCCTTCGGAGAGCCCTACTTCAAAGTGCCTCCCTTTGGAGGAGTTCACCTTGCCTCCCTTCAGAGGGCTTCGATCCGCCACTATTGCAATCACTTATCATCTCAGAGCCATGAGGCCCACAGTTTTCACCATGGCTCCTCAATACCACCCGAGCATCTAGATTTAGACCTAATCGGCCAGCGGGCCGATACGCGCAAAACGAAGATAGCATCCAATAGCCGATATCGAGGGTATCGCCTTTAGCAGCAATCAATAGCCGATACCTAGGGTATCACCTTTAGAGAAAATAAATAGCTGATACCAAGTGTCAAGGATATGACCCCCGGGTGCCCCGTAGTTGGGCTTATCAGACTAGACCAAGGGCATGCCAAGACCAGTATTGACCATCCAGTATGGTCCATGAATAGGGGTTTGATTCTGATAAGGAAAGTTGAGTTCTTATCGGGTAGTTAAGCTTCGGATATGCTATCTAGAGGTTTATATGTACCAAAATCCTTGTAATTAGGGATTTAGTGCTCTAGTTTGATAGAAAATCTAAGTCCTACTCGGAATAGAGTCCTAGGATTGTTAGTCTTACCTCCTAAGTATATAAATAAGGCAAGACCCCCTAGAGGCATCTCATCATTAAGCTTTTCAGCATATTTTTCTTGCTTTTGACGCTCAAGTTTTCATAGGCTGATTGCGTCGTATTGTAAGATCCACCATCATAGTACACACCAAAACACTAGACGTATGGCTATTATACTTCGGGAGGCCTAAACCAGTATAAACCTTGGCTCTTGTATTCTACAGTCGACCATTTGGTTCGAAGGCATTGCGCTTCCCTTACACACATCTAATCACCACTTCAGATGCCCTATTAGGTGGACTGATCGGTGATTCACCGATAGTTGGCACGCCAGCTAGGAGATCGCGTCACTTTCACTAGGATCCGATGGCATTCCCACATCAACTTTCAGCCAAGCTCGACACAACGCTCGTCCTTGGCAACACAACGTACGTGGCCAATTTGCTTGGAAGGTTGATTCCTTTTGACTCGAGTCCAACCCCCGAATGGTCATCAAGGCGGAGTCTCGATCCCTTTGTCCCATGAAAGGACGATCAGACTGTGGAGCGCTTGGCCGATGCCATGCAGGAGTTAGCCTTGGTTCAGCTCTCTGATCAGGTAGCGGAACAAGTCATCGAACATCTTCGTCAGAGCTTCGGGGAGTCACCTCCTCGAGGCTCCTGACGTTGAGAGGATTTCCCCGAGCATGCTGGAGGTCGCCTCGTCGGATGACTCAGTAGGACCTGGTCTGGGTGCGCCAAAGATTATACCATGGCCCCTGGATCTAGCTCCTTCCATCACACCGAATCGACAAGGCGGCGACGTGGAGGGCCTAGAGAGAACAACTAGAGGCCTTAGAAGGACAGGCATAGGTTCAAGCGCTCGGAAGAGGATGGACGGGACGACGCCAAGGAATGGAGGGACAACACGAAGAATTGACCACGAAAACGCTAGACCTGAAGGAAAGTATAGCGCAAGAAGACCCATGAGGACATCATAATGCATGAAGAGTAGTAGGTTAAAGCCAAAGAGACGACGGACTTGTAGGGAACAACGATGAGTCGAGCCACTATCAAAGGGCTTTGATCCGATTCCGCTCCCAATTTTGTCAAGGGTCACGAACGTCACCAATCGAACTTCCTCCTTTTTTCAGCTATGTACCCTTAATCCCGCATGGAATAAAGTTTACATTTTTTGCTAAGGGAAATCATGTTCTTTATCTTCGTTGACCACAATCGCTAAGGCTCGGGTCCTGTAAAGGTCAAAGCAAAGCGTTCAAATGGTTGTGTCCCTATGGATTTTCTCTGGGTTTGGCACCAGCAACCGTGCGAGTAAAAAAGAGTTGGTGTTTGGCCCTCTCAGCGTCCGACCAATAGCTAAGTCCCTCCGGGACTTCAAGTCCCAAGCGGTTTTGAGAACTCGTGATGCTTGATATTTGGATCAGTGCATAAGCAGCATCAGTTCCCCGCACCCGAGACTATATGGCTATACCGGGGGCTTAGAATCTCGCTTCAGGTACGCGAAGGATTAGTAAAAAACAACAAGTCTATGAATCCCTCGAGGTCTTGTTTGACCTGATGTCGGTCGGCGTGTGTGTTGCCCAAGGGCCACACGCTGAGTACTATATAGGCTAAAGTCCCTCGAGGTGAAAATGCAGCTAAGATGTAAAATTACAAACGGCGAAAAGAAGCTAAGATGAAGAAAAGAAGCTAACCATAAGTTGTCAAAAGCGTGGAGTTGTTTTCTAATCACTACTAAACATTCGGTGCAGGAGATAAACATAACTACTCTTCGGGAGATGGCACCGAGAGATCTTGAGCTTCGGGGGATGACGCTGTAGGATCTTGATCCTCGGGAGATGATGTGGCCGGATTCTAGGCCTTGGGGTTCGCAGCAAGATTCTTGGGTGGAGGCAGGAATTGGAGATCCCCGGTGATCATGACGGTGACACCCTCCACCTCCTGCTAGAGCACCGTAGCTTGCTTCTCGGTAACCCCGATGAACATTCCACACTCTAGGAGCCGAAGGTCATCCGTCAGGAAGTAGGCCCGAACATAGACCAAGGCCTGCTCGGCTCTAGACTTCACCACGTCATGGACGAGAAGGTAGAGCTGGGTGTCAAACCCCTCGAGTTTGTCCCAGAACTCCCTGTCGATGTTCTCGACCAGAAGCGAGTATGCGCGCTCGACCACCACACGAACCTCGACCGCTTCACTCTCGAGCTCTCCGATTCGAGCCTGGTCTCGGTCATGCCTCCCTGCAAATAGAAGACCGACGAAGATTGAGGCAAAGGGGCGACAAGAAAATAATAAAGGAGTGACCGCCCAGAAAAAGCTTACTCTGATATTCAGCCACAGATGACTCCGTTAACTCCTTTGTCATGTCGAGGGCCCACCCAGTGGCTCTCTCAGCCTCCATCGCCTCCTTGACCACTATTCTCAAAGCCGCCGCCTGGAGATCGGCCTCCTCTAACAAATGAGTGGCATTCTCAGCTGTCACCACAGCACCGGCCGTGGAGGTCTCCGCCTCGATAGCCCTCTGCAATAGCTCGGCATTTCAGGCTAGGAGATCATCACGCTTTCGACGGAGAGATTCAATCTTCAGCGCGTACTGTGCCCGGAATAGCTACAGAACAAAAGCACGTTATCAAAATAGTGATCCAAGATAAAGACAACCCGAAAGGGGAGGCAAGAATTACGTCGGCGTGCTGCGATAAGAGAGGGGTGGCTGCCTCCAGCACCATGTTTGGAGCCGGTGCAAGAGCTGCGACCTCCATGACAAGGGCCCCCAAGCCAACCCCCACCTTAAGGCCATCCACTGTCATCAGGGCAGGGGGTTGAGCCTCTGGACTAGTGTCCTCAGGGAGATCGGTGACATCCTCCTCAATCACCGCACCTTCGACAGCAGTGGTCGACTCATCGGTCAGAGCATTGACCATCACCTCCGGCGCCACGACAATGTCCTCACCACCCGGGGCTAAGACTGGGCCCATGGCACCCACATCAACGAGGGCCACGTCGCCTTCCTTACCCACCGCAGCCATAGCATCCCCGGCGCCCGATGCCCGAACACCAGTACCGGTGCTCAGGAGCAATTGGGCCACCAACAGTCCCAGCGGGAGGTCGACCCCATCAACCCTGCAAATTGAAGATGAATGCAAGTCAGCAATAGAGACAAAGGGTTGTACACATGCACTAGTCCCACCATTACCTCGATGTCAGGTGGAAAGACTTTAAAGACACCCGCTTAGGCACCTTCACCGAAATGGCGCGGGGAGAGGCCTATGCCACCTCAGAGATCACAACATCCTCCCCATCCTCGGGCTCCTCGTCATTGAGGATCAGCCGACGTCGGCCGATTGTTGAGGCTCCGTCCACCCAGACCTCACTAGGCTTCAATCTCTTGCTCGTCCCTCCGAGTTCAATCCCCTTTCGCTTTGGAAGCAGAAGGGACGGATTAACACCCCCTCCCATCGGCCATCGACGAGGTGGGTTGACCCATCGAATATGCTCAAAGAGTAGCGCCTGTGAGAAGTACACAGGTTACCCTGTGGCTAGGCACATCACACCGCGTGAGTGGTCAAACATTAGTACAAGATAACAACAAAGGACAAAACGAAGCAAAAACAGAGAGCGAAAGGTCATAGGCTCACCCAGGATCGTGGGTTCGAGACGCGGTATATTGCGAACCCGAGATCGTCCAGGAAGCTTGGCTTCCCGGTGAAGAAAGAGTTGAGGTATTTCACAACCTCAGCCTGAGGCATCTACCCAGGCTCTGGAGCTCGAGGGTCAAAGGACCTGACCGTTGCGTAGGCTAGCTTGTCCTGGGTCTGTAGCGGGAAAATCCGCCGGAGCAAGAAGCAGGCTGCGACCCCGATCCCGGTCAACCCGCCTGCCCGGAGCCCCTTCACCATATCGACCAGCTCCCAAACCTAATCCTCATCGACTGAGGAACACTGATCGCCCTAGCTTGTCAGGGATACCAGCTTGGGGCCAATGTCTGCCTCGATGGCCAGAGGGTGGTTGCCCATAGAACCACTCTGCCTTCCACCCCTTGTTCAAGGAAGTGACAGGCATCCACAGATACTCACTGGATCACCTAGTGCAGAGGTGGAGCATCGCTCCTCCAATTGCGTTGTTCCCCATCGAATGGCAGAGAATGTAATAGTACCAGAAGAGGTTCTAGTCCGGATCCACTCCCAAGTACGCCCAGTGCGGAGGTGGAGCGTCACCCCTCTCAATGCACGAAGGCAGCGATGTGGAGGATTGAGTTGGGTTAGAGGCGACCGAGGGCAATCTGCTAGTGGTGAAGAAGGCCTCGAAGAAATTGATGCATGGGCAGGCCCATCCCCCGCTTTAGGAAAGACTTTAATAAAACAATCTCATGGGTGTTCGGCGTCGGGAATTCATCCCCCTTCGCCGAGCGCCACCCCGACACCACTCGCTCCGACAGGAACCCGGCCGCCACCAAATCCCATAGCTTGTACTTGGACATCGTCGACTTCTCCCACCCCATCGATGGTGGCAGAGAAGCCAGAGAGGGAGGCGGGCTCATGGATGCCATCGGTTTAAACTAAAACAGCTAGCGAGCCTTCCTATAATAGACGACGCAGCCGCAGTGATGGCTTAGGCAGCGAGGAGCCAGACAGATGAACGAAGGAGAAGAAAAGCATAAGGGCGGGCGGTTGCAAGGGGAAGAGATTCAAATGAACAGCATGCACTTTGGGGAGTGAACGAATTGGTTTAAGTACCTCCATGGCCGCTGCATGAGGAAGGGGCATGATAACCGCAATTAGGACGCCGCCTCGATCGTCACACTCACAGTGATTAAGGGAACCTGATGGTTCCACTTCTTTGTCCGCAGGCTGCCCTCGCACGTGGTTCGGTCAGGGCTGGAACATCTCTTCGGTCGCTTCACACTGAACGCGCATTAAATGCGGGGGAGAAGTGCCTTTTGGCACGCCAGGCAGAGTCCAAGGTGGTTGAGGTCCTCTGTGCTGATAGGTCCCATGCTTGGGGCTCGTGCATGCTCGAAGATCTTCATGCTCGGGGCTCGCACGCCCGAGGGTCTTTACGGTTGGGGCTCGCACGCTCGAGGACTCTCATGCTCGAGAGATCGCCCAACCCGAAATACAAGTTCCCGGGGACCAAAAATCCTCTAGAGCTTACAAGCTCAATAGGCCTCGACCCCATGGGCATTTTGATGGATAAGAGGCCCGAGCAATAGGACATCAATTTACTCAAAGAATCAAGATCAATTTTTTTCCAGTTCATCATAAGTTTAAGACTTCAGGCACGACCTCTTTTAGTAAGGTCTCAATGATGGCAGAAGACATGATTATAAAGCAGAAGACTATTATTTGTAGGATATTCTTGGACCCTCGAGTAAAATATTCCATTTAACTCGAGGCTTAGGGGCTACACCGTGTGGGTGCACCTATGCGGTGTACCTCACACGAAGGAAGGAGTTCAAAAGCTTTTTTAAAACATCAAGGTTTGATTAAGATGTTGAACTTTCGGATCAAAGGAGAGCTTCAACCAGCTTGTTTTTTGCCAAAGATTTCTTCAACCAAGCCGAGAAGAGCTCAGGGGCTGCTGTCAGGGATAAGACCAGTATTGACCGTCTAGTATGGCCTATAAACAGGGGTTTGATTCTGATAAGAAAAGTTGAGTCCTTATCGGGTAGTTAAGCTCCGAATATGATATCTAGAGGTTTATTTGTACCGGAATCATTGTAATTATTGATTTAGTGCCCGAGTTTGGTAGTAAATCCAAGTCCTACTCGGGATAAAATCCTGGGATTGTTAGGCTCACCTCCTGAGTATATAAAGGAGGCGAGACCCCCAAGAAGCATCTCATCATCAAGCTTTTCAGTAGATTTTTCTTGCTTTCGATGCCCAAGCCTTCATATCTTGATTGCGTCGTATTATAAGTTCTACCATCATAGTATACACCAAAACACTGGACGTAGGGCTATTATCCTTTGGGAGGCCTGAACCAGTATAAACCTTGGCTCTTGTATTCTAGAGTCGACCATCGGGTTCGAAGGCGTTGTGCTTCCCTTACACACATAATCACCACCTCAAGTACCCCCTTGAGTGGACTGATCGGTGATTCACCGACACCAAGGGTATCGCCTTTAGCACAAAATGAAAACAAGACATTGCAAGCAAAATAGAATATCATAAACAAATACAAAAGTAAAATTCCAGGAATTGTGGGAGTACGACATCGAAAAATATACACAAATAGTCACGGGTCCCCAAGGAAGGCGATGAGTGCAGCCATAGCATGGTCATGAACGCTGTTGATAGTCACTAGATCTCGACGGTCCTCCTCGTTCCTCCTAGGAATCGGCTTCGTTTGTTGGTATCGGCAAAGCACGGCCTTGGTGTAGTCAGATAGATCTTATCTTCGGGAGACGATCTCTGCCGGTATCTCAGTCAGCTGTTTCTCACACAAGGCGATGTCAGTACGAACTTCTTCAAGCTGAGAGAAGCTCTTCTTCCCTGGTCCACAGCTTCGTAACCTCGTCATTAAGCTTATGAGGCTCAGCGATCAGGTCTTCAAGATTTGCTTTCTTGGCTAAAATTACGTCCCGGTCGGCTAGACCATGCTGGCGCCGTCGCCTCTGCTCAGTGCGATCAATCAGTTGCTGATTGATGCGCTCGTAGCGTAGCCAGAAAGCTTCAAAATATAAACTCAGAGATAAATCCTCCAACAAGTCTTTAGGAAGCTGATCCTAAATATTGGCAAGCCTTGCTCTGATCATCGTCGAATCAGTCACGAGCGTGCCAATCGGCTATTGGAGACGATGTAAGACATCGACCCGGACTTAACGGACATCGTTAGGGATAGGCACGGCTTCGACCAGAGCACCTTGACCGACCAAAGCATCGCCGACAAGTTCTCCGATGTCAAATGGAAACATATCGGCAAACTCCTGCACGTGAAAAGCATAATGAAAATGATGATAAAGCATGCAGCAGAAAGAAATGAGAGACTAACCGGTGGGAGCCTAGTAGGATTGATAGCAACAGATGGCACAGTGGCCTGAACGGAACCACCAGAGGAGGTTCCCAGGCCACTAGAAGCAATGGCAGGCCCCAGATCGGCAGATGAATCAGTGGTCACTAGCACGGGATGAGAGAGAGCAGTTGGACTCACCATCGGCCGATCAGCCTCAACCATAACTAGATTCACGGTGGCCGGACGATCGTCCAAAATGACGATGGCATCTTGTAGGATCGAAACTAGCGACTAGAGGGGGGTGAATGGGTGCAAAATAAAACAAAACAAATAAAAGAAAATTCCTCAAACTCATGTAACAGACTTGCGAGTGACTTGATGAGACTCAGCGCAAAGCTGTGCTAGAATATTCACTCGATGCAAGTTGATACAAAAAACTCCACCAAAGTACTCTTGAACACAGCAATTTAAGAAGAACTCAAGTATCGATCAGAATGCGTCCATGAGGAAAACAAGTGTTCTCATAAAAAGATAAACGCACAAAATACTCTCACGCAAATGATTGAGTACTTGATATACAGCTAGATCAACACAAAACCTCTCAGACAAGACAACAAACACGTTACATACACTAGAACACAAAGAAAAGCATTCACAGTGCAATCTGAAAGTCAAATGCTTCTAGACAATAAATCAAACACCTAAAGTGTAGTTTATACCTCTAAGAGACATTTAAACAAACACGTGATGAGCGAGAGGAGTATACTGAGTTTCTTGGTGTAGATCTTGCCGGGGATGAGTTGCTGTAGTCGTGGGCAATGTTCTCGAGCCACGTGACCTCCTTGATCCCTATGTGCGCCGCTGCCAAGCCTTGTGCACGCGCCAGCCGCGCCCTGTGGGTGCCCCGGCTGCGTTCCATGCGCGTCGCCCACG
>KE372018.1:1384226-1401518 GCA_000418225.1 Zizania latifolia
CCTTCAGGCTATGCCGTTGCGGTTAGGCGTCATCCTGCGCCGTGCGCCCCGCCGCGGCCGCACCCCCTGCGGCCAGCATCGCTCGTGTCGCGTCGGTGCCCTCCTATGACTGTGGCCAGTTGCCGCCCTGTGCTCCATCACCCCCTACGGCCCATTCCGGCGATCCACGAAGTGGCGAAAGCATGAACAGAACCTGAAAGTGGAACATGAACCCCAAATCTCGTGAACCTCTCAAGTCTCAACTCGGTATATTGCTTATTGCTCATCTGCTCAATTAATAATTTATTACAGCATTTGCTTAATTAATAATTTCGTACGCTATTGTTTGTTGTATTGGTTAATTGGTATACTTACTAATTACGGTAACTATAAGTTTGTTTTATTGTTTCTTAGAATTTTAGGTTAATAATATGAATAAAAGAATAAGTGTTGAAAAAAGTTAACTAGCTATACTAAAGAATCACTGAATCGTTATAGAGTGTATTGAACCATTTAAACTTAGCCTCCCTACATTTTCGGTCTAGCTCCGCCACTAGCCATATCGGTCCGAAAGCATGACAGCTTGACGGGCTCGTGCCAGCCCGTGACCTGATATTATCGTGCCAAAAGAATGCAAACTTTTTTCTACGCTATAAAATCCTAAACACCACGCAAGCTATCAAATCCGGCTCAGAGCTGCGCTAGGGCCTGGCTTCTAGCCAGCCACGTGCCACGTGGCCGCACGAGCGAGAATACGAAATGGGCGCTATATCGTGTAGGAGGGAAACGGGCAATGAGCGCTGGTGTCAAGGCGGGATACGAGGGTCACAAACGTTGAGGCAGCGACCAAGTACCAGCGCCCCATGTGTGCATGCAACGCCAGTTCACTTTCCTGTGTAAACCTTTTCCTATCCCTTTTCTCCCCTTTTTTATATTCTGGCCGCATCAATTTTCATGACAGTTAGAGTAGGAATATCAATCGGGTATGGTAAGTATGAGTAGTGCATATTCATATTCATACCCGTTACCCCGACGGGTAAAAACCTAAGCACATATCCGTCGCCCACAAGTGTAGTATAATCGCAAATATAAATGTTTACCCATGGGAGAACCAAACACATAGATCTAGGGCTTGGGCACAGGGCTGCGGGGTGCACTGGTGCAGCTGCTGCCGGCAGGGGCCCGTTGTGGTAGGAGCACGAGAGCAGGAGGCCGGCAACACAGGCTTAGGTGCCGGTGCGGGGGCTACCGGTGCCACAGCATGGGTGCGATCATAGATAGTCGGTGGCACAGGCGCATGAGCCAAGACGCCGGTGGCGCAAGCTCGAGGCAGTCAGCCCTCATCACGGGTGTGGGGGTTAGACGGCCGACGGTGCATGCTCGAGGGTCGTAGGCGGTCAACGACGTGTGCTTAGGCGCTAGCGGCCCATGGCCCGTGGCATGAGAAGGAGGGATTGGAAAGGGGGCGGTGTGGGAGGGAATGAGGGATTGGGGAGGGGGTGGCAGCCGAAAGGAGTGTGGGGTAGAGGTGGAGAGATAGTTGGGGTTAGGGTTTTTCTTTATATACTTATGCTAAATGGGTAAACAGGTGAAGCGGGTATAGGTAGTCAATACTCATATCGGTATCCGTTTACCCATCGGGTATGATTTTAGGAACATACCTATCGGGGATATAACCTCGAGTACCCTACGATGGAATTTATCAGTCCAGACCGAGAGTGGGCTTAGCTAGTTTTGGAGTCTGGTGTGGCCCATAAATAGGGATTTGATTTTGATAAGGTAGGTTAGCGTCATATCAGAAAATCGAATATCATAATCTGGTATAAAAAGATATACTTGTATCAAAATCCCTGTAAATACGAAATAGACTAGAGTTCAGTACATGATCCTAGATATCAAGGGAACTGACTTAGGTCTGAGCCCTAGTTTTGTATGACTCGTCCCTTGACTATATAAAGAGAGCGAGGCACCCCCAAGAGACATGCTTTCATATGCTCTCACATTGTATTGCATAGACAATCATCAATCGACATATAAACATGGCATATGGCTATTATTCTTCGAGAGGCCTAAACCTGTCTAAACACTCTTGGCTCGTATCGTCACAAGTCAACCATAGAGCTCAAGAACACAATGCTTCCCTGCTACCTTAAATACTATCTTGGGTACTCCTGTAGGTGGATTGCTCGACAATACATCGACAATACCCGACCCTAATAGGGTTTTTACCCGTGGATAAATGGGTAGTGTTTCCATCCCTAAGCTAGAGCGGTGAGAGAGAGGAGAGGGAAACAATGCAGTGGACAAGAGGTAATATCCATGCATGCAAGACCAGGAGGGCAGGAGGTGATGCCATATGCTTCACCCACAGAGATCGAGCCAAGGTCGTGCCGACCGTTTGCTTCGAGCCATGCTAGACCGGCCTGCCTTGCTGATCTCTCGACCTAGACACAACCTAGTGTTTCATGCCAGGCATGGGTCATGCCAAAACAGACGTCCCTCGGGCCAGCCTAAATAGTCTGGCCTGTATGGTCATCTATAGTCAGATCATGTATTAGTCTAGATTGCGCTGGGTACATAGGTTGGATAGTATGAATGTGTTCTAGACTGTCCAATGAATGGACCGTTCGACATAACCATATGTTGTTCTAGGCCATAACTATTCATATATAGGACAAATAGTTTGGTTATAGATCAGATTGTCTAGTGGATACATGTCAGGATGAATCATATGTTGGATCATGTATTGGTCTTGATAGTTCACGACTTAAACATGTTAGACTTTTCAATTGATATAAATTGGGCCAGACCATGTGTCACAAAGGGAAAACAGCGGTTTACCGAGTGCCACACTCGACGAACCCGCTGTCAGTGAATAGGGGTTCACCGAGTGCTTTTTATCTGACACTTGGCGAACCCTTCACCTAGTGCCACACACGACACTCAGTGAAAAAAAGTGACATAACGGTGTGCGCATGGATATGATGGTGGGTTTGCCGAGTGTCAAAATTTAGCACTCGACAAACAAAAAAATAGAAAATAATAAAAAATAGGAGGAGGCATTTCGTTGAACACCTAGCGGGCACGACGCAGCGTGGTTAGGCCCACGCGGGTGTGGCTTGGTGAGGCGATGGCGCGGCGCTCGGTGATGGCGCGACGATGTAGCGTGCGGTGAGGCGCACGGCACAGTGCGAGACGGGGTGATGACGACGCGGCGCATGGTGATGACGGAGCTGCGGCGCATGGTGATGACGGAGCTGCGGCGCATGGTGATGACGGAGCCGTGGTGCATGGCGACGACAGAGGCAGGGCGCATGGCGACGACGGAGGCACAGTGCGGCGAATGGGCGATGACGATGGAGGCGACGAAGGCATGGCAGCGTGGTGCGGAGGGGGACGGATAGTGCCGCCGGTGGAGGGGGAGGGCCAGAGAGGACGTCGGCGGCAAGGGAGGGACGACACGGGTGTCAGAGTTGGCTGGCGTGGGTGGCAGAGTTGGGCGATATGGGCGGCGGAGAAGGGTGGCGCGGGCTAAGGATGAGGAAGAGACTGTGCGCGCAGGAGATTTAAAGGCTGGACTAAAAAAAAGAGCGCCGAATTCAAAAAATTAGCATGGCGCGACGGAAAAATTGCGAGACTCAAATTTTTTGTTTGCCGAGTGTCTCAAATTTAGCACTCGGCAAACTTTTTTTTTTTTTAAAACTCTGTCAAATGTCTTTTTCATTCTTTGACATGACAATTTTTGTGAAACATTTTAAAATTTAGTGGGTAAGGCCTAAAAATAGACTCAAAAATATGAATAAGATTTTTTTGTATAATTTAGTTTATTATTTCATGCACTTGCAGTTCAAATTTGACATGTTTCAATTTAAATTCTGGAGACAGAATTAATTAACTAAAAATAGCTAACTGACCTAGAAAAATGTTAATTTTTTTCATGGAATAAGATACGCTATATCTTGATTGTAAAAAAAGTTTCAACTTCAAATGAAGATTTAACTATCAATTTGCTTTTAAAACCAACTCATTCCTTCTCTAAACTCTATTTCGGTCTCGTAGAATCTCTGGTTTCTTAACATCCTATGAGACAACTTTCTCGAAAAATTCCTAAATTTTTATCATAGCATCTACGTGTCATATCATAATACCATGATAAGTCTCATATTTTTTGGACTTCATTTGATTCTTTTAGAATTAAAAATCATTAAGCCCCACATTGTCGATCGAGTGTCGTAACCTAGATTTTTCAAAATTTCTTTCAATTTAGTAGGTAAGGCCTACAAATGGACTCAAAAACATGAATATGATTTTTCTACAAATTTTGGTTCACTATTTCATGCACTTGCAGTTCAAATTGGACCTATTTCAATTTAAACCTAGAAACACACTTAATGAATTAAAAATAGTAAACTGACCTAGAAAAATACCAAATTTTTACATGATTATGTTGTATTTTGATTGTAAAAAAAAATTTCAAGTTCAAACAAAGATTTAACCATCGATTTGCTTTTAAATCTAACATATTCCTAAACCACATAATTCCTCCTCGGGTAATATCTAGTTTCTTACATCATATGTGACAACTTTCTCAAAATATTTTTAAATTTTTATCACAGCATCTACGTATCATATCATAACACCATGACAAGTTTCGTATTTTTCAGACTTTATTTGATTTTATTAGAATTAAAAAACTATTAAGCTCTATGTTACCGATAGAGTGTCACAACCTAAATTTTTCAAAATTTCTTTCAATTTAGTGGATAAGAACTAAAAATGGACTCAAAAACATGAATATGATTTTTCTATAAATTTTGGTTCATTATTTCAGGCACTTGCAGTTCAAATTTCACCTATTTCAATTTAAATCCTAGAAAAATAATTAATGAATTAAAAATAACAAACGGACCTAGAAAAATGCAAAATTTTTATATGGAATAAGATGTTTTGTATTTTGAGTGTAGAAAAATTTTCAAGCTTAAACAAAGTTACAAATATTACATAGGCTCGAAACATTTTTTCATATAAAATGATGACTATCCTCGGTTTAATTTGCCGAGTGTTTTTGAAAAAACACTCGGCAAACCCAGAAAAAAAAATTTTGCCCACCCAAACACATCGTCATGACCTCCGTTTGCACTAATTTTTTTTTCTGATTTTTGCCGAGTGTATTATTCGTTGTTTACCGAGTGTAAAAACTTCGTCTAGTGTATTTAATTAGCACTCGGTGAATAACCCTCTTCGTCGAGTGTCTAAAAAATACACTCGGCAAAGACCTGACTACTCGGCAAAATGTTGTTTTCTCGTAGTACGTTGGTCCGAGCACCATGTGTTGGTGCTTAGAATAATTTGCACCCATACCAGATAGTCCGGATCATGTTAATGGGACAACCCAGTCTTAGATTGAATTATCTGCGCCATATAAATAACCAGACAGTCCATACGACAAGAACCGAATTGTCTGCCTTTTTTGTCCAACGACTAATGGACGTGATTACGTGACCACTGGAAAAGGCAAAAAATGGTGGATAGTCTAACCTAAGTGTGAGGCTGTGGGCCAGGTGGGCCATATATTTGAGGCTAGCTAGCTGTGTGTGTGTATGAAATATATAAGAGACGCTTGTAAATGAAAGAGAGGGCATCGAACAGAAGAAAGGAACCCAGGCTAGCGGCTCGACTGGAAGCGTGCTCCTGCGCGAGATTTCATTTTTATTCTCTTTGCTTGTGATCTGTTGCTCTTGAATTGTTTGCGATTTTTTGTTGCTAACAAGTGGTATCAGAGCCTCGTTGGAGATGGATTGTAAGCTCGATCTGTTATTGAAAAAGATAGAGAAAGCTAAGCTGAGAGCTGACGAGAGTATAGAATCGGAGCAAATGAACCGAGTTGTTCTCCAGGCCGTGAGGTCTGCGATTGAGCTTTGGTTACCGAAGGAGGAGGAGAAGAAAGAGGATTTGGTTCAAGAGAAGAAGATGTCAGATCTAGATTCGGAACAACAAGATGGTGCGAACCTCGATCGCGCGCATGATGATGGTGATCTTGCAGAAGCGGAAGCTGGCGCTGAGGAAGGCTTACAGGAAGAAGAAGCTGCTCCCGCTTCCCATCTTCCCCAAGTGTAGCCAAGCCAGATCCCAGCGCCCATGGCGCACACAAGCCACCGTCGCCGGCGTCCGTCGACGCACCCCGCCGGGGTCCCGCGAGCGGCCAAATCCAGAGCCCGCCTGCACCGGCGCCCAGCTGCGTCGCCTCCTCGTGCAACTCCGCCGAGCCACCTCATGCAACTTCGTCGAGCCAGGCCAGACTCGGGAAGGAAGGGAGACCGTCTTCATCGAGCCACGCCGAGGTGCCCACCTGCGCCATGCCACGCCGCCTAGCCGCGCCCACCTGCACCGCGCCGCGCCGCCTGTCACGCAGCCCGTGTGTGCCGACCACGCCGCTGGTGCCGCGCCACCTCCCGCGTGGCTAGATCCTATGCCAACCTGCGCTGGCGCTCGGCTGCCGCCGCCGCCGCGCTGGATCGCGTCGCTCGCATGTGTTGGCGACGACTCCGTGCCTCAGAGGACCGCAGCACCACGTTGGGGCGCCCTCCTGAGCCAAGCAGTGCCAACCGCCCTAGTCTCCAACTTCCCCTCGATCGGCTCATCCGCAGCTAGTCTCCCCCTGTACGACCCGCTCCGGGCCACATCCAGGACTAGCGCCTCCTCGGGCTGGAGTGCGGAGACGAGATTCCTAGCGGTAGCAACGGCGTTAAAAGCTGTGTGTTCTGCAAGAACAGTCGATGTGGGTCATCCAAGTACATGGAGAGGCAACTCCAGTTTACATGGATAATGAGTAATATACCTGAAGAAAATCCTGAATTCTACAACTGGAACAGAGTGAATGTTTGACATTGTGATGGTGGATCCTTCACTGGTAATGGGGCTGATGCTTCTTCAGGCCTTTATTTCCGAGGTCAACATATTGGGCAGGCTGCTATGGATGATCTGTTGCCCAAGGAATGCAATATGCTAACCAAGCCCTTCTTTCTGGATGCTCTGCTGGTGGAGTTTCAACCATACTTCACTGTGATGAGTTCCATCGATCGTTTGTTAGAAAATAATCTAGACTTATGGTGCAATAGGCAGTGTGTCTGGAATTGTACCAATTAGTATAGGATTATTGCACGTAGTTTTTCTTGATGCAGGAGAACCGGAGATGCCCGGAGTAGTGGTGTGCTACTAGAACCCTCGGAATCAAGGCAACGAGTGCAAGAAAAAAAAATATCTACTAATTGCAGAGTAGTCAGGACGACCGGGTCATTGGTTTGGTTGTGTGGCGTGAAAAGTAGTAGCATGTATTAGAGTAATTAGCATAATGGCTGGACAATTAGTATTGTGGTTAATTGTGATATGCGTGCAGCGTAAAATCAGCCACTACTTGCATGACTAGGGTACGGCGTGCATGGCTGAAGTTAATGTCTTAATGGTGTATTAGTGCATGTAATTAGCCGTTCACGTCAGGGATTATGGCGTGGAGAACGTGTGCAGTACATGCGCTGATTAGCTGGTCTATTTAAGCTTGTAATCAGAGTTTGATTAGAGAGAAAAAAAAAGAGGGAAAACGCTGCGGCTAGAATGTTTCTCGACACTGTTGATGTTTCTGGGCAACGAGAAATTAGAGCTTTCTTCAATGGTATTGTTGAGGGATGTTTTCATACACTTTTAGCACAAGCTTCAGATGAATATGCCAGCATCATATCAAGGTCCCTGAAAGCTGCAGGGGAAGAAGAAACGATGTATCCAAGATTGAAGGCAATTGTGGAGAGAATGCTTGATAAGTGTATCATCGATGGCAGATATCAACAGGCCATGGGAATGTCAGTTGAATGCAGGAGACTGGACAAGCTTGAGCAAGCAATTTCTCAAGGTGATAATCTTAATGGAGCTCTTTCTTATTGTATCAATCTATCTCATCAATATGTTAGTCGTCGTGAAAATTGCTGTGAGATTCTTCGATGTCTTGTCAAGATATATAAGACATTGCCAAATCAGGATTATCTAAGCATTTGCCAGATCTTATGTTCTTGTGTGAGGCTAAAACTGTTGGAAATATCTTGGGCAAGCTGCTTTCTGGAAGCCAGGATGATGCTCTCTTGGCATTCCAAATTGCTTTGAATCTCATTGCAAATGAAAATCAGGCCTTCCTCCTGAGTGTCAAAAATTGCCTTGACACACTGAGTTCACAGACTTCTGCTCAGGCTTTACCAAGTGATCAAAGTGATAATATTGCTGCTATAGAAATTGCCTTCAAGTCAGTTTACTATGGTACTGCAGAGGAGTTCAAGGACAAGGTTAAAAAGGTCATCATTTCTGATCGTGTGGTGAGCTCCCCCTGTCATCTTGTCACTGGCGAGTATGGCTGGACCACCAACATGGAGAGAAGCATGAAGGCCCTGGCCCCAAGGGATTCGAGCATGGCAGGCTACATGTCAAGCAAGAATACAATGGAGATCAATCGGAAGAACGCCATCATGGACAACCTGCGGTTCGACAGCATGGACAATCCTCTGTTCAACAAGCTGCAACTGAATTTTCGGAACACTGGCTTGGGGGCAAGTCAGTTTTTAAGGAAGGGGGGATGTTAGGGACCTAAGTGTAAGGCTGTGGGCCAGGTGGGCCATGTATTTGAGGCTAGCTGGCTGTGTGTGTGCATGAAGTATATAAGAGACGCTTGTAAATGAAAGAGAGGGCATCGAACAGAAGAAAGAAACCCAGGCTGGCGGCTTGGCTGGAGGCGTGCTCCTGCGTGAGATTTCATTTTCATTCTCTTTGCTTGTGATCTATTGCTCTCGAATTGTTTGCGGTTTTTGGTTGCTAACAAGTCTGCGCACCTGCTCCATACAAAATTTCATGCGCAATTCCGCCAGTTAGTTTGAGATATTGGGCTGATAAATATCCCATTGTTTGGACTCTCCTTGTGTATTTTGAGTCCCATTTCAAGCTGAGAACTTAAATAGAGTTCAAGAGTGCCATAGATCATTTGTTGATGATTTGGGTAAGGATTAGCACAAAGATTTAGAGAGTGCCAGGTGTCGGCCTTTATGTGTATCCACAACCTTCTAGTCAAGTAAATATTCATCTTAATATTGTTGGCACATCGGTGGTGCCTAGCGATGGCAACGGGTCTAAAACTCATGGGTTTTATGTTGAGAAAATTATAACACTGCTACTTCAGTTTGTTGGCTTTGTAAAAAATACCACCCTTTATAATGTACTTGTAAAAATACCACTCACTTCATGCGCAATTTGTAATTTTGCCCTTTTAGATTTTTTCCTCCAGTTTTAATTTTTAATCCAGAATCTCATATAAAATAATGCATTTGCCCTTGCATCCAAACTGGAACTAATTCCTGCCGCCGTCCTGCTGCTCGCTGCCCTAGTCGTCCCGCCCTAGCCGTCCCATCACTCGCCACCTAGCCATTCCTCCGCTTTTCGCCAACGTCACCAACGCTGTACCGTAGCCCGCACCGTCCGGCCTTCCGTGTCATCCCGCTCACCAATAGCAGCAAGCTCGAGCAGACGAAGCAGAGGAATAGGCTAACTGGTTGTGGCATACCTAACTTAAGTTGTGGCAATATAAGTCATTGATCCAACCCCTTTATATGCTCTCCGCTTCCGCCTCGCCACTTGCTTCCTCCCTCCCACTCACACACACAGCAACAGCTCGCACGCGCGCATTGAAGCATCGTTAGCCGTCCGATCACGGGTGTCGGGCTGGTCGAAAGAGGAACCGACGATGGCTGTCGTTCTCTCCGGCTCTGCTGCTGCTTTTACCCACACGTTGCATGCCACGAAGGTGGCGGCGTTGGTGGCGGCACCGTCAGGGGTGATGAGGCACCACTACCACATAATTGATCTTTAGTGACGAATAAAATACACGCGTCACTAATATACCTTTAGTGACGCATTAATATATAGACTCGTCACTAAAGACCTATCTTTAATGATGGGTGTCTGTGAGATTCGTCACTAAAGACCGACGCATATGAAAAAATTTAAAAATTTGGACGGACAAAAGAAGACTAGCCTAAAACCACACACTACTATTATAAAGCCCCATCTTCCCTCTTCAGTTCTTTACTCTCAACCATTCTACACTTCTCTTCCTTGCTCTCTCTACTTGATCTTTACCATTGTCATCTCAAGTTCTACCGACGGTGGCTGGCGTCACCCCAAGATCTACCTGACGGTGATCGGCGTCAACTCGTGCTCCACCCGACCATGAGCTCCTCGGTATTGAACTGCTTCGACAAAGGGTACATAGTTATTGCAATTACTTCATCAAATCCTACTGCCTGCTCTCTTCTGTTGTTGTCACCTCCTCCTCTTCTTCTTCTTCATCACATCTCCTCCTCTATTGTGGCTTAGGGTAGAGACCTCACTAACGATGACCACATGGGAAGCACCTTGGGACGACGATAAACACGACGAAAAGAGCCTCTCTATGACCACCTCAGATCTAATCGTCGTCTCATTTGAACTAAAAGAAACTAAACGAAGTTGTATAGAATAGATCTAAAATGAAAAAAAATTGACCTTTAGTAACGCGTGAACATCTTTACCCGTCACTAATAGTCCACCTTTAGTGACACGTGAATATCTATACCCGTCACTAATGGTCCACCTTTAGTGACGGGTATAGATGTATGCCCATCACTAATAGTGAACCTTTAGTGACGTGTGAATATCTATACCCATCACTAATAGTCTACCTTTAGTAATGGGTATAGATATATGCTCATCACTAAAAGTGGACCATTAGTGAGTATACGCGTCACTGATGGTCTTTTTTAAGGTAGTGCGCGCCGTGGTGGGGGCGCATGGGAATGGCTCCGAGAATGAGAAGGACGGGTCTGCAGCTGTCTTGGCAGTGAGAGAGGTGTCATCGGTGCCTGATCCAGTCACCGGGCACTATCGCCCCTCCAGCTGGGCCGGTGACGTGGACACCGCCGACCTCCGTGACACGCACCTCACCGGTAGCTACGCTAGGGCATGAGCGTGGTTGCTACCTGTCCGTGTCACCGGTGCCTAACGTCCTCCCTGCTGCCTGCCCTGGGACTCCCAACCACACGCCACTCTGCCATTGAACGACAACGACGACGACGCATTGGCGCCGGTGGTCTGGTCTCCCTACTACTTCCTACGTGTGTGTGTGTGTGTGCTGGCTTCCATGCTCGAGTGCTCGTGCAGCATATGTAACCAACAGAGTCTCACACTCTCGCTTAGTAGGGGCGGACCCAGTATAGGAGCAAGGGGGTATAGGTGTACCCCAAAATTTTTTGAAAAAAAAATTATTATATATATGTGCATATGTATATATATATGTGTGTGTTAATTGGGTTAAAATCTAGCCCGATACTTGAATACTTAGTCCAATAACCTATTTTTCTAACCGGCTAACTATATTCCTCTTCTCTCATATCTTTTCAACCGCCAACAAATTATGCTACCCCGCTACATACCACTGAAAAAAAGTATGTGTTTCATATAATTCTGTTATAGCTTTTTTTAGTTCCTTTCAAATAAGTCCTCTGGAGAAGTAAGGAATTCTCTTGTTATAGGATAGTTTATGATGTACTCTTCTGTGATTTGTCATGGAGGTGCCACAAATTTGGTTATGTGGATTTGATCTTCGTGGTAACTGTGAAAGTTGCCTGTTTTAGACAGTCAAATTTAGTGTGTTCATCCTTTAAGTGTAAGTAAATTCTATTATCCTCTATAGAAGATATTTTTGCTGGTTCATGTCGTCCAATTTGTCGACCACACCCGCTGCTCGTAGGGTGTAGACCACTGGCCCGGTGGCTGGCATGGCAGTCGCGGCGAGCTCGTAGGGTGTAGACCACTAGCCCGGTGGCTGGCATGGCAGTCGCAGCGACGTCTGCTAGCTGCTGCCCTGCCTAGATGGAAGATGTTCTATTTGTCTTCTATTTTATTATTATTCACTAAAAATTATATTGGTTCACTAGTGTTGAGAATGTAATACAAATTATTTTGATATATGGATATCTAGATTAAGTGTTTATTATCGATTTAGTTTATCGTTGTTATCAAGCCAATTTTCGGTATATTATATGTGTGGTTTATCTGTTTAATTTCGTACTCCCATAGTATAAATCTTAAGTCCGCTTAGGACTTTTTTTCCGGTTTCACAGTTAACAACATACCCAGTACCCACTCAGTGTGATGATCCTGATGCAACAAGTAATAAAGCAGTTTAATTTACCTATCCTATTGCTGTGGAATTTGAATTCTTTTAAATTAAGGTGGTTCTTTTTTTTTAAAAGGAGGCTAACTTCTTTGCCTTGAAAAATAATTCAAACTCAAGGTAATATTTTTACATTTATTCGTTAGATCAACACTAAGAAATGACGAAATAATTATAATACAATTTTTAAAATTATATTATACGAGTGAAATTTAAATTTAGTTATAGCTTTCTAATAGAGAGAAACAATACCCCTGGTTTTCTTTTCCACTCGTCCTAAACTATTGCCTCGCGAAATTTCAGTTAAAGATCATTTTTTCGGCTAACAGCTGCTAGATTATAGCCGACATGGTTTTGAAGTTATCAAACTGTATGATTTTTGAAAAAATATATAGAAATTCTAAATAATTTTTAAAATCTATTTTTAAAATTTTTCATATTTAATACTTGATTAATAAAGTGCTAAATCCTCAAAATCAACAAATCTGGAGCTGCAAATTTAACGCGTCCTCTGAGTTCAGTGCAGTTCGTAGTACTCGCGCCACGTTTGATCTCTGTTTCTCTCTTCACCGCAGTGATCGAAACAAGTGGACGGAGGAGCAATGCAGCATATGGGCAGATGGCATGCGAGTAAGTACTGCACAAGGGTTGTTATTGTTGAGGAAATCGTACATCATGTGAGTCTAGAGTTATGCGATAATGAACAAAGATATAATATATAGAGAAAAAATCAAACTTCTTTATTTCTTAGATTAAATTACTTTATAACGAGAGGATGATCCCTCTATATATAGGCTAAAACCTCTAACGGATAGATGTGTCCAATAAATCATAAATTCGACTTCTTTAAATATTAGAATTCGGTTTCCCAACACTTCTCCTTGGGCACTCTACGCGTCATGCATATGCCTCATCAAAACTCTCCAAAAACTTAGTGGAAAAATTAAAAGAAAGAGTACATAGCGCGCGTCTTAATTGCATGAATTACCTCATTTAAAACATTAATATGAGAAACTTCAGAAAAACTCATTTAAGAGAAAAAGAGTACAATTCACCCAAATATTTTATATGATCTTTAAGATCAATTTGAGTCCTTAGTCTTCTTGACTAAGATTCAATTTTTCTTGTCAGTGTTATGTGAAGTTTCACTTCCTAAAATACACAAGTATCTAAGTCTAACCATTCCAATTTCACGAACACATCTTTCAAATCTAGATATTGGGAGAGAATTAGTGAATAAATCTATAAGATTCTCATATGATTTGGTGTGTGTCACATTTATTTTATTCATCTTATGCAATTCATGAGCATACAAGAACTTGAGGTTTACGTGCTTCATCATATTGCTTTTCACATACCATGACTATACTTGTGCAATCCAAGTTATATTATCTTCATGGATAATGGTGGGGTCTTCATATGATACAATCCACCCGAGTGCTGGATATAATGAACCATTCTTCTAAGCCATGTATATTCTGGTGAGACTCCATTCAAAGCTATTATTTTTTAGTGGTTCCTTAAAGTCGATATAATACTTTGCTCAGACGATTTCTATGATATTGTAGTTTTACTACATATGAAAACATAGCTAATTTAGGATTTGCCAGTATACGAATTTGACAGGTACCCAGCATCTGCATATCCGATGAGACTTAGGTTTTGATTCTTCCTATAGAATAAGTCTAGATCTTTGCTTTCTTTTAAGTAGCGCAAAGTATTCTTTATACCCTTCAAATACCGTTTGGTGGGCTCTGCACTTTTATTGTATAGAAATTTCGGGGTTCCAATACTTTCTCCCCCTCTTCTCTAGGTTTGCTTTGGAAGTAAATGAATTTTTAAAGTCAAATCTTTTCAACACTTTTTGAGTGTAGGTGGACAGATTTACAAATAATTCATCAGGCACATGTTCTAGCTGCAAGCCTAAGCAAACTTAGTTATATCCAAGTGTTTTGTTTCAAACCTAAATTCAAGGAACGAGTTTGCTTCCTCAATTTCACATAGTATTTAGACCACATTCATAATTCATTCAGAGATCTTCATTATTCATGCAGCATTTCTTTCAGAGAAATATACTATATAGTACTAAACTATTTCTATTCTTTCT
Source organism: Zizania latifolia (assembly GCA_000418225.1). NCBI lineage: Eukaryota > Viridiplantae > Streptophyta > Magnoliopsida > Poales > Poaceae > Zizania > Zizania latifolia. Next base: position 1,398,554 of record KE372018.1, read on the forward strand.
ATCTTAGGTTAGGACATGGTACTTTATGTATCTTGATATAAATATTCGATCCAAACTCCTATGCAAATAACAATATTAATTAATTCATTATTCAATATAATTTGACTTTAAGTCAATTTTTAATTTCATGTCGATTCTTTCAACTCCTTGTTGAATTCAATTTTTATCTGCTAGCTAACTGCCATTGAGATTATATTTCTAAAGTTAATTTAGCCCATGATCGGAGAATAGATTTCACAATCAACTCCTAACAGTTGAGTGAAAACTTTATACAATAAGTTACGCTTTATCTCTTACTATTTTTCTTTTCAAACTAATAACCATATATGTCATTTAGAGTGGACATGGGGAGGTACACGACGTTTATGTGTAAAATACCTCTAGTTTATTCATATAATTTAGTTGTTATTGTCTTCTTATAATCTTCTCAATCTGACCTCTTTATATATTCAATGAGCGATACAGGCCTAAGGTCAAGACTTATGATTGTGGCAACTTTAAATAATAAGTACATATATTTGGCAGTTGCTATATCACATAATTTATCTGAACTTTTATAACTTCTAGTTATTACATCATGGGTTGCATATTCTGGTACTTATCAGCTTGCTCACCATTATTTTCCATCATAGAAGCAAGGATTTTTACTGTACCAGCAACTATTTTGGCGCGTACCTTATCGTCGGTTTCTCCCTTCATGAGAAGATTCACATTGGTATGCATATTTCTAAGGTTCCATACCATAATCAGATCTCAACTTGCTTCCCTTCTTTTTATGGGACAATTTTCATGATTAAGTATGATAAACTCTCTTGCCATATTTTCACCATACGTCTCTAGTTACTTAGGGGTATGAAGAACCAGAGTTCCCATCCTATTATTTTTTGTTCAAAGCCTTTGGACGAGACAAGGGATACATTTACTTTCTTCGGTATTTCACCCTCTCTGGTACATTACATTCAGGTAATACAACTTAGTCATGTTTTTTAAATCACAGAAACATGGCAGTATAACTTACAATTATTGGGCACTTCAGGTACTTTTGTTCTTCTAGTACTTCTTAAACTACATTCACTAGTGTGAGGTAATGTGCACAAATCCCTTCTATTTCTAAAATGGTTTTTCGATATTTTTCATCCAAGAGTTTATTCTCTCCTTCTAAATGATAGAAAATTATAAGAGTAGAAGGCTACATACATATCTCCGATCAAAAGCTTGTGGACTTTTTGGAGAGAGCCTTTTTAAAACTACTATGGTAGTAGGATATGCATATACTTCAGATAAAAAATTTCAACACTAGTTATATTATTGAGTGGATGTTATATGCCAATAGTTTGAATTACATTTGAGATCCGCTACATTTAGGACTGTATGTCATATTCATGATAGATAAATTACAACTCTATAATAATGGTATAGCAATTATTCTAATTCTTTATTGCGTATGCTTAGTCCATTCTTCATGTGGACAAATAATACTTAGTGCTCTACTTTGTCTCTCATATCAATGCATTAATCATTAAGCGCTATTCTTTAACGTTGTCCTTTCAGATGGACTTCTCATGATGATCAAGACATGTGATCAAATAGACAATAGACATGTATGTGTGTAGGAAGGATTTTGTATTGGTCTAGTGATTAATTTCTAAGTGGTGCACGCAGGCATACTAATCTTTATGATTTAGAAAATTATTTCATTTTTATGCTATAATCATATGAGTTATCAATTTATTTTTCTCATAATTCAAAAATCAAATTTGGTATAATGCATAATGCTAAATGGAAGAAATAAAATCTTAAAGTAGCATACACTACATGTGTATTTATAGTATAGCCCAAATATCAAAGGATGTATACTTCTAGTATAATTTCTTTTAATAAGCAAACTTAAGAAAGTTTAAGTGGATTCAAGATACAATCAATGCTCCATTACTATGTAAAGTTGTCCCACAAATAATATGACCATGACTCTTCTAGAGCCTACAAAATACATTTGTTGCTTTTAGAAATTATCATAATATTTCTAGTTATCTTTTATCTAGAAACATTTCTTTCTCTTAAGATTGTATTTGTAGATCAGCAGGTCATAATTGATTCATTCCTTTTATTTGAGCACCTGTAAAGATTCTAGTCTAAGACAATTTATTCATATGTGAGGAAGAAGGAATAGAATAATAAATACCTTAAATATGTTATTGTAATGAAAAGTATTTGCTCTTCAAGAGCTTCCAACCTTTCATTCAATCCACTCTTCTAGAACTTATAATAATTTAACCCTCTAATATTTAGCTATATTTAGATGACATAAAAACTCTAATTGCAGATAGAGCCTATGAGAAAACCAATAATTTATTCTTTGATGGCTTTTTCTCTGATTTTTCACTTGTGATGGCATTGGTAGGCTTCTATTTCTATCATGAGAAAGTCATCAACCGAGATTTTATGGACACTGCCACCTGTTATGGGAGATAGTGCATTCTTAATCATAAGTGTGTCCTTGCTCACTATAATAGTGAGGTGTATCTCAAGTTGTTACTTCTAATATTTCTCTATGGTGTGCTTCGGTGCCTTGCAAATTCTGGACCAATTATCATTGATGCCATACTTGCAGTATGTCTGGTCCTGCTAACCATATGGCTTGACATACTTTTTAGTTGTCTTATCATTCTCATCATTAGGCTTCACCTTATATGTTACCAATTTTCTTTCTTCCCTTCTCCGTTTCTTATGGCGGGTTTTGCACAACTTTAAAGAAGTAGCATTAGCTTCTAGGCTATTACTCTTTCATTATGGTTATGAAATGAAATTCTTCAATAGGACTTCATTATGAACCTCATTGAGCCACAACAATCAATCAATTCAGAATACTTCATATATTTTTATTGGCGATGGTTACGTGCAGATTCTGTCGCGTTTGGGTGGAAAGCAGAGAGATTTTTTTCAATTTCTCCTCAATATAAAATCT
>KE372018.1:1401528-1420043 GCA_000418225.1 Zizania latifolia
GCTGAGATTTAGAAACGTGTAGATTCAGTACAACATGGAGTTATACTCTCAGACATACTCAAGATCAAAAAGTTGGAGTCGGATCTCTACTGGAGGCTTGATGTGTACTTGAGGTGCTTGAAACACTCCTTCAGGACATCTCATAACACTCTCTAATTCATTGTGGCTATATACTTATCCTTCAAATTAGGGATAGATATGTCGAAGAAGATGAATTGCCTGATCATTTTCATCTAACATGGAGTAGGTGCATCATTGCCTCTATAGCCTACAGTGTTGCGGACTTCTTGGCATAAAGTACGATCCGAACATCCGATGCACAGGTGAGGTGGTTGCAGCCATCTACACTTTGCTCAGCGAACTTCTAGGTCACGATGCAAGTCATCTATGATGCATATGTTACTTTTAGTAAAGTTGCATCACATTGCTAAATTGAGACATGAATTATTTACTGCAATTTTCTAGTGTTTGTCTATGCAATATTCTATTTACTAATAAAGAGTACTAATAATTAAATACATACAGGCAATTAAAACAGTAAATAAGCATAGAAAATATTGCTCAAAAGGAAAAACAGATATGAAATTTGGATTCCAGAGGTCCTTTTATGCAAGAAAAATATATTTTCAGAATTTTCAGCGAATCTAAGGGCCCATGTGCAAAATTCATATTTTCTGCGTGATTTCTTAGAAATCAAGGGCCTCTACGCAAAATTCATATTTTCTATGTAATTTTTTAGAAATCCAGGGCCTTATTGCAAAACTATCACTTTTCTTTTGTTTCTCTATCTTTTTTCTTTTCTTCTTATGTTTCTCTCTCCTTCTATTCGGCTAGGCCGTGTAGGCCCAACCCTACCCGCCTGGCATGTGGCGACGGCCGTACCAGCCACATCCGGGCAGTGGCTGCCGACGGTGGGGTAGCGGCATATGGGTGACACGTCTATCTAGCAAAGGCACATCGTTCAGGCTGCACAGCAATTCGGTTGTGGCACGATGTGCCGCGCCGTGCGGTGATGGCAGCAGGGTGACACGCAGCGTAAGACGTGTAGCGGCTGATGGCATTTGAGGGCGGTGCCCTGTGCGGCACACGATGGCGGTGGCTAGCATGGCAGGGGTGCCAGGGGCCAGCGACGCTGGCCAGCGGGGTGTATGGCATGGCATACGGGCGAACAGTGGCCGGTGACGTGGCCCACGCTGTGTTGCGGAGCATAGGACTTAGCTGGCGGGCAGCCGACGGTGCCACCGATGTGGCCTGGCAGGGCGGCGATCGGCCGGTGAGGGTAGCGGCTAAGCGCACTCGTGGACTGGTCCTTCAGGGTGCAGGGTGGCGGCTAGCAAGGTGAGGTGATGCGCAGTGGCGCTACATGCCGTGCGGGGCATCACATTGCAAGACATATGGGGTACGACATCTGGTGGTTGGCGGTGACGCTGCTTCAAGGTGTACGCTAGTGCGAGGCGTGGCGAGCCATGCCATGTAGCGGTGGCAGGGGCAGCGTACGTGCGGCCGGTGGTGGGGTGTAGATCACACAGTCAGATTCAACGCTAGGAGCATGGTGGAGTGGCCAGTGGTCATCGGGCATTTGTCGGGGATGTAACCTCTGCATACCCTTAACTAGGCTTTTATTAGGCCAGACCAGTCATGGATCTAGCCCATCTAAGAGTTCAGAACAGTTAAGAAAGGTTGAGATAAATATATAAAGATATCCTTAAAAATAGAAGATAAGATAAAATTCGATTGAAATCCAAACTGAATAGAGAGAGTCTTCTACCTGTACTCTTGCCCTCTAGACTATATAAAGGGGGCGATGGGTCCCCTAGAGGACATGCATCCATAGATCAACATATCTGTCAAGTTTTTTATCCAATCTACAATACACAAAACACGGGATGTAGGGCTATTATTCTCTAGGAGGTCCGAACCTGTATAAATCTCGGCTCTTATTTTTTGAGTCGACTATTAGGCCTAGAATCTAGCACTTCCCTCACACAAATCACCACCGCAGGTACCTCTATCGGTGGATTGCTCAATAAAACACTGACATTTGGCATGCCAGGTAGGGAGTCATTGTCATTCTACTGAAGGCTTCATGGCAATCATCTACAAACTTTGACGCAACCGTTCCAATTAGCTCCACCTTTTTCTTCAGGAGCCCTGCTTTCATCGTCACAAGTTAAGCACACATGCTTATATTTAATACAATTATTTGTCTTATTTAACTCTAGTCTTGCCGATGACATCGCCACCAATTGATTTCCCAAGTGCCTATAGCGGCTGAGTCATGCTTGGCACTCTACGATCCGCTCTGGAGTTGCGACTTAGCCGGTCGATTTCCGCGCCCCATGATTCGCTCCGATGGCAGTGCTTGCTATCTTATGTTCTACTCTGGACTGGTCTTTTCATCTACCGGCAACCTAGTTTATGGCCTGCTTTAGACCATGGGGCTAACTCACTGCTCGATCACTTAGGAGTCACCCTTCGTTGACCACCTTCCGAGTGCCTATTGTGGCTTGCTCGACCCTTAACCGATCGGCCATGCCCCTTTGATCTGCTCTAGGTTAGCCTATGTGCGTCGATCGGTGACAAGAGAGTATGTATCTGCTCTGCTCTCAGTGAAAGGTTGATCACTATGACGCTTGGTTGCTCCACTCTCATCGAATATTCTTAAATGATATCTCCGAATATTTCGTTAAGACTCCAAAACATGTTCATATAGCATGAGTCTCCTATACATATTCTACATGATTGCTTTGCACTGTTAGGAATCTCTAGCACGCCTTGGTGGCACTCGATGACACTCGGCTCTGACTCGATGGAACTTGAATCCACCTTCATGGCACTCGGCGCTGCCTCTACAGCACTCAGCTCCGCCTCAGTGGCACTCGGCGTTACCTCCGTAGTGCCGATTCTACCTCTACAACACTCAGCATTGCCTCAACGACACTTGGCACTACCATAGCAAAGATTGGTGCATTTGGATCCACCTTCCATGATAGTTGGCAAATCAATATCAAGCTCCTCACAGCATCACGCCAACTACTCGAAGCACAATTTTCATTCCTTGTGATTTATTGTGCGGAAGTGCCCTCGTCCAGAAATCAGCCGAGGCACACAATAAATAATTTATTAGAAATACACAACATAATTGTTCATGATGAAATAAATAATGTACTTCTTACAGAGGTGGCATAATTGTTCACCATGCGTCTCAATACCACCACGGTACCTCCGAAAAGAGCTGTGATAAGACCCTTCACCTAGATCCTCCAAACTTCACACCCTAGGTTACCATCTGTCCGATATACCCCTGGCGCTCCCCATCTGTAATAGTAGAGACTTCGAAGAGTGCAGAGCTACTGGCCGTCTAGATGCTCCACTTGGGATCTCTAGGCTATAGGTCAAACCATTACTCACGCTGGCTTGTGGTAAGTGTGGTTTTGTAGTGCAAAAGTGGCCCGTGAACCGGTCCTTAAGTGTCATGAGTACGACTAGCAGAACTATGAAACCATGTACACACGACCTATCTTAGTCAAGTTTTTGTGCCATTTAATTCATGAGCAGATCACTATTCAACAAGTAATCATCTAAGCCAACGGTAACATGTAAGTGGTATTAATAAGTATGATGAATGTGATACTAGTTTCTAAGCAGGGCTAAGCAATCCTAAACATTTCAGATAAATCATAATAAAGATTCATACTGGTCAAGTTATTAGTCCGAAGGTGAACAAAGAAGAGGTACATAACAACAGGAGGCAATACAAGCAGGTTTATTTCCCATTCCTGGTGATATTATAAAATAAATACAGTTTTGAATGGATAATAGCTTTGAAATCATGGGTTCAATATGATCAAATGAGTGACTTAAACAACTTGCCTTGCTGAACAGGGATAAAAATAGGTGCTTTCTCGATGTACACAGGCTCTTCGAGCACTTCAGAGACTAAACAACAGTACAAAAGAACAATAATAAATTAAAATAGTATAGTAGACCAACCATTATGGGTGTGAACATATTATTATTATTATTATTAGGTGAAGCTCAATTTTAGAAAAAATGTGCAATTTGAATGGTTAAATTTAGAGTTCGAATGAATTAGAAATAAATTTTGGAAGTTTAAAGCATTGTTCTGTATTTTCAGAAATTAAAATCGATTTATGATGCAATATAGAATTATTTTTCTAAATAAAAACTAGAATTATTGCATCAGCAGGGGGCTGCGGGCGCACGTGCACTGGGTCTGCCATGTGGCGCACCTATGGCATCCACGCAAGCGGTGGCTACCCACATGGCACTGACGCGGCATCCTCGCGGGCGCCACGTAGGCGCCACGTCGGCGCCACACGGGGACGACGGGTGGCGGCAGCTTGGGGACCTATGGTCACCAGTGACGAGGGCAAAAATAGAACCATGACGCGATGGGGAACTCACAGGAGTCGATGATGGTGAGTGGCGGTGGCAGGATCTGGCCGATGGCTGAGAGGAGCAGCGATGAGCTTCGGGTCAACGGCGGCGAGGTGGTTCCAGTGGTCGGTGGCAATGGCGGAGAGGCGGCCGAGGACCGACAAGCGATGGTGGGGACCGGTAGCCACCGGAGCGATGGCAAGCAGTGGCTAGAGGCGAGCAGATGAGGTAGAGCGGCGGCGCACGTGAAGACGGCGATCGGTGGCGCCAAGGCTCGGGCTAGGGGGACGAAATGACGGAGAGGAGCTCGGGGGTCCTTTTTATAGAGGTGGGCGGCGGAGTTAGGCACGGATACGGTGGCACAGCGAAGGCGGGAGGCGGTTGCGGGTGGTCGGTGCGGCAGAGGGGGTTGCGGTGATCGGCCGAGCTCCAGTCCATGGTGGAAAAGGCTAGGACGGTGCGGAGAGCACGAATCCAGGCTCGGATTGGACTAAAATCGATGGCAACGGCGGATTGCACGGTGAGGGGGCGACGCTAGGGTATAGGCGCGGCCGACGGGAGAAGGGAGACGAACTTGACATACGGGGCCCATATGTCAGCAGAGGCACGAGGCGGCTGCTAGGCCTACGGGCGCTAGCAAGCCTATGGGGCACGGCTACGGGCTGGCGGGGGCTCGCAAGCGGGAATGGGCTGGAAAAGGCTTTGGAATTTTTATTTTAAAATTGATTTTTAAAATTATTTTTCTTTTGGAAAAGGCTTCAAAAATTCAGAAAATATATTTTTAGCTTAGAAAAATTCCTGAAAATTTCTTGAAAAATTCTTCACATTTTTAGAGACTTTTGTAAAAAATTCAGCAATATTTTATTTGCAAAAATTTCTTTCTCAAATTTTTATACTCAAAAATCCTTTCTTCTCCTCAAAGAAAAATTCCCTTTTATTTTCTTTTACTGAAAATTCTTTTCCCTTTTATTTTATTCACAACTTTTATTACTTTTATATTTTGAAAACTTCAGGCTATGATAGCTGTCGGGTACCCTTAACTAGGATTTTATTGGGCTAGACCAGGCATGGAATTAGCACATCTAAGAGTCTAGAACAACTAAGAAAAGTTGAGATAAATATGTAAATATATCCTTAAAAATAGGAGATAAGGTAGAGTTCGGTTGAAATCTAAACTGAATAGAGATATAGTCCCATACATGTACTCTTGCCATCTATGTTAGAGTATATGGTATATGTATAAATAGTAGGTTGAGTATATGGTAATGGAGATGATATTAGACAAGATTATATTATATTTAGTTATTCTTTATCTGTAGATCACATATCATATCTCTGCTCATGTATTCCTATATATACCGGCCCTCAAGGCTCAATGAAAAAAATCACATCTACAATCTATTTTACTCTCTCATAATTTAATATGATATCAGAGTAGACGATCTAACACCGCTCATCCTTCCGCCGCTCGCCCCTGGAAGTGAATCTTGTCCTTTCGGGGGCAATAACTTCGTCGATGAATCTCGTCGTCATGCTGCAGATCTGCGTTGGCTGACCGTAGCTGTCTCTCTCAGATCTGTGCGTCCAAACTCTGGCTTCTTCCCCACGCGCCGCCGCGGCCAGCCCAGCCGTCTTCCCTGTCCAGCTACTCGCGGCGGCACCGCGCAAGGACATGCTGCCCCCTGATGCTCGTCTCTTCTCTCCACGCACGGGCGGTGCTCCCGGCGCTAGATCTCTACAGCGCCGCGGTGTCACGTATGCTCTCACCCCACCGGGACGCTGGACGCCGGCGGGACTCCTCAAGCACCGCCGGCCTACCGCGGTCTTCTCCCTCGCCTGCGGCACCTTCTTCTGCACCGCGCCGTCACCTAGGTCAGCGCCACCTGGCCTGCGGGCTGCCCCGCGCCGCCCGGCATGGCCCCCTCCTCGCGCCGATGGTCTGCACGACCAGCGCCCCATCGCCACCAGCACTACCGGTCCTCTCGCGCATCGTCGGATGAAGCGCCGTCGGCCAGCATGCCCTGCTCTCCGTCGATACCCCTCCTGCGCCAGCTTGCCGCTAGCCTCGTCTGGTGTGACGGACCTCCTCCTGTGCTAGCCCGCCGGTCCTTCCCCCGTCTCGCGCGCAAGGGCGGCGGTGGCGTCGCCACCGCTGGCCCCAGTCCCATCGAGGCGGTCTTCACCAGCCTGCCCCAGTACCACGAGTCCATTGGCCGCGCCTCCATCTCGTTCGACCGGTCATGAAGAAAAAAGTAAAAAAAGGAAAGAGCAAATAAGTTGGCTGTTGCAAGCAAAGCCAACAAACTGTTCACTTTGGGCCGTGGTCTTTGGGCCATTTTTTCTTTTTTTTTCTTTTCCTTTTTTTTCTCGGTCATAGATTGGGTTTGCGTCGCCCACCGATATCATTGACTTCATGCATTGTTGCTTCTACTCCAGTGATTTCGTACGTCATCAGCTTGATCACCCGATTGAGTGTCCGATCTATCTGGGATGGATCTTCTTCGACTACACGCTTCTCACCATCAAGCTTTGGGCCACCACTGTGTCGCCTCCTCGAGCCACAGTGTTGTTGCTCGTGGTCCTCAACCGCTGTATCGATATGAAGTTATCATTGTGTCACCTCTTTGGGCCGTAACGTTGCTGCTTTTATCGTCTTCATCGTCGTTTCGGTCATCGTCAGCCACTCAGGATCTTCTTCACCTACTTCGAGCACCGCTACCGCGTCTTCCTTCGGCTACCACTGTCGTCGCTCTAAGCCATTGGTTCAGCTACCTCTACATCAGCTTTATTCGTCTTCGTCCACTGCACCATGTCGCTAGCGTTGTCATATATTTCTCAACTACTTCTGTCTTCTCCGACAATAGTGAGCTGCATCGGCACTTCTCCGTCTACGCCGCTTTACGCCGTGATCGTCTCAGAGGCCTTCTCTGCTAGTTTTTTTCGACAATGGCACAAGGTTCATGATGGTCCCTCTCCTCACTCGCACGTTATTGGCAACACCGTTATGTACGTTCGTCTCGATTCGTCTTTGGGTCTAGCAAACCCAATGTGCATCTCGTCCTCAATAGCTTCGACAACATCGACTTTTGGCATCTTCTTCCTCAACGTCTGTCACGATCGCGTCACCATCTTCATCTAATCTTGGTTCGTCAGCACCATCCCGAGTGCACGACCACTTCATGATGTCTCTCTATGCGTCCACGGCTTCAGGCTACCTCGTCATCGGCACCCGACTTCTTTGGCTACATTGACCACGGCTACCTTACGTAGCTACCTCGGATCACAGCTTCATCGCCTTTGGCTATCTCGACTATGTCATAAAGGGCTATCATCATTGAGCACTCTTATCGGTATCTTCTCTAGTCTAAACATCTGCTTTGCTCACGCTTAGACTGTGGGGGGATATTAGAGTATATGGTATGTGTATATATGGTAGGTTGAGTATATGATAATAGGGATGATATTAGATAGGATTAAATTATATTTAGTTCTTCCTTATCTGTATATCACCTACCATATCTCCGCTCATATACTCCTATATATACTAGCCCTCGAGGCTCAACGCAAAAAAATCATATCCACAGTCTATTCTCCTGTCTCACATCAACACTCTAGACTATATAAAGCGGGAGAGGGGGATCCCCTAGAGGACACGTATCCATATATCAACATATTTGTTGAGTCTTTTAGATCCAATCTATAATCCACAAAATATAGGGCTAGGGGCAGAGCCAGGGGTGCTGGGGGTGCGTCCCCTACTACTAGGCTAACCAGTAGTTTACTATACTGCTACTTGTTTATCAGCACACCTACTAACAACTAAACTGCATAACGAGTAACGCATCACAGAGTAGATTCCAAGAATCGAGTGCAGTTGTATATCAGCCCGCGCCCAGCAAAACCATGCTTAACATGTCAGCGCATTTCTCGCACAGTAATTTATAGGTATGAAGCGCATGTTTCCAAAACCATACTCCCAGAGGAGATGAAAGAGCATTCCGAGTTCAAGGATTACTTGCCAGTTGCCTCTGTCGAACTTTTTGCCATCTGGGTGGAGCCTGCTCACGACGAAGATGTCCTCGAATAGACTCCCAGCCATCACCGTTGCCCAGGACCGGGACCGATCGATCCTATAGAAGAGAAAGTGATGAGTAAAAACTCCGGGCCATGGAGACTGTTGGAGAACGGGTATGCCACGCTACCATAAAATAAAACTTTTTCTGCCTCGTTTAACCTAGGAACCATGCGAGTAATGAGATCATGGATCGTTACCTCTAGTCGCGAGACGCGCTAGGGCAGCAGAAGAAGAGTTGGAGAAGCGCGTCCTCGATCAATTACGCTAGGCTCCATCTAATCGTTGGCGGCGAAGACGATGCAGCCTTACGATCCTCACGTCGAGATGATCAGCACCGCAATTGCAGTAGCGTCTCTACGATATCCACACGTACAGGGAGGGGATCACCTCACGCCGGTATGCTAGTACCACGCACGAGGTTAGGGGAGATGCGGCCACAGCAGGTGTGGCCAAGGGAGAGGTGGCAGCTAGGGTTAGGGTAGGGCGAATGCAACAGCAGCCTTTTCGTCCTAGCCCCCCTCTCCTTATATAGTGTCATCTCATGGGCCTTTAATCAGTATTAAAGTCTAACAGATCTAATATATTCGTCTGGCCCAGAAGTTCTGGTCTAGATCCGAAACTTTCGAAAATAACCTTCTGTATGAATTTATTTCTGTCCGAAACTTCCGGTCTAACCAAAACTTTTGGACCCGAAACTTTCGGTCCAACCGAAACTTCTAAAAATAATATTTTGTATCGAATTTATTTCGACCTGGAAGTTCCGGTTCCACTCGAAACTTTCGGTTCGTCCAGAATTCACTTTTCAAGCAGGCCCGGAACTTCCGTTTCCTCTAGAAACCGAAACTAGGGCTGACCCGGAACTTTCGGTCCTATCGAAACTTCCGGTTGTTCCAGAACCTAGAACTTCTAGCCTCAAGCTAGAACTTCCGGTTCTCCCAGAATTCTCTTTGACATATTTCCATCAATCTCTCACTTGCAAAAGAGTCAATTCTTGTAAGCTTTAAATCCCATCCCCTTAAGCGTGTGACCCGATAGGTTCAATTTAAACGGCCGCTACCCGGAAACCTTTTCCAGATCACTGGTCAAGAGCAGTACCAAGCAGTACATACTGACCCCCAAATGCATATAAAAGATCATATCAATTGAACCTTGATATACTCACGCACCAATCCCTTTACCACAAGACATCAGTCAAGCTCAAGGCAAGATTCGTGTTACCCTAATGATAGCTCGACACTTCACTCGGTTAAGTAGTGGATTAATCATGATTAACTCTTTAATCATAGTGGCATGGCCATGCACTTTCCTAATCTAACTATCTCGAGGGGCCCAAAGACGTCTCTCCCGTTATTTAGGAGGGGTAAATTCTATCTTGATCGCTCACATCCCAAGACATGTTTCATAACATACCCAAAAATAACCTTTATAACTACCTAGTTACGGAATAGCGTTTGGAAGACCCTAAGTGTGTTACTACACATTCTGAAATCAATGACGATCTCAGGTCAAAGGATTCTATAGGTACACCATTTGAGATGACAATTGATAGCACATCAAGAATAACAATCTGAGCAATATCTCAAGGTGGATCTATCCAACACCATGTTCTCTAACATGTGTCCACATTATTGATTTGATATCTCCATATCTATGATCCATGAAACATGGTCATCAATCAGATAAATGTGCTAATCTATAAATCATCACTATCCCACATGATGAGTGAGATTAGGGATCATTTAGAATAACATCATTATAAAACAAAGAGTTTCACAAACAAGTTACATACTTGCTGATCAATGTAAAAGATAATTATTCAAGGAACAAGCTAACCAATTATCTAAAATACATCAGCATAGACAAGACTTCTTCTCTCACATACACTAGACTCTATCACACAAGTATCTAATACCCATAGAGCTCAAGTGCGCCTCATGCTTGGGCTGCGAGAGAGGTTTCGTCAACGGATCAACAATGTTCGAATCTGTGTGCATCTTGCATATATTTACATCACCTCTATCTATGATTTCTCGGATGAGGTGATAGCGTCACAGTATATGCTTAGACTTCTGGTGCGACCTAGGCTCCTTGGCTTGCGCAATGGCACCACTATTATCACAATAGAGGTCCACTAGACTGGATGCACTCGGAACAACATCCAGCTCAGAAACAAACTTTCTGATCCAAATAGCCTCCTTTGCAGCTTCAGAAGCTGCAATGTACTTGGCCTCTGTTGTTGAATCTACAACCGTTTCTTGCTTGGAACTCTTCCAACTCACTGCGCCTCCATTAAGGCAGAACACAAATCCAGATTGCGATCTCGAATCGTCCTTATCGGTTTGGAAGCTAGCGTCGGTGTAACTATTTACAACGAGCTCATCCGCACCTCCGTAGACTAGGAACATATCCTTAGTTCTTCTCAAGTACTTGAGGATACTCTTTACCATCACCCAGTGACGTTCACCAAGGTTTGATTGGTATCTGCTCGTAACACTTAGAGCATAGGAAACATCTAGACATGTAAAAAGCATGGCATACATGATGGACCTGATTACGGAAGCATACGGGATCACACTCATCTTCTCTAGCTCATCAGGTGTCGATGGATACAGACTCTTGCTGAGAGTAATAACATGTGACATTGGCAAGAAACATTTCTTGGAATTCTGCATATTGAACCGTTTCAATACCTTGTCAATGTACGTGCTTTGGCTTAATTCAATTAGCCTTCTCGATCTATCTATATAAATCTTTATGCCCAATATGTATGCTGCATCTTCAAGATCTTTCATTGAGAAACTTTTTCGCAGCGAAGATTTAATCATTTCCCATCAACAATATGCCATCTACATATAAGACCAAAAATATAAGTGCGCTCCCACAAGCCTTTTTGTAAACACAAGGCTCTTCTTCATTCTTGATAAAACCAAACCCTTTAATCACTTCATCAAAACGAAGATTCTAACTCCGAGAAGCTTGCTTCAGCCCATAAATAGACTTTTGAAGCTTGCAAATTTTCCTAGCATTTTTTGGATCGACAAAACCTTCAAACTGTATCATATACACATCCTCTCTTAGGTTTCCATTAAGGAAAGTCGTTTTGACATCCATTTACCATATCTCATAGTCATAATATGTGGTAATTGCTAGGATGATCCGGATAGACTTTACTATTGCGACGGGCGAAAATGTTTCATCATAATCAACACCTTGAATTTGTCTGAAACCTTTCGCTACCAATCGTGCCTTATAGATGTGAACATTTCCATCAACCTTTTTCTTAAAAATCCATTTACACTCGATAGTTTTGACACCATCAAGTGGATCGACCAAGTTCTAAACTTGATATTCTCGCATGGATTCTAACTCGAATCTTATGGCTCCAAGCCATTTCTAAGAGTTTGGTCCCATCACCGCTTTTGAGTAGGTCTTAGATTCATTATGATCCAATAATAATATGTCGTGCTGCCCCATGGTTAGAAACACAAACCGCTCGGGTGCACGACTAACCCTTTCCTATCGACATGGGGCTAGCGTCTCGATAACAGGTTCTGCAACATCTTGTATATTGAGTTGTGGTTCAATAGGAGCTGAAACACTTTTGAGTGGTTCTCGAACTTCTTCAAGTCGCACCATGCTCCCACTAACCCCTTTCAAGAGAAACTCTTTCTCAAAAAAGACACCATTCCGGGCGATAAACACTTTGTCTTCTTCCCGGTTATAGAAGTAATATCCTTTGGTTTCCCTAGATACCCCACAAAGAATTATTTATTAGATTTAGGAGTGAGCTTATCGGACGTCAAATGTTTTATATAGGCCTCACAACCCCATATCTTAAGAAAAGACAACCTGGAACGCTTTCCATTCCATATCTCATATGGTGTCCTCTCTAAAGATTTAGATAGAACCTTGTTTAAGGTGAAAGCAGCAGTTTCTAGAGCGTATCCCAAGAAGGACAATGAAAGATCAGACTGACTCATCATTGATCGAACCATGTCTAATAAAGTTCAGTTTCTCTGCTCAGACACCCCATTCCATTGAGACGTGCCCGGTGGAGTCAGCTATGGAACAATTCCACATTGCTTTAGATGATCATTAAACTCATGGCTCAAATATTCACCTCTACGATCTAATCGCAGAAATTTAATTATTTTGCCTACATGATTTTGTACCTCATTCTGGAACTCCTTGAACCTTTCAAAGGATTCTGACTTATGCCTCATTAAGTAGATGTAACCAAATCTACTAAAGTCATCGGTAAAAGCAATGAAGTACTAAAAACCACCTTTGGCTGTAGAACTCATTGGTCCACATACATCTGTATGTATGAGGGCCAACAATTCATTTACCCTCTCACTTTGACTAATGAAAGACGTCTAGTCATTTTGCCAAGTAAACAAGACTAACATGTGTTAAATGATTCGAAATCAAATGACTCTAGAATCCCATCTTTATGGAGCTTCTGCATATGCTTCTCATTTATATGACCTAAACGACAATTCCAAACAAAAGTAAGATTCAAATCATTTAGCTGAGGCTTCTACGTATTAATGTTATAAACATGTGTATCCTCAAGATTCAGAATATATAATACATTCATCAATGGATAAGTTTCATAGAGCATACCATTAAAAAATATCGAACAACGCTTGTTCTTTATTATGAATTCATAACCATCTCTCTCCAAACATAAAGAACATATAATGTTTCTGTCCAAGGCAGGAATGTAATAATAATTATTCAATTCCAAAACTAATCCTGAGGGTAGCGACAAAGAATAAACGCCGACGACCAACGCAGCAACTCTTGCACCATTACCGACGCGTACATCCAATTCGCCTCTTGCACACTTCCTTATCATATTCAGTTCCTGCAACGATTTGCAAGTATGAATCATTGATCCGGTATCAAATACCTATGAATCACTTGGACGAGTAGCAAGATTAATTTCAATAATATTTATACCTGAAGTGGAAGTCTTACTTCCCTTCTTCTTCTTGAGTTCTTCCAAGTACAACTTGCAGTTCCTCTGCCAATGACTAATCTTATGGCAGTGGTGGCAAGTGTCAGAAGTAGTAGGGCCAACCTTGGACTTTTCAACATGTTTAGGCTTGGAGCTTGAGATCTCATCTGAAGCTTTAGCCTTGCCCTTGCGTTTTCTCTTTTTGCTGTCCTTCTAAACTATCATCACATGACTAGTGCTTTTCTTAATACTTTCCTCAGTAGTCTTTAGCATCTCATGCAATTCAGTCATGCTTTTCACCATGATGTTCATATGAAAGTTAAATGAACGGCTCGAAGCTCGTAGGAAGCGACTAGAGAATTACATCCATAGCCAACTCTTGGCCAAGGGAAAAACTAAGTTTTTTCAGGCTCTCAATGTAACCAATCATCTTGATCACATGAGGACTAACTGGACTGTCTTCTATCAACCTGCACGCAAACAAAGACTTTGAGGTGTTGTACCTCTCGGTCCGAGCTTAGTTCTTAAACATGCCTTTGAGTCTCACGATCATATCATAGGCATCCCTGTTCTCATATTGCTTCTAAAGCTTAGAGGAGATACATGCAAGCATGAGACAACTAACATCAATTAAATCGTTGGCGTGCTTCCCATAAGCCCTCCGATCCACGGCAGATGTATTATCAGCTGGTTCATCAAGATGGGGCTCCTCTAGAACATATTTATTTTTCTCTTGTTTGAGAATAATTCTCAAGTTTCTATGCCAATCAATAAAGTTTATTCCAGAAAGTTTTTCCTTTTCAAGAATTG
Organism: Zizania latifolia; assembly: GCA_000418225.1. NCBI lineage: Eukaryota > Viridiplantae > Streptophyta > Magnoliopsida > Poales > Poaceae > Zizania > Zizania latifolia. The sequence goes on from KE372018.1 coordinate 1,415,778, forward strand.
ATCACAAATTAAAACTGAAAGTGCTACTAGTAGTAGGTGCCATGATCTACAACAAAAATGCAAGTTTCAGCACTATGCTATGTAAATCTTTTATCAAATAAAAGATGCTCCACTATATGATATACAATCGTTTTTCCTCTTACGACATGTAGTGGGACAAGATCCATATTTAACTAACTTCTAGTGAGCTTTGGCATCACTGCTAGAAAATTAGTGACATAGGTAAGCAACACTTTGCTAATCACATTCCTATGTGACTCTTATTCGTTGGGGTGGCATCCAATGCCTCGACGCCCAACTCCATGTCCCAAAGCCCAAAACCGTTTTGATAGCTTTGTTAAGCAAACCAATACTATGCTTGTAGATGTCCGACATCCATCATAACTGGTTAAGATAAAAGATAACACTCTGCTTTGGCAAACCTACCACACAATGATTAAAAACCTTTATAGGTGCAGCTATTAGAAAGGGCATCAATAACTCTTAATTTTCTGAGGGAAATTATTCTAACATAGTAACGATGCCTACCATACACAGAATATGGAAGAATAGTATGACAGGAACATAAGTAAACATCACAGACAATCATATTAACGGTGACATAGTATGGCCATTCTCACATGGTGATCTCTATCTCCACGGTTTTTGTCCTTCTGGTCATCACGCTTCAAGCCACTATGATCTTGTATCAGTCTATTACATCTAATAGCACTATACAAATTATATGAGAAGAAGCATCACATGTCGACACGCAGGTCGTACAACAATAGAATAGCCTTGGGCTACAATTAACCATGACACGCAGGCCATAAAAATTACACGCATGCATCATATACATCACAAGGCCATACAGTCACAACATTCTCTGGTAAAAACAAGTTAAGCGTAGAATCTATGCGCGACTGAAAAGTAGACCTGGAACTTCTAGCTCAAGGCCCGGAACTTCTGGCTCAAGACCCGAAACTTTCAAAATCACCCTTTTGTATCGAATTTATTTTGGTCCGAAACTTTCGGGTCAAACCCAGAACTTCCGAAAATAACCTTTCGTATGAAAATTATTTCGGCCCGGAAGTTCCGGCTGGAGCCTGGAACTCCTGAAAATCCGACGCAAGAACAATAGATCTAATCTATTTCCACCACATATCACCTATATGTGTATGATCCAGATCGAACGCTACGCACGTAGGCTCTGATACCACTGTTGGGAAACGGGTAGGCTATGCTAGCATAAAATAAAACTTTTTCTACCCCGTTCAACCCAAGAACCATGCGAGTAATGAGATCATGGATCGTTACCTCTAGTCGCGAGACGTACTAGGGCAGCGGAAGAAGAGTTGGAGAAGCGCGTCCTCGATCAACTCCGCCTGGCTCCGTCCAATCGTTGGCAGCGAAAATGATGCAGCCTTGCGATCCTCACGTCAAGATGATCAGCACCGCAATTGCAGCAGCGTCTCTACGGTATCCACACGTATAGGGACGGGATTACCTCACACCGGTATGTTTGTACCACGCGTGAGGTTAGGGGAGATGCGGCCACAGCAGGTGAGGCCAGGGGAGAGGTGGCGGCTAAGGTTAGGGTAGGGGCGAATGCAACAGTAGCCTTTTCGTCCTAGCCCCTCCTCTCCTTATATAGTGCCCTCTCATAGGCCTTTAATCAGTAATAAAGCCTAACAGATCTAATCTGTTCATCTGACCCAAAAGTTTTGGTTGCTCCAGAACCCGAAACTTTTGACCTCAAGCCAAAACTTCCGGTTTCCCCAGAATTCTCTTGGGCATATTTCCATCAGAGACTCCCAAACCACTAACAAAGTGGTAGGAAACAATCGACCGGCCGGCCTGAGCGATCGCAACGCAGCTATGGACTCCCAACCAAAGAGAGCGAACGTTGCGTGCTCATCAGAAGGGGGGTGCGTGATGCTCCGTCCGCCCTAGGTCACAGGACGGCAGCGAGCAGCTCAGGGAGAGCCCCTATATTTTGGGTCTGGCTCTGCCACTGTATAGGACGTAGGGCTATTATCCTCTGGGAGGCCTGAACCTGTATAAATCTCGACTCTTGTTCTTTGAGTCAACCATTAGGTCTAGAATCCAGCACTTCTGTACCACACAAATCACCATCGTAGGTACCTCTATCGGTGGACTGTTCGGTAAAACATCGACAGCAGCGCTGCCTTGTCGCCGTTTGAGACGACTGGCCTGTCGGGGCCATGCTTGGCTAGCGTCTTGGTTGCCGATGGACAGTGACGGTACCATCACATCGCCGTTCAGGGTGGTTGGCCTAGCAGGGCCATTTGGGACAATGTATCGTGCGTCATGCTCTGATAGCAGTTCAGATCTAATCTGTATAAATAATCTAGCAAGTTTATTCAGAGACAAATACATATGCATACGTACATCGATGCAAGTAGATCGCTATCGATGTTCATAGTTTATATGCCAAAACTTCTAACGAATAGACGTGTCTAGTAAATCAGAAATTTGATTTCTTAAATACCGGGATTCAGTTCCGAACAGCCATGTCCCTATCGATGTTCATGATCAACCTCATCTTTCCTGCGCCACGGGCCATCATCGCCTCCTCGCTTTACACCGTCGTCCTCGGCGATGGCATGGTGGGGCTAGGACAGCCGGTCGTGATGGCGACAGGCTGGCCAGGAGTGGGAGTATGAGTAGGTCCTAATGAAAATCGGCTTAGGGGAGTGGGGCTCAAAACCCAACAAGATAGATATGGTCTGATACTACTCATATTAGCAAGAATCCATGTACAGCGGTTTATTTTATTAGTACAATTTAATAAGACAAGAACTACTGTTCTGTCGTCTGATATTTCATTAATTATCGGACGCTCCACCGAAACATTCGTCTTTAACAGATAAAACATTCATCTTCAACAGTTGAAATATTAATTTTCAATAGATGAAACATAGCATAAACATTTATCTTCAACATGTGAAACATTTATTTTCAATAGGTGAAATATTCATCTTCAATAAGTGAAACATTTGAAATAAAAAGAGTGAAAAATATTTGAAATAAAAGGGTGAAACATTTGAAATAAAAAGGTGAAATATTTAAAATAAAAGGGTGAAACATGTTGCTCCCACGTATGAAATATTGAGTTCCAACTACTGTAAGCATAAAACATTCATCTTCAACAGGTGAAATATTCATCTTCAACAGTGATTCATTCATCTTCAACAGGTGAAACATTTGAAATAAAAAAGGTAAAATAAACTAGACCGATTCATTGGGTTGTGTGGGTGTCGCTGGGCTGCGCGGGCATGTGGGTGTTGCTAGGCTGTGTGGGCGTCACTGGGTTGTGTGGGCGCCCAATGCGATGGCTTGCGTCGGACACCCGACGAAAAGCAATTTTGATTTAATAACTTGATTATTATTAACTGTTGGCTAACGAATTTTTTTTAATTCCGAAGAACTAATGCCATTGCTCTTCTTATCTCAACAAGAATTAGAAATTAAGAATACCCAACATATTTGATTGTACGAGTTAATTGTAAGAATTTTATAACATTTCGAGGGAAATCAAGTTTAATTTATATAAAATTCATCTAAACTTCCTCCATTCCAACAAAAGACCTAAAATTTGGGGAACAAATGGTTTAGCATGAATTTCATGGAAGTCACTTCTAGCAAAATTTCCTTGTTAGGACTTACGGTCATGTTAAATTTGGAGTGTTTACAAATTTGAGCAAAAATTGATACTACAGCCCTAAAAAAATCCTTCAATTAACAGTCATATGCCAAAGTGGACAACACGTATATGCCTTGGAAAAACGTAACATTTAGGCATTAGGTCCAATGTAATCCGTTTACACATAGCTCAGCATTTCAGATGACCTGCTACAGTACACATCTATACTACTTTAAAAGATGGTAGTGGTGGTGAGTCTGCCACCATTACCATCTCTCATTGATAGGTGGGCCATGGTCAGTGCAATAGTACCGTGAACCACCAGTACCAACGCACCGTCTACCGTGGCTGGGATGGAACCGGCGCAAGGGCGAGACGCTTGCGGAACACCGTCAAGAATAGTTGTGCGGCGCCGCCGGCAATGAGGCAGGAGGCGGGGTCCATGAGCCTGGCCATCAACTTGCCACCCTCTGTAGGACCGAAACTAGCGACCAGAGGGGGGGTGAATGGGCGCAAAATAAAAATAAAGCGGAAAATAAAACTTCTGAAATTTAAGTTTCAAACTTGCAAGTGACTCGATATGATTCAGTTCATGGTTCGAACAAATAACCGTCACACCT
>KE372018.1:1443087-1465501 GCA_000418225.1 Zizania latifolia
TCTGTTCCCGTTGGGGGGAGTAGGTGGGCTGGGCTCTCATTAAACTATACCGTCCGGATGTGGTTGGGACGGTATACCGGGTCTTAGCTGTCCTCTTATATTTTTGACAGAAAACAACAAAAATAACTATTACTGCTACAGTGGAGTCTTCCACCCAACGGACACGCCGTTAGGGCACCTTTAAAATAGGTTATAAAAGACGAAGATGTATAAAATTGAAATTTATAATAATTACTGAAGTATTTAAATGAACAAATTTAATATAAAACAGTGCATAAACAACTTTAAAATATTTTTTACAATTTTTATATACCTAAAAGACTTAAACCGTAAGCAAGTCTGAAATCACATCGATCGAACGGTCCGAAACGATCAGCCAGTGAGCCGCTGCCAAGGCAAACGGCCAGGTCAACGGAGGGGAGTCGGGCACGTCATTGCCCTCGAGCCCGCGCCGCGCGTCTCCTCATGCCGAAGGAGTGGAGCACGAGAGATCTCCAATTCTCCCCCTCCCGCATCTCTCATCACCCTGCGTCCCTGCCCGAGCCGAGCAACTCTTCCTCTCTCTTTCTTTTCTCTCTGATCCATCCAAACCCTAGGATTCGCGAGGAGCAACTCCCGAGCAGAGTAGAGCGCGGCGAGGAGGAGGCTTTCTTCCGGGACGGCCCCCGTCTCGGCCGTGGCCATGACGGCGGCCGCGCCGTGGGCGGGGCGGATGGGGGCCGCGTTCGGGGCCCCGTTCCTGTGGCTCGTCTGCTTGATCTACTTCATCCAGGTCTGCTTCTTCTCTCCGGGCCTAGCATTTCGCCTGATTACTCCCGTTTTTTTGGAGCGATATAGGTACGCGGCTTCCTGGGAGCGATGACAGCTGTCCGTAAATTCTCACATTTAATCCATTTCGCGGATGTGATGGCATGGTAGCAGACAAGTTTGAGATTGATATGTGGTATATCCATGTCTACGGAGCCAAATTTGTCACCGTCTGTATAGAGATTGAAGGGTGTTCAGGAAATTTTGTTACAACGAGTAAATGTGCCTTTTGTGTTTCTCGTTTTGTAAGGATATTTTGGACTGTTTTCCAGGTTAGACCAAGCTTTGTGTAGGATGAGTCAGCCTAAATAAGTAATTATGTGATTGATTGATGAAAACTGAACTGATGGCTGTATAAACATATTTCTCACGATATTTTTATATTAAAAAAATTCAAATTTCAGGTAGTTTATTAGTTTTCTAATGGTAGTGTGCTATGCCTAGTTATTTAAGAAGGATTTGATGTCATTTAGGAAATTAACATTGTGAGATTAATAAGATTATTTATATGATAGATGACTCACCATGTTCCAAATTATGGTTTAACTGGTTGGTTGGTGTGCAAACTTAGAGTGAAATTTTCTCTAAAAAGTGGACTTAATTCGGCATGGAATCTCAGATTTGTGAATCTGCGGAGTGTTACACAAGTTTAGCTTTGGACTGTAATGTCTTAAAACAACCTAATGTGATAATTTCACAACAATAGTGACCATTGGTTTGTCATATGTCTTAGCATACCACACAAGGAGAGGGGGACCAGATTTGATCATTAGTATTGTGAGCTGAAGTGCCATGCTTTGGTGATATGCCAATTGTTAGCATGTCCAGTCAGTTGCAAATTCCTTGTCTCAATCTAAAACTCTTGAAGATAACTAGAGAGGCCTTACTGTAGATAACTATATATAAAGGAGGCAGTTTTGGTTTACCAAAGCTTATTTTTCACCATTAGTTGAAAGCTTCACGAAGCAAAACACCTTTTATTCTGGTAGATTTTAATATATATTCTGCAATTCTGTAGGGTTTCAGGTCTTTTGTCTGGACAGCTGTCTCATACCAAATGAAGGACATGATGAAACTGTCACCCTCAACATCACAATTTTTGGTCTCTGTTGCATATTTCCCTTGGAGCATAAAGCCTATATATGGGTAATGTTACCTTGCGCTTGTTTCTACCTTGTGTCTGTTTCTTCTGGGAACTGTGGAACTCATCCACAATTTAATCATGTTCCATAGAACCTAATCTTACATTGTATTTTGCAACAGAATAATTTTCTAATCTACTGTTTCTCAAACTCAAACATCATATATGCCTTACGCCTTGGTTTCAGAAATCTTACATGGAATAGTATTTCTTAGAAGAGCAATTGTTTAAGCTTCTATTCAATGTTGTTTACTCCAGCATAAGTTCATTTAGGCAATTTATTGTCTTTTCTTTTTAAGTAGTGTTCACCTAAACTGTAAACACTGCACGGTCGGCCATCCCTCTTTTAGCGTTTAGACCGTGTACACGGCGTGTGCACGGATTAAACGTTTTGTGTACTGTAGCACAGTAGCAGCTAGTTTTTCACATATGTATGGACTACACAACTATATTGATGTGGTTTAATAGGTTTTTCAAGTGAGTATGAGATTTGCACACCTTCCATAATCTGAACTGAAGTTATGAACTTGAATCCTTCTCCTTCACTGCCCTCTCAATTTGAATTATGTACCTACAAAAGGAAATGGCAGATGTTAGTATTTACTATTTAGCAAGAATTCAAACTATGAACTATAGTAGCAACCAGCAATCAAACAGCCCAAACATCAAGACCAAACAGGCAAATAGGCAAACTAGACGCAGAGTTCTTACAGACAGCCACAACAAGGCATAGTTCTCAGTTCTCACAAGCATCAGTACTTCAGTACAGAACAGATTAACAACTGTCATGTGGCGAATTGGCCCAAGAGGGCCATGGCGCCAGGCCTAGGAAGAGGCCCATGCGGCAGTTTAATAAGAGTCCTAGCTCTGTAATTGAGTCAATAAGAGTCCTAGCAGATTAGAGTCTTAGCAGATTAATGGATAGAGTCATAGCAGATTAATGGATACAGTCCTAGAGCTGTAATTGAGTCGGTTAGCTATTCGGTTTAGATTTAATCAGTTTAGATTACAGATTAGAGATAAGAGGTTAGGTCTATATATATAGAGGGACACAGGGTTGTATTCAGATCTATTAGTGAAGAGAAATAATAAACTATTCCAGTTTTCCCCTATCTAATTCCCAGTCCCGTGCTTTCTTCACCCTTACCCCCGGCGCCCTCTCTCCTGCGCCTTTCTTCTCTTCGCCGTGTCGCAGCCGCCATGGCGTCTGTGGCTTTGGCCGCGTGTGCAGCACCAATACAAGCTGCGGCCACTTCCTGGCCGTGACAACAACACAATAACACATAGTTTTTACATGCAAAAGTACATGACATATAAATTGATAATTAATAGATAAACTGAAAATACAATGATCAAATCATCAAATGCAGAGGCTGAAGGCCTCAAGCTCAACATTATTGTCCCCATCTTACTCATCATAGCCCGTCACAACCACTTCCTCTTGGTCAGACTCAAACTCAATTTCTTCCTCATTTATCAATTCTTCGTTGGGTTCAGAGTTGATGTCTTCATCTTCAATGTCTTGTTTCAGCCAATCTTGAGCTCCTACGAAGTTTTACTACCTCTTCAGCCCCTCATGTCTCTACAATTTGTTTCCATGTTAGCCCTGTAATAGGCTCAACATCAGAGTTCTCGTTACTTATCTCCACCCTCAACTATCCATCCTTGTGCACAAGTTGATTCAATAGCTAGAAGTGAAGGAGTATGCGTAGGCTATGATAACATAAAACAAAATTTTCTACCGCGCATACCAGGACATCATGCTAGAGGGGGACCATGGATCGTTGCACTTGACGCGCAGAGCATACCGGAAGAAATGTTGGAGAAGCCGATCCAACACGCGCGTGCAGCGTGCCGTTGTGGTTGTGAGGTAGCTGATCGGATCGTCAGCTCTCGTCCGATTGCCTTCACGTCGAGTCGATGCCTATGCCAATGTGAAGGCCGATACGGCGATACTGATGCCGATGTGAAGGCCGATCCGATCAGCATAGTAGTATAGCAACGTCTCTACTGGTATCCACATATCTAGGGGAGGAACGCCGATCGGTAGTGTACTAGCACTCAGGTGATCGATGAGGTGGTCGGGCTCGAGAGAGGGGACTAGGGTTTGCTCGTGGTGGCTAACAGATTAGCACGCAAGGCGCATCAAAAGCACACGTTGCAAGAGCCCCTCGCTCCTCATATATATAGACGTCCTAGCTTGGGCTTCCCAGGCCCAGCAGGACTCTATTCAGATCTTTATATGAACTGCTTGTATCTCTATCCAAACTGAGCTAGATCGAATCCTATTCAATTTAGGTGTTCCAACCCGTTAAGTGTGCGATCCTATAGGTTCACGTATACTTGGTTACGTATGGAAACTCCTTTCCGCTACCTTGTTAATATCAGCCTCTAGTAAAGCATATTAACCCAAGTGTAAGTAAAGATCATATTGGCTGAACCTGTGATGCCCTCATGTACAAATCTCTTTGCCTCATGATATCGATTGAGCACAAGGTGAGACTTATGTCATCGTCTCAACAGCTCAATCTCTCTCTCGATCTCTATACTAGATTATGACCTGTGATTGACTTCTTAATCACTTTGGCATGGCCATGTATGTCCATAATCTATTACATCGAGGGACCCAGAGATATCGCTCCTATAAGGAGGGATAAATTCCATCTTGATTACTCACATCTCACTATATGTTTCATAGTAGACCCGAGGACTACTTTTATAGCTACCCAGTTATGTAGTGTTTGGTAGACTCAAAGTAAGCTACTACGTATGTTGGGAACCATGATGATCTCATGTCACATAAACACTACTTAGATCAATTGATGACACATGAAATCTTAACAGTGTTTTATAGTGGGTCTATCCAACATATGTTCTCCAACATATATTCATGTTATTGATTTGGTATCTTCATACCTATGATTTATGAGACATGATCATCAATCAATACACATGTTAATCTCACAGTCATATATGTTCCACATATGACGTATATTTGATCAGGGATCATTTAGAAATAACAATATTCGATATTATAAGTCTTATGAATAAGTCACATACTCATTGATCCATAACGATAATGTCTATTTTAAGGAAAAAATAATATTTTATAAACATAGTATGTTACGTACAATATCTTCATGTTGCCTCTAGGGATATTACTAACAAGATGGGGATCCACTTTGTTCTTTTTCTTGGCCTTGTCCTTCTTTGTATGAAGGGTGTTGAATCGGATGAATACAATTTTCTCTCTCACAAGTGTGAGCTTCTTTCTTTTCTTTGTATGAATCTAAAATTTTTTCAGATTCAAGTGTAGTTAGAATGCTAGATAGAACTCAGATTTTTTTTGTATGAATCAATAAAATTAATATTCAACTCAGATTTAGGAGACTTACCCCTTCGAAGCAACTCCAATTCCTTTCACAACCTAAAGAACTTGAAGTCAAAGAGAGAATCCTTATAGCCACCTTTTGCAGTGTTGGAACCCGTGTTCCATAAATTCCAGTGTTTAAAAATGCGGCTGCCTAGGCTGCCTAGGCTCTAAGCGGCAGTGATCTGCGCCGCTTTTGGCCTAGGCGACTGGATTAAGCGGAAAACCACCTAGGCGGAGCTAGGTGGCCTGGGCGTGCTGGGTGGTCTAGGCGCGTTGGGCAGCCTTGGTGCTTAACTAAATGGGTTTTAGATTACTCTACAAAATCCTGACACTCCTTCACATACATCAATTGTATCTGCAGGATTTTGTCAGACTGTATTCCAATCAGGCAGAGAAAGCGCACCCCCTATTTGATCATTTCCAGCTGTCTATCTCTATTTCCATGGCAAATTCTTGGGCTGTCAGATCCTTTGAGGAGTTCAAGCAATATTCTTACTGCTTTGTTGATAGTACAAAACTTGGGATCTGCCATGGCAGATGTTGTTGTAGATGCAATGATTGCAGAAGCAGTTCGATCAGCCGGGTGAGTATCATGGCACAACATGTGTCACTGTTTAGTAGCTTTTATATAAGTACAGAATATTCTAACTCAAAATCTGTTTTTTTCAGCCCAGAATTTGCTGGTGATCTCCAGTCACTATCTTGGTCATCAATGGCAGTAGGAGGAATTTTTGGGAGCTTACTGGGGGGATATGCACTATCCAATCTTCCGATACATGTTATATATATTATTTTCTCTGCTCTTCCGTTGTTTCAACTAATTTCCTGCATATTCGTTGAGGAATCTCCAGAAGGATTTGAGAGTAAAATAGATAGCGCTGCACATAAGCATGTCGATGATCAAATTGTTGATAGTTTTCCTGGAAAAGGCTCTAGTGACTCATATAAGTATGAAGGTACTAGAAGGCGAAAAGGAGCTTGTAAAAATAGTAAAAGGAGATCATTGTCCAAACAACCTGAGGACCATGACAAGAACAATACGTCAATTAATTTAAGGCCCTACTTGTCTCTGAAATCAGCCTTATTCAGCTTATGCACAGCATTTAAGCAGCCAACTATTTTACGGTAAGTAGCGATGTTATAATATCATCTCCTTTGACGTTTACACCTGTCACTGATGAAGAGACTTACCGATACCTTCTTTTTATTTGTCCAGACCTATGGTATGGTTTTTCTTTTCAAACATAGCCATTCCAAATATCTCAACAGTCATGTTCTACTATCAAACAGAGGTCCTACATTTGGAGGCGTCCTTTTTGGGTACTGCGCGTGTGATTGGGTGGTTCAGTCTAATGCTTGGCACATATATCTACAACCGCTATTTTAAGCACAAGAAACTCAGGAATATTCTCATGTAAGTTATTTTTTATCTAAATGCAAGTTACCATCTGGATTATTGGAACAGATAAGGAAGTTAACATGTTGACATATATATGCTTAGTGTACTATCTGGATACTTTACTAAGTTGATTGTCGATGGTCTATGTGTCTAGCTTTTATCCTAGGAAAATTTCCAACCCTCCACCTGACAATCAGGCATCCTCTTTGTTTGCTTTCTCCAATGTTGATATGTGTACCTTAATAATCCCCATAGATTAACTCAGATTGTTTAAGGTGCACTAAGGCCCCCTTTGGGACAGCTTAAAATAACCAGGATTATAACATAATCCTAATTATTAGATAAGTGGGGAGATGGCTGATTTTGATTATTAGTTATATTGCTGATTATGATTATTACTTAAGTTGTCTATAATTTTTCCGTTTGGCACATAATCTGCTTCTACTTTAAGCATAAGCTGTCAATAAGTTGTTCCAAAGGGGGCCTAAATATAAGAGAAAGCAAAATGCCTGCTGCATTTGTTATGGTTCGATGGTTGAGAACGGATGGGATAGGAATGCGTCATGGGTGGTCGTCGTCTTGGATGTCGGGGTGTAGGTCTTCCTGTGATGTCAAGTTTTGAGTCATAGGAGAAAGGGGTGAGGAGTTAGGGAATAGAGATGAGGGCTCCAGCGCCTTGGTGAAGTATTGCGCCTAGGTCGGATCCCGATGCGTCGCATTCCATGATAAATGGCTTGGTTAAGTTCGGTAGCTAGAGTATTGGTGTTGAAGATAATGTCGTCTTAAGAGCCTGAAAAGCCTTCGCCGCCTCAGATGACCACCGAAAAGTCTCATGCCTAATGGGGTTGCAACAGAACCATAATTTTGGATGAACTTGCATTAATAACCGGTGAGGCTGAGGAAGGCATGAATTGCACACGAAGAATGCGGCGCTGGCCATTCCCCTACTGTGCAGACCATCTGTTTGTGCATTGTGACACCGTCAGTGGAGACTTGTCCTAAGTAACCGACCTAGCATTCGCTGAGTACAGGTCGATTGTTGTGGAGGGTGTTAAGCACTGCGCATAGATGCTGTAGATGCTCTAACCACGTGCGGCTATATATCAATATGTCATCATAGAATACGAGAACAAAACGGCAAAGAAAAGGGCCCAAAACCGAGTTCATCAGTGCTTGGAAAGTTGCTGGTGCGTTGGTGAGGCTAAAAGGAAGGACCAAAAACTCGAAGTGTCCTTGGTGTGTGCAGAATGCAGTCTTGTGGATGTCTACAGGGTGCATACGCACTTGATGCTAACCCGAACAAAGATCCAACTTAGAGAAGAATCGTGCACCGTGAAATTTGTCGAGGAGTTCATCTAGCATGGGGATCGGAAATTTATCATTGGCGGGTTCCATGTTGTGGGCGCAGTAATCCACACAAAACCACCATGACCTGTCCTGCCTGCTCACCAGGAGCACTAGGGAAGAAAATAGAGACGTGTTGGGTCAAATGATCCCCTGCTTCAACATCGCAGTGCACTGGGATTCCAGTTCATATTTTTGTAATTCGGGGTAACGATAGGGGTGCACTGCTTCAACGTGTTGGGTCATGTCTAGCTTCAAGTGGATCAGATGATCACAAGGCTGAGCGGGCGACAATCCTTGCGGATCCATGAAAAGGCTTGTAAACTCAGCAAGAAGGAACTGTAGAAGATCGTCGTCACTGATTGATGCGCAGAACAGTTGCCGGCCCTCGATAAGACCATACAAGGTGACTTCGCATGTGCGTTCTAGATGGATATCCGCATGTTGACGAAGTCCCATAGGATTGGACCAAGGGAGCACAACCACTATGTTCCGAGGATGATATTGGTGGTGTACAAGTTGAGCATGAAGCAGTCAACTTCAAATACTTCACCACCGATATTAAGCCATAGATCTGGACGTCTCGTGCTGTCAGGGCAGTCGCTGTTTGCCACCACCACATGTAGGCCTTGCCGGACCGGTTCAAGAACAAGGCCAAGGCGTAGCATGAGTTGCGTGTGTATGAAGTTGTGGGTGGAGCTAGAGTAGACGAGTGCCACAACGTGTTCGTCGTCAAAATGAACCGGCAATCATATGGTGTTTGGCCACCGACGCCAGAAAGAGCATTAAGAGAAATGTGTGGCTATACCTCAATCTCTTCTGTGTCATCCCAATCTGCTACCTCACCATTGTCACACTCGATAGAAAGCAATCGAGCGCACTTGTGTCCACAAACAAATTTTTTATCACAATTGTAACATAGCCCATCTTCTGCCTTTCCGCAAGCTCGGCTAGAGATAGACGATGGAACTAGCGCTGGGGTGTCTCCACAGCTAGTCCTGTTGTCGTGCCAGTAGTCACCACCAATGGTGTGGCGGTGGTCCCATTTCAAAGAAACGGTTTAGCGACTCATATATTGCCCTGATGTTTTGTTGATTTCTTCTCATATGCATGTGCAATATTCATGGTTGTTTGCAAGTTGCTCGGCTTCTGTAGTTCAACATCAGTACCGACCTCATCTTGTAATTCTATGATGAATAGCTGCACCTGTTGACGCTCGTAGAGCAGGTCACTGGCATGGCTAGCCAACGCTAGAAACTGCTCCATGTACATCTCCACTGAACCGGTTTGCATCAATCACTTGAGTTCTCCCAACAGATTGCTGCGAACCGGCGATGCAAACTGGCGGTCTAAACCATACTTGACAGATTCTGGAAAGTCTCCTAGTCCAGTGGCCCGTGATTCCGCTCGAAGTGGAAGTACCACTCCTAGGCGGCATCCATGAGGTGGTATGTTGTCAACCAGACATGGTCGCCTTCCTCAGTTCGTTGTCTGCGTTGTAATGATTCAACCAGTTCAATGGATCTCCCATCTCGTCGAACTTTGGGAATTCCAGTTTCTAGTCTCTAGAAGGGTGGCACCCCTCTCGTTGCTGCCTCTATCAGCCAGCCAGACAGCATCTCGCCGCTGCAATGGCTGTTGCTCGGGCTGCATCAATACTCCTTCGTTGCCTAATCTCGGCATGCCCGACATCACCACTAGCGTGTCGTTTCCTAGGTGCTGCTCCAACGAGGTGACACATGTTGTGGCCACTGCCACCGTGTGGCTCAGATCGGCGAGGTCAGTCTTGGATGCTAGCATTGAAAGGCTGTTCAGCACTGACGGCAAATCCTGTTGAAGCTTAGGCTGCTTAGCCAACATGTCGTTGCTTGTGGCGGTAGAAGCTTCAGTAATTTCAGAGGCCATGTGCTCTAATACCAAGTCGATGGCTGAGAACGGATGGGATAGGAATGCTTTGTGGGTGGTTGTGGTCTTGGAGGTCGGGGCATAGGTCTTCCCGTGATGTACTGATGTCAAGTTTCGAGTCACAGGAGAAAGGGAATGAGTTAGAGAATAGAGATGAGAAGATGGGATTAATCCTTGCTTGCTTTATTCTCCTTTGATCCTGCTATATATAGAGTTCCTAAATAACAAACCATCTTGCTAATATGAAGGGAAATCATAACTAATACTATCTTATCTAATACCGTAGCATATCTGGCAATTAGTTGTTCCTTATCCAGCAACAGCTTTGCTCATCGCTACACCTGATCTGATGTCGCACTGCTTGCGTGCTGAGAATTGGCTGCCAAATCTTGCACGTCTTTGTGTCTTCTCCAATGATAGACGATCCTGACCATGAAAGCGTTATTTCCATTTTATGAGTATCAGAATGCATGAGGAATATATTGCTACACACCAGTCACCTTTTGATCTGTGCTCTGGCCCAATTTAGGTACTTTTGTGAGAAATGCTGTTTAATCCTGTATCCTGTTCGAAAATGTAATTCTTGGTTAGCCATTGGCTATAATATGAACATGTTAACAAAGTGTTATATGTCTTACTTTTAACATTTCTGTTCTTATTCCCAGGTTTGCACATGTTGGTCTTGCCATAATTAGTGTACTGGACATTCTATTGGTGTTACGGTTGCATATTCAGTATGGAATTGCAGATAAATACATGGTTTTGTGCGGTTCTGCTTTTGCTGATGCGATCAACCAGTTCAAGTATATACTCTGGCCATCATTTCTTTTAATACTTAACTACAATCTCTTGCGATGTTTTGAGAAACCAGTACTATGGGTTTCTGCTATTTGACTTGGATGTCTTTGAACCTTGGCTGTGCAATAGTCTGAAACTAGCCTACTTCCCACTGGAACTGGATAATAATGTCCCAAAACCTTAAAGAAAATCTCAGATGAATACTAGTCAAATGGCAGATATCATGAACTCATAACTGACCATGACTTTTTCATCATTAGTTATTTCCTATTACTGTAGTTTCCTCCAAACGAGGAAACTGCTCTTTCTATCTGGTATGATTACACCAATTATCACACATAGTTAGATGGGTTCCTAGTTATTTTTTCTTTTGAGACCAGTCATGAATCTTATCAACATATCTACAGGTGACTAGCATCGATATAATGCTTATTGGTATACCAATTCAACATATAAAACAAGTGTTCTCATGAAATTAATCTTTCAAGCTAGGGCTTGTGAGTTGTCACAACCGTGGGCATCACTGTTAGTGTTTAGTGTTTACTGTGTTATGTGTTGTAAATGACAATAATCAGTTGCCTTTTTTACTCCATATGATATTCTTATATCCCTTATACAATAATATATATCAGGCTATAATTTCTGACGAGAATATTTTCATTTGTCAGGATGATGCCGTTCCTTATCCTCTCCGGGCAGCTTTGCCCCCCTGGAATTGAGGGAACACTATTTGCTCTGTTCATGTCCATCAACAATCTTGGCTCGACTTTAGGTTCATTCTTGGGAGCTGCTCTGGCATCAGCTTTAAGCATCTCATCAGCACAATTCGACAATCTGGCTCTCGGCTTAGGTGTACAACTGATTGGCACTCTGCTGCCGATTGGATTTTTGTTTCTGATACCAAAGGAAGTTACAGGGCTAACGTCATAGAAAGAGGGATACATAGCTTATCATACTCCAAAATCCTAATTCATAGAAAGAGGGTAGTCAGTTCTGTTTAAAGATGTATACATTAATGTACTAGGATGAGATGAAGCATGCAATATATAATGGTTAGACATTTCCTGATTTCCAAGCGTTGAGAAAAGGTTGTGATACCTATGTAGAACATGTGCAGACTGAAAATGACATTACTGATGAAAGGTTGTGATACCTATGTAGAACATGTGCAGACTGAAAATGACATTACTGATGAACGAATCTATGATGGATAAATCACCTTTACATCTTTTGTTTTTTTGCATTACTACTGTTTATTGGCTCTTGATGAGGCCTTGATGCTATTGACAGGTTTTGATATATTAGCGAGATAAGATATTTTTTTTGTTTATTCACAACTTTGTAGCAAAGAAACAAAATGGAAACGGAGTCTGCTAGGCAATTTCATTACACAAAATAGGCATTAAAATGTCAGAAGTATTTGTTACACAAAATCTGAGCCACTGCTACACACGATGACAACTCATCCAGGTCCGAATCTTTAGAGCTTCAGTTGAGTTGAATCGCTTGCATTGCTTTTTCGTTAAGAGTCTACAACACATCAGAAAGCAAGCAACCGACCGTTTGCCCTTCCCATCTTCCAAGGTCCAGTCTTTATAACCCCTCAAAAAAGTTTTAGTTGCTACAAAGAATGTAACCAATCTAGATGTAACCCTACTCTGAACTTGGATGCTCTCTGAAACTTGAGCCTTTTTAGCATAAAGAGAAGCTAAAGTTCACTGGTGCTTGGAAGAATGTGTCAGCCTTGGTGAAGTCTTGCTCTGCTTGAAGTGTACTTTACGTTTTCTCTTCAGACTCAAAGCCATCTCTTCGCCTTTCTTGCTGAATTCACCGGGGGTGGTGTTTTGGCGCCTCTTTTATCGTTAGAACCTGCCAACCGAAGCAGTTGCTCTTTTAGTAAGAACTGAGGATCATCACATGAAACTCCTAACAGGGGGCAAGGATTTGAAGTGAAATAAATCAGATTGTTCTGACAGAAATTTGAGCTATTTTCAAAGGAATGTTGTTGGGAACAAATAAAATCCAGTTTAAAGTCCTCGCAAAAAATCCAGTTTAAAGTCCTCGCAAAAAATCCAGTTTAAAGCATCCATTACGAGCTAACAATATTTTAAGACACATAGGCTCAAGGGTATGGCAAGAATCACTGATGTTGATGATGAGGACTTGGGCTGTATGTCTACCAAGATTCAAACATGGAAAAGTCGGCAAGCAGGTAATAGAGGGTTACAGTGGCAGGGGAAGCTAAGGATCGGTCAAGAAAGAATGGAGAATTCACATTGATGTTGTTCAGGCCATCGGACCCAGGAGAATGGCAACGGCTTGTACTCGCTGGCAGCAGATGCACTGATTTGGCTATTTTTAACTCCTTCCATCAAATGACAAGACAGTAGGAGCAGTTCAGTTGATTCATTCTCTACACAAGGCAGCCTTCGTCACACGATTTTAAGTAAGTGAACCAGAGAAAATTAGAATTTTTGTTGATAAAGAAAACTTACTTATACCTGACTTCCCTCCTAGAGATGATCTGCGTGACATGGTCGTTGGTGTTGGCGGAAGACCTGTTAGTGATTGTCTTCTCCTTGACCTTAGATCAGTTGTAATTGGAGAAGCGTCATCATAGTTTGTGTTGCTAGCAATTTTAACAGGGGTTGCCTGTCCTGAATGTTGAGCGTTCCTGCAACGCGTTTAGAAATAGCAAATAAAGATTAACACATGAGCAACACTGTGTACCGGTTTGTGAAAAGACGTACGGAAGTTAAGCGTGGGTGCAATGAGGTACCTTCTTTCAGAGCCATGGATCAATTTTCCTATGCTGCTCTGAATGGATTTTCTTAAATGTGATCCTTTCTTCGTCGCATTGCTCAAGGTCATTTTCTCCAATTTGGCAGCAGAAGGTTCATCTGTCCGATTCACTTCCACGCTCAAGTTCCTTGATCTACAAGGTGTTCTCAGGAGAGTATCCAATCCTGATTGTTTGGATGAAATATAAGCATCGGGGGGTGGTCCACAAAAGGCAACTATATCAACTGGAATTATCTTCTCGTTCTCCTCTCTAGCAGGATCTTCAGAGAATGTTGCAGACATCTTTTATTGCAATAGTGAAGAAAGGCAACGGGTCAGTCGTTACAGCACTGGATAATATGAAGCTATTAAGACATAAGAGCAAGATGTACCTGCATTACTGATCCTTGGTGCTTGGTGCTGCGATTGAAGCCATCAAAGCTGCATCCCTTGTCATGAACTGTCCCATGATCTCTGTTGAGCTTCATCACCGAAAGAGGGGATTTTGGTCCCTTTCTGTCAGGTATGCTACCTTTACCAGTACTAGTGTTCTCTAGACTTAACCTACGTGGCCTTGGCGGGGTGCGCTCTGGAACTTGTTTTGTTCTCTCCCTCATTATTGTGCTTTCCTTTAATTTAAGTGACGATTTTTCCAGCTCTTTGGTTGCCAGTGCCCTTTTGAGAGTGTCTACCTGAAAATAAGTTACACATTAGAATATTATGTACATCTTCTTTTTGGGGAACGAATGAAAGAAAGTCAGATATATGTGGAACCGTAGAAAAATAAATCCACATTAACTCTACAGTGACAAGTACAAAAAGAATTTGAGGAGAAAGAAAACTCCAATCCAGTGTTTCAATCAAAACAATATTTTTCTTTAACTGCACTACAACTTTGTGCATGGATGACATTAATGTCCTTAAAAGAAATGTTTATGTGGAATCAGAAAAAACACCTGTTCTTTAAGCTCTCTTATTTCAATGCTTTCTTTATTTGAATGAGCAGTTCCAAGTTCAACGCTAGAAGCCCTTTGAGCAAATTTCAGCGTGCTTAGAGTTTCTACATAGGAATCTGCCTCTGGACATATGTGGGCAAACATTAATGTCTTCGCGTTCCCCCCTATTGGCAAACAGTTGATCAGTATTACTGCAAGGGCTTATATTATGATGTTAATAAAGTGCCAAAAAATTCAACGTGTTGATCAGTCATATTAGTATCCATAACTAGATTACTAGAACAATGCGTGTAGAGAACATGTTCAAAAACACCAGATACCTAATGAACTCTGTAGCAATTGGGTGAGTTTGCTATTTCTGTAAGGAATGTGGGAATTCTTCTGAGCTAAGGCAGTGATGACATCTCCTAGGCAGGAAAGTGACTTGTTAATATGCTGAGCCTCCTTCAACCTGTCTCCTGTGGCTTCTGACCTATCAACTCTTTCACTTCCTGCAAGATCTATCAAATGCAAACTGCTACGACTCACATTGCCTGACATTTCCATCCCATTTACATGAACAGTCAAGATACTGCAAAAGTAGGATTAAAAAGTCATTTGAAGCAAATATTAGAAAGGCATAAGCCAAACAAATAAGTAGCCAAAAGATAATGCTAATAGAAACCTATGGGAACGACTGCTTTGATGGTTCATTGCTGTTGGACTAGAAGCCCGATGCTTTTCGCCCAACAGCATCAAATTCAGAACGTCAGATGGAGATTGCACTGGGCACATCTTTGCATCTGGAAGGTTCAAAAGACCGTTGCTTGAAGTCCTTATATCTAATGTAAAATCAATGTCAGGAACTAACACTTACAAATTTTCCATATAGAATAACACCCTAGTAAGCTGTAGCAATTTGGATAATACTAGAAGGAAATCAACAATAATAGAATAGATGGCATAAAAGGATATTTTGTGCTTGAAGTGTCTTCACTTAGAAGATCGTGAACTCGTTCATTGTATATTTCAACCATTTGTACTTGTATATCATACTTTATATCTTCCCTAGAAATTGATATATTGAAGAGATCATTCAAAGCCATATAACTGATTCCCAAATCTTGGGACGATAACCCACCAGATGGACCACACTAACAACAATATGCACCGGAAAAAGAACAATTATATGTGATTAAATAAATTGTCAGGCAAATAAGGAGCACTGTACAAAATATGGTTTGATTTATACCATTGTATGAGTTTTTCCAGAACCTGTCTGCCCATAAGCAAATATGCATACATTATAACCATCCATTACAGATCTAATCAAAGATTGAGTCTCCTTATAAACCTCATCTGCAAAAGAAAACAAATATGATGACAGAATGGATGGATAAAAACTGATGCATCCAAGTACAGTTAAGACCAAAGTTACCTTGAGTGGTTGCTGGCCCAAAAATTTTGTTGAACTGGAATACCTTACGTGTAGTTTGTGACTTAAATGGATCACAGACCATTATTGAGCCATCATTTCCAATATGTTCAATTGCAGAAATGGATTCTGAGCTAACAAGTGGTCTAATCCGGCAGAATACACGGATATTTCCTGTAAATAAGCTCTCAGAAATCATTCAAACAATAACAATAATGACAACAATGAACTATAGCATGTGATACCTCGCAATTCTTGAAGCATGTTATACAAGTTTCTGTTTTCTTTCACAGCTTGGTTATAACCAAGAGCTGCTTTGGAAAGCCCTTGTATATTATCACCTGTAAGTTTAAGTTGCAACGTTATACCAAAACACTGAAGTCTGATGTTGTTTACATTGAACACCAAAAATGAAAAGGTTTGTTATGACCTAAGCTAAAAAATTGTACCTAGTTTAGCAATATCATCTTGAAATTGAGTCTTGAAAGACCTAAAGTCAACTTTAACCTCTTGAAACATTGTCTTCAGCTCCTGCAAAATAAGTCCTGCCATTACCAATCCAGTACTGAGCAAAAAAACTAATCCTAGTAAACTGCAAAGAGGCACCATTCAAAGACATATAGGATAATCTAAAAATAAACATATATGGTAATAGTAGATTTCAGAAACATGCTAGAATTCATAATGTAACTGTCAAGGGCGTTGGAGTCTAGGGTAGCTGGCCCTTGACTACGTAGTTCGTAGTCTCAGAGTTGGTCTGCGTGGGGGAGTTCCCCTTGCCGAGCTATGGTGGAGAACGGGCAAGATTGAGAGAAACAGGGTAGAGATTTGAGATTAGATTGATATTGCTTGATTCCTCCAAAAGTGTTTACAAGGAATAAATAGAGACTAACAACTTGTAGAAGGAAATATCTAAAGGGAAATATCCTAACTTATTGGCTAAGGCAATCAACTAATTAAAGATAGAGATCCCCCTAGTCTAGGGGGCGGGCTGGCTTGCCGCGCCGGCCCTGGCCGCATCTCTAGTGCAGCCCCGGCACTGGAAGTGCCGGCCCCACATGACATCTCTCCCCCCCTTGACAAGCAGCTCGTCCTCGACCTAGAAGGATGGATAGCGGCTGATGAAGCTGTCGACGTCCTCCCAAGTTGCCGAGGCCTTTGGTTCGCCTTTCCACTAGATGAGGAGCTGCCGGACTCCCCTGGCAAGGCGAGATCGCACCACCCGTTGTGTGTATGGGGCAGGGGCGGTGGCGTGGTTGGCGGAGTACCAACGAACTTCTTTAGGAGGCCCACATGAAAAATGTTGAGGCGGGCACGAGGAGGAAACTCAAGGCGATAGGCGATGTCGTTAATGATCTCGATGACGCGATACGGCCCGTAGAAACGGGGTGTGAGCTTCCCTTTGGCCGGCACGTTGAGAGATGCCAGCGCGTGTTGGCGAAGGCGGAGCCATACCCAGTCACCTACTGAGTAACTAGCCACCCAATGAGCCTTGTCGTAGTGGAGCTTGTAGACTGCTTGGGCTTGCTCGAGCCGGTAACGGATGTCGGTGAGGAACTCATCTTTGTCAGCCATCCCTTTGGCCACTACTGCCACGCGTGTCTCCTCGGGCTCGTAGGAGCGGATGGAGGGGGTCATGGCCGTAGACAACCCGAAATGGTGTATCTTTGAGGGCCGACTGATAAGTAGTGTTGTAGATGTACTCGACCCACGGTAGCCATCGTAACCACTGGTGGGGGCGATCACCGGTGAAGCAGCAGAGGTACATAACGATGACCTTATTGGCAGCCTCTGTCTAGCCATCAGACTGAGGATGAAAGGCTGAGGTCATGTGAAGCTTTGTGCCAGTTAGCTTCATGAGTTCCCGCCAGAATATGGAGGTGAAAACCGGGTCCCTGTCCGAGACCATCGACTGGGGTACGCCATGGAGCCAGACAATCTCGGCGAAGAAGGCCTGCGCCACTGATTCAGCCAAATACGGGTGAGCTAGCGGAATGAAGTGGTAGTACTTGCTGAAGCGATCCACCACCGTGAGAATGACCGATTTCCCTCCTACCCGTGGTAAAGCCTCGATGAAGTCGAGTTCGATATCCGACCATACTGATGTTGGAACCAGTAGCGGCATAAGCAGACCTGCAAGATGCAGATGCTCGGACTTGTATCGTTGGCACGTCGCGCAATCCTGGATGTGGTCCTGAACCACCGAGCGGAGATTCAGCGAGTGGAAGTCATGGCGCAAGCCGTCATCATGTATTGCGGCTAGGAGCTCCTAGAGCAGTGGGGAGACCGGCGGAATGTAGAGCCGCCCGTCGTAGGCCACCATGCCATCGAGGAGGGACCACGGGGCGCTGCGAGGACGCCAGGTTGTCCCGCAGAGCAACCAATGTCGGGTCGGTGTCGTTGGCTTGACGCAGGCGGTCGATGAAATCGAATCGGGTCCCGAGATGGCGAGGAGTGACGCCTCCTTCGTGTCACGGCAGGAGAGGGCTCCCTGTCTTGTACTCGATGGCGAAATCGAAGCCGAGTAGCTTGCCCACCCAATGATGTTGCAGGATTGTGGCCAAGCGTTGATCTAGTAGAAACTTGAGGCTAAAGTGGTCGGTCCGCACCAGGAATCATCGGCCCAGAGGTATGGTCGCCAGTGGCAAATGGCGTGGACGAGGCCAATGAGCTCTCTCTCAAAGGCTGCCAGGGACTAGTGGCGTGGGGCGGCCGGTCGACTGAAGAAGGTGATGGGGTGCTGGCCTTGAAGGAGGATGGCCCCAAAGTCGTACGACGAGGTGTCGCACTCGACGATAAACTTCTTGGAGAAGTCTAGCATGGTGAGGACCGAGGCGGTAGTAATGGTCGACTTGAGGGTTTGAAACGCGCCTATAGCCGCCTCGATCCAAAGAAAACCGTCCTTCCGCAGGAGAGCCGTTAGGGCTGCCGTAATTATGTCGTAGTCCTTGACAAATTTGCGATAGTAACCTACGAGCCCTAGGAATCCGCGAACCACGCGTGCCAAACGCGGTTGAGGCCAGTCGAAGACGGCTTGAACTTTGGCCGAGTCCATGGCCACGCCTGCCGAGGAGATGATGTGGTCGAGGTAGGCGATGGAGTGACGTCGAATGCACATTTGGACCGCTTGAGGAAGAGTTGATGTCGCTAGAGCGTGGAGAGGACGGCCTGAACGTGGCGAAGGTGTTCTACCCATGAGTCGCTGAAGATCAGGATGTCGTCGAAGAAGACAAGCACGAAGCGACGGATGAATGGCCGGAGCACATCGTTCATGAGGGCCTGGAAAGTTACCGAGGCATTGCAGAGCTCGAACGGCATGACTAGG
This sequence comes from Zizania latifolia, assembly GCA_000418225.1. Classification (NCBI taxonomy): domain Eukaryota; kingdom Viridiplantae; phylum Streptophyta; class Magnoliopsida; order Poales; family Poaceae; genus Zizania; species Zizania latifolia. Next base: position 1,462,331 of record KE372018.1, read on the forward strand.
AACTCATAGAGGCCGTCGTGAGTCCAGAATGCCATCCTGTCCACGTCGGTGGGGTTCATGTGGACTTGATGGTAGCCCGAACGTAGGTCAAACTTGGTGAAGAAGTGGGCGCCATGCAACTCGTCGAGCAGCTCATTGACCACCTGGATCAGGAAGACGTCCTTGACGGTGATGGCGTTGAGGGCGCGGTAGTCGATGCAAAAGCGCCATGACCCGTCCGCCTTCTTGACTAGCAGAACCGGCGATGAAAACGCTGAGGTGCTGCGGTGGATCAACCCCTAGGACAGTATGGCGGTGCAATGACGCTCCAGCTCATCTTTGTGGGAGGCGGGGTAGCGGTATGGCCGTACGGCCACCGGCGCCGACCCAGGCAGCAAGGTGATGGCGTGGTCCTTGGAGCGGGGCGGCAACATCCCTTGTGGCTCGGCGAAAATGGCGGCTAATTCTTCCAAGACGGCCGTCATTAGCTCATCACCCGAGCATGCTCGCAGGCCCGACCCGGGTGAGCTAGCGATGCCACGTCAATAGACTCTGTGATCCCTGTGCCAAAAAGACATGATAAGAGCACTGAAGTCCCATGTGATCAGCCTGAGCGATGCCAACCACTGTGTTCCGAGCACCACATCATAGCCGGCTAGAGGTAGTGCGCAGAAATCTGCTTGGAAAATTTCGTGGCCGATCTAGAAGGAGGTGTCGCGGTACATGCCCGGACACAGTACGCATTCGCCATTGGCCACCGTGACCAGCATCTTGCCGTGGGGAAGCAGGCGAAGGGTGGTTCATCTGAAATGAAGTTGTGAGTGGAGCCAGAGTCGAGGAGGGCAAGCAGCGAGGCGCCACCCAACTGCAGATGTACTTGCATTATCTCGCTCGTATGGACACCGGCGATGGCATGCAGGGAGATCTGCGGTTCGGCGTCCTGCTGGTCGGTCGACTCGACAGCGTCATCATCGTCATCAAAGGCCAAGTCAAGGAGGAAGATGCACTGGCAGACCCGATTGTGGCCACGGCTGAATTTTTCGTTGCAGTTGAAGCAGAGCCCGAGGCGACGGCGTTCCTCCATCTACACCTAGGAGAGCTGTTTCATAGGTCGGCCCTCCACCGAGACTGGTGCCGCTGTCGGGGTCGGTGGCGAAGGGGCCGATAGCGCCAAGCGCGCCGGCGGCGTGGGCAGGAGGCCAGGGGCCTAGTGGTGCTGTGGCGTCAGTGTCAGGACTAGGGCGGCAGCGCACTTGTCGCGGAGCTCCAACTTGCGGGCGAGACTCATGGCGAAGGCGAGGGACTGCGGGTTGTGGATTTCGACGTCGAGGCTGAGCGGTGGTTGCAGTCCCGCTGTGAAGATCTATACCAACTGCTCTTCGATGAGGACGCCTGCCCACGATAGAAGTGCCTCGAACCGGTCCTAGTACTCGACGACGAAGCCAGTGCGCTTGCAGGCCATCAATTCACCGAGGGGGTTGGAGCGCAGGGGCGGCCCGAACTAAAGGTGCAGTAGTTCGGTGAAACGGCACCATGGCGGTGTACCCTCATCCTGTTGGACCTAGATGAACCACATATGCGCTCCGTCCTCTAGATTATACGATGCCATCCAGACCTTCTCCTCCGCAATCCGCTGCTGATGAAAATAGGACTCACAGCGATTAATGAAAGCGAGAGGATCTGACTTGCCGTCGAATTTGGGGAAGTCCATCTTCTAGAACCATGGTGGCCGGTCGTTATGGTGCTCGCCGGTGGCCGAAACCTTAGTGCCCAAGATTGCCGACGCCGGGTGCTGCGCCTCTAGTACGCGGATGGCGGTGGCGTTCCCCTCAACGGTGGCCTGGAGAGACTGAATAGACTCGGCCAGCGTCTGGACGAGGGCCACGAGATCCACCGGAGTTGATGTAGACAGGCCGGATGACCCTGAAATTGCCGGCGACGCTGAAGGGAACGATGCGGCAGAAGGGATCACGGATCGTCTGGAACCTGATACCAAGTTGTCAAGGGATTTGGAGTATAGGGTAGCTAGCCCTCGACTACGTAGTTCGTAGTCTCGGAGTTGGCCGGTGTGGTGGAGTTCCCCTTGCCGAGCTATGGTGGAGAACGGGGAATATTGAGAGAAACAGGGTAGAGATTTGAGATTAGATTGATATTGCTTGATTCCTCCGAAAGTGTTTACAAGGAATAAATAGAGACTAACAACTTGTAGAAGGAAATATCTAAAGGAAAATATCCTGACTTATTGGCTAAGGCAATCAACTAATTAAATATAGAGATCCCCCTAGTCTAGGTGGCGGGCTAGCTTGCCGTGCCGGCCCTAGCCGCATCTCTGGTGTGACCCGGGCGCTGGTAATGCTGGCCCCATATGACAGTAACACTGGCAATAATTGATACAACCTCCATCCCAAAATAAATGTTCATCTATCACTCAAAATTTGTCCCAAAATAAGTGCTCATCTAGAGTACTACTTGTCCCCTCAATCACCTCCCATTCAAATTTCTCCCTATCTTACCCCCAACCATCCATCATTTAATGGGGGCTTTTAGGTCATTTTACTTTCCTGTTAATTTGACTTTTCAATGCTAGATGGACACTTATTTTGGGATGGATGGAGTACTTGATAAAAAAACTAATCATGAATTAAAATGGAACTTCAGATGGATAATGTAAACTATTAGATTTAAACATAACACACATAGCAGCATGATATCTCACCAGAAGTTCGGATTCCTGTGCTTGCAAGTGGCGCCATCTATTTTTGACCTGTGAGTTTAAACACTACAAGGTACAATGGTAAATTCATCATAATGATGTAAAGATTGACCTCTTGACTATCAGTGTTACTAATCAGATTTGCAAATTGTCTAAAGCTAATTTTGTTATTTGTTAAAAACAATAACTACCCTACCACAAGCACTAAAAGTGATTGGCCCAACCACTTTTAGGCCTTCTCAGCTCTGGGCAGCTCGGTAGTTTTGCTCGGAGCTCATAAGCCGGCTCAGCTTGGAGAGCTCCCGAGCCGCCTTCTCAGCTCGGCACCTGGGCGGGGCGAACCGAGCCCGAGACGACTCGCCCAGTGCCCAGCGAGCAGCGCAAGCAATAGGCCACGGGACACCGGGGCAAACACAGAAGTACTAATCCACTAATCAGGCAGCAACACTCGGCAAGCTTCCCAGTCGCCGAACCTGGCG
>KE372018.1:1491320-1508740 GCA_000418225.1 Zizania latifolia
ATGTCACTAATCTTCTAGCAGTGATGCCAAAGCTCACTAGGAGTTAGATGAATATGGATCTTGTCCCACAATGTGTCGTTAGAGGGAAAGCGATCATTTTACATATTGTGGCATATCTTTTATTTGATAGAAGATTAACATAGCATAGTGTTGAACCTTGCATTATTGTTGTAGATCTTTGCACCTACTGCTAATAACACTTCCAGTTTTAATTTGCGATCGATTCTTTGTGGAACAAACTTTATTGATTGGTATAGAAGTTTGAGAATGGTTCTCAAATAAGAGAAAAAAGAATATGTTCTAGAGGAGCCCCATCCTGATGAACCAGCTAATAATGCATCTGCAGCTGATCAGAGGGCTTATGAGAAGCTCACCAATGATTCGCTCGATGTTAGCTATCTCATGCATGCCAGTATGTCCTCTGAGCTTCGGAAGCAAGATGAGAACAAGGATGCCCATAATGTGATTGTGGGACTCCGTGGCATGTTTGAGAACCAAGCTCGGGCTGAGAGGTATGGTACATCAAAGTCCTTGTTTGTGTATAGAACTAGTCATTGGCAAAGAAACTGCAAGTTGTACTTAGAAGAACTCAAGAAGAAGAAGGGAAGTGAGACTTCCACTTCTACTTCAAGTATAAATGTTATTGAAATTAATCTTGCCACTCATCCAAGTAATTCATGGGTATTTGATACTGGATCAATGATTTACACTTGCAAATCGTTGCAGGGGCTGAAAAGGACTAGGAAGTACGCAAGAGGCAAATTGGATGTTCGCATTGGCAATGGTGCAAAAGTTGCTGCATTGGCCGTCGGCATTTATTCTTTGTCGCTACCCTCAGGATTAGTTTTGGAGTTAAATAATTGTTATTTTATTCCCGCCTTGGGTAGAAACATTATCTCTTCGTCATGTTTAGAGGAAGACGGTTTTGAATTCGTAATAAAGAACAAGTGTTGTTCGATATTTTCGAATGGTATGCTCTATGGTGTTTGTCCATTATTAAATGGCTTGTATGTTCTGAATCTTGAGGATACACATGTCTATAAGATTAATACGAAGAAATCTCAACTCAATGATTTGAATCCCACCTATGTCTGGCATTATCGTTTGGGTCATATAAATGAGAAACGCATGTAGAAGCTCTATAGAGATAGGCTTTTGGAGTCATTTAATTTTGAATCATTTGACACATATGACTCTTGTTTACTTGGCAAGATGACTAAGACGCCTTTTACTGGTAAAAGTGAGAGGGCAAACGAGCTATTGGCCATCGTACATACTGATGTGTGTGGACCAATGAGTTCTACAGCAGAGGTGGATTCCAGTACTTCATAACTTTTACCGACGATTTTAGTAGATATGGTTATGTCTACTTAATGAGGCATAAGTCGGAATCCTTTGAAAAGTTCAAGGAGTTCCATAATAAGGTACAAAATCATACTGGTAAGACAATCAAATTTCTACGATCGGATCGTGGAGGTGAATATTTGAGCTATGAGTTTAATGATCATCTGAAGCAGTGTGGAATTGTTCCACAGCTGACTTCACCCGGTACACCTCAATGGAATGGAGTGTCCGAGCGGAGGAACCAAACTTTATTGGACATGGTCCGGTCAATGATGAGTCAAACTGATCTTTCATTGTCTTTATGGGGATTTGCTTTAGAAACTGCTGCTTTCACACTAAATAGATTCCATCTAAATCTGTAGAGAGGACACCATATGAGATATGGACTCGAAAGTGTCCCGGGTTATCTTTTCTAAAGATTTGGGGTTGTGAGGCCTATGTAAAGCATTTGACGTCTAATAAACTCACTCCCAAATCTGATAAATGCTTCTTTGTGGGATATCCTAGGGAAACAAAAGGATATTACTTTTATAACCGGGAAGAAGGCAAAGTGTTTGTCGCCCGGAATGGTGTTTTTCTTGAGAAATAGTTTCTCTCGAAAGGGGTTAGTGGGAGCACGGTGCAACTTGAAGAGGTTCGAGAACCACTAGAAAGTGTTTCACCTCCTACTAAACCGTAACTCGACATACAAGATGTTGCAGAGCCTATTGTCGAGACACCAGCCCCACGTCGGTCGGAGAGGTTGAGTCGTGTGCCCAAGTGGTTAGTGTTTTTAACCACTGGGCAGCGTGACGTATTATTGTTGGACAATGATGAACCTAAGACCTACACGGAAGCGGTGATGGGACCAGACTCTGAGAAATGGCTTGGAGCCATAAGATACGAGTTAAAATCTATGCGAGAGAATCAAGTTTGGAACTTGGTCGATCCACCTGATGGTGTAAAAACTATTGAGTGTAAATGGATTTTTAAGAAAAAGGTAGACGTTGATGAAAATGTTCACATCTATAAGGTACGATTAGTGGCGAAAGGTTTCAGGCAAATTCAAGGTGTTGATTATGATGAGACGTTTTCGTCCGTCACTATGCGAAAGTCTATCCGGATCATCCTAGCAATTGCCGTATTTTATGACTATAAAATATGGTAAATGGATGTCAAGATGGCTTTCCTTAATGGAAACTTAAGTGAGGATGTGTACATGACACGGCCTGAAGGTCTTGATAATCCAGAGAATGCTGGAAAAGTTTGCAAGCTGCAAAGGTCCATTTATGGGCTGAAGCAGGCTTCTCGGAGTTGGAATCTTCGTTTTGATGAGGTAGTCAAAGGGTTTGGCTTCATCAAGAATGAAGAAGAGCCTTGTGTTTACAAAAAAGGCTAGTGGGAGCTCACTTGTGTTTCTGGTCTTATATGTAGATGATATATTATTGATCGGAAATGATATTCCTATGCTAGATGCTGTCAAGGCTTCATTGAGAAAAAATTTCTCAATAAAAGATCTTGGAGAGGCAGCATACATCTTGGGCATAAAGATCTATAGAGATAGATCGAGAAGGTTAATTAGATTAAGCCAAAGCATGTACATTGACAAGGTATTGAAATGGTTTAATATGCAGAATTCCAAAAAATATTTCCTACCAATGTGACATGTTATTTCTCTCAGCAAGAGTCAGTGTCCTTCGACACCTGATGAGCTGGAGAAGATGAGTGTGATCCCGTATGCCTCCGCAATCAAAATCCATCATGTATGCCATGCTTTGTACACGCCTAGATGTTTCTTATGCTCTAAGTGTTACGAGTAGATATCAGTCAAACCTGGGTGAAAGTCACTGGCGGTAGTAAAGAGTATCCTTGAGTACTTGAGAAGAACTGAGGATATGTTCCTGATGTATGGAGGTGAGGAGGAGTTCGTTGTAAGTGGTTACACCGATGCTAGCTTCCAAACCGATAAAGACGATTCGTGATCGCAGTCTGGATTTGTGTTCTACCTCAAAGGAGGCCCAGTGAGTTGGAAGAGTTCCAAGCAAGAAACGGTTGCAGATTCAATGACAGAAGCCGAGTATATTGCAGCTTCGGAAGCTGCGAAGGAGGCAGTTTGGATCAGAAAGTTTGTTTCTGAGTTGGGTGTTGTCCCTAGTGCGTCCAGTCCAGTGGACCTCTATTGTGATAATAGTGGTGCCATTGCGCAAGCCAAGGAGCCTAGGTCGCACCAGAAGTCCAAGCAAATACTGCGGCGCTATCACCTGATCCGTGAGATTATAGATAGAGGTGATGTGAAGATATGCAAGGTGCACACGGATTTGAACCTAGCCGATCCATTGACGAAGCCTCTCTCACAGCCGAAGCATGAGGCGCACTTGAGCTCTATGGGTATTAGATACTTACGTGAGTGAGTCAAGTGTATGTGAGAAGAAGTTAGTTTGTCTGTGCTGATGTACATTTGGATAATTGGTTATCTTGTTCCTTGAATAAATATCTTTTACATAGATCAGCAAGTTGATGACTTGTTTGTGAGACTCTTTGTGTTACGATGTTATTCTAAACGATCCCTAATCTCATATCATCATGTGGGACAGTGATGATTTATAGATTAGCATATTTGTCTGATTGATGATCATGTTTCATAGATCATAGACATGGAAATGTCAAATCAGTGATGTAGACTCATGTTAGTGAACATAGAGTTGGATAGACCTACCTTGAGATACTGCTGGGATTGTTATTTTTATGTGCCATCAGTTGTCATCTCAAATAGTGTACCTGCAAAATCCTTAGACCTGAGATCGTCATTGATTTCAGAGTGTGTAGTAGCACACTTAGGGGCTTTCAAACGCTATTCCGTAACAAGATAGTTATAAAGGTTGCTTTCGGGTGTGTCACGAAACATGTCGTGGGATGTGAGCGGTCAAGATGGAATTTACCCCTCCTACATAACGGGAGAGACGTCTCTGGGCCCCTCGAGATAGTCGGATTGAAAAGTGCATGGCCATGCCACTATGATTAAAGAGCTGATCATGATTGAATCTACTACTTTATCGAGTGAAGTGTCGAGCTATCAACAAGGGTGGCACGAATATCGCCTTGAGCTTGACTGATGTTGTGTGGTAAAGGAATTGGTGCGTGAGCATATCAAGGTTTAGAAAGTATGATTTTGACTTTGTATGCTTTCGGGGGTCAATATGTGCTACTAGGTACCGCTATTGATCGGCAATCCGGGAAAGGTTTCTGGGTAGCGGTTGTTTGCATATGAACCTATCGGGTCGCACTCTTAAGGGGATTGGATTTGAAAGCTTGCAAGAATTGGCTCTTGTGCAAGTGGGAGATTGATGGAATTGTGTCCAAGAGAATTCTAGGAGAACCGGAAGTTCCGGGTTCTGGAGCATTCGGAAGTTCCGGTTGGACCGAAAGTTCTAGGCCAGCCCCAGTTTTGGTTTTCTGGAGGAGCCAGAAGTTTCGGTTGGACCGGAAGTTCTGGGCCTTCCTGGACAAACCGGAAGCTCCGGTTAGACCAGAAGTTCCAGGTCGAAATAAATTCGATACAGAAGGTTATTTTCGGAAGTTCCGGTTAGAACCAAAAGTTTCAATCCAGGCGAACAGATTAGATCTGTTGGGCTTTAATATAGATTAAAGGCCCATGACAGGGCACTATATAAAGAGAGGTGGGGCAAGCACGAAAAGGTTGCTGGTTGTTGTTGCTATTGCTCCTGGTCGAGAGCCCTAGCCGTCACCTCTCTTCTCTCCTCGATTGCGAAGCGTTGTGATCGATCTCTCTGGATCTCGCGAGTGGTGCTAGCACGCCGGCACGAGATGATCCTATCCCTGGACGTGTGGATACCGTGGAGGCACTACTCTAATAGCGGTGCTCGTCTTCTTTCCGTGGAGTTCGCCGGATCGTAGGATCGCGTCGTCTTCATCGCCAGATCACTAACGAATGAACAGAGCCGGGAGGAGTAGCTCGAGGACGTGCTTCATCGACTCTACTTCCGCTGCCCGAGCGCATCTCGAGGCTCAAGGTAATGATCCATGATCCCATTACACGCGTGGTTCCTAGGCTAACGGGGTAAATTTTTAAAATTAAGCGCTAGCGTAGCCTCCCCATAACCCAACACTAACTAGATTGTGTAGGAACTCTTAGCCCTGTTTAGAAACCAGTATCATTTAAACGTGCTCATTAATGCCACTTGTACCTTAATGTTAGTTTATGTGATTAAATGCTTACTTACGAACTAGTTCATGATTAATTCCACTAAAACTTGACTAAGGTGGGTTGTGAGTACATGGGTTTTGCTAGTCGTACTCATGACACTTAAGGACTAGATCATGAGCTATTGTTGCAATGCCTTACAACACTTACCACAAGCCAGCATGAGTAATGGTACGATTTATAGCCTAGGGATCCCAAGTAGAGAATCGAGATCGCCGGTAACCTCGTACTCTTCGTAGTCTCTGCTATTGTTGGATTAGAGCGCTAGGGGCATCTTACTACCACAAAAACAGTCTTTAGTGACTAAGCTTTACTGATAGATTAATGACGCGCGTCAGTAATATATTTTTAGTGACGGGTTGTTTTTCACGCATCAATAATGTTGCCTTATTAGTGACGGGTCACATTACGATCCGTCACTATTGGGTCGAAGAATTAGTAACAGGTAAAAACTACTGCCCGTCACTAATGATACCACCGATCATTAGTGATGGGCGGTAGTTACCGCCCGTCACTATAGGTACCTCCTCTGTATAAATAGGGAGGGTTAATAGTGAACCGGCCACGCTTTCATATCGTGCAGAACCCTAAACCCTAGTGGTCACGCTTTGTCCTGCTAGCTCCTCCGCCATCGTGCTCCTCCATCGTTACGACCTCTATTCTGTCATGACCTCCTCCGTTGGCCTCCATTCTCGTGCGGCCTCCGTTCCCTCGCGCCCTCCGTTCCGTCACGCGTGGAACCATTTTGTCACCGTCGTGCATCTCCTCCTCCTCTAAACTCCTAAGGTCCTCCTCCTCCTCCTCTTCCATCGTGGCTAGGGTTTGTGACTTATTAATTTGTGAATTTATGTGGATACTTAATTTATGAATATGTTCCCCTATTCGCTCAATGATGAGAAGGCTATTAGTATGAGGATGTGTGTGCTAATTAGGGTCTTTTTCTTGTTTTGACAAGTTTGTTCATGCAATGATGTTATATTGTGTGCTACTATTATTGTTCCTATATTTTGTTCATACAATGATCATACATTATGTGCTCAATGAAGAGAAGACTATTAGTATGAGGATATGTGCGACAATTAGGCTCTTTTTTTGTTTTGATAAGTTTGTTCATGCAATGATGTTACATTACGTCCTACTATTATTATTCTTATATTTTATTCATACAATGATCTTACATTATTATATGCTCACTTTCATATAGTTTGGTCCTTTATGTTTCTTTTTTCTTTAATATTCTTTAGCGGTAAGATTTAATTAATTAGTTATCACACACATACTTGTGAATTGAAATATAGCTTAGTGACGACGAGGTCATTAAGTTGGCAGCCCGACATCTGAGAACAATCCGTATTTTTGTCTATTGATTTATACAACTATTATTGTACTTTTTTCGTTGTTGTTAAATATAACACGAATTATAGACATGGCAAGCCTCCCATGTGATAAATAGGGCACTTTTGCTAGACATCACGTGCTTCCAGCAGTAGGTAGGCCCATCAGACGGTATTATTTTACTTTTTTTTGCTATCCCGTACTACAAGTGTAATGTTTAGTTATAGTAATCTATACCAATAATGTAGGTATCGATTTATGTTCCTCAGTGTTTTCTCCTAAAAATCCATCATTATGTCCACGGGCGTCACCAGGTTTATAATTATACATTGTATATTCTATTTATGTGGTAACAAAACTAACAAACTGATGTGATATTATCTCACTGTTGTAGTTTCTAACAACAAGCTTTGGTGCTAACCATAACATTCACGCTGGTGATACCCTTGAGATATCAACAAGAGATGGGTGCACTAATATGGTTGAGGTTGCGAGCTATGGAGGCAGGTTATGCTTCTATAGAGGGTGGGATGCATTTAGTTCCTAAGTCCACCTAGTAGAAGGGGACTTTGTGGAACTAACAATGGAACCTCCACTGTCTTGTATGGCTACTATTTTCAATAATTTTGACGAAGAGAAGATCATAGGAGCCATAAAAGTAGAGGATAGTGATAGCATTATCTATAGCAAACTTACATTACGTACTAGAAATGCATATTTTATTTATGTACTTACCGACTTTTTTATAATGGTAGATGAGGGTCCTAGCAGTGCTGTGAAGAAGAAGGGGAAGCAGATATCTAGGGAGCGTGACATCAACCAAATAGACCAACTAAAGAACATCTGTTATTTTGGAAATCATATAGATGTAACTCTAGCTAGGAAGGCTCTCCTGCAAGACATCTCGGTAGGTTTATCCTTCGGGACCCAGTTATATGTCTGCACAATAAATAACTCGATCATCAACAAGAAGTCAGTGGTAAGTTCTTTGCACATGTCAGAAAAGCAAATATTTACATATATACACTTGGCCTTGTCTAACTAGCTTTGTACAAATTTTATTGTAATAGTACTTTTTAAGGCAATATTATAAGAAGTACATCACACCTCATATACACCAGTAGACCATACAGATTCAAGTGGTAGCAGCAGGTAGTGAAGCAGTCCCAATTGTAGTACATAAATTCACGGATGGACGGTGCTACTTAACTACTGGTTTTAGCCAATTTCTTCAAGATAGCTCGTTAGAAGTTAGCACAGTATGCGCCTTCCATTTTAACATCAACAATGGTGCAATTGAGACAGTCATGTATGTGGTGTAAATTGTTTTAGAAGTTAGCTAGAAGTTAGAAGTGAATCTTATGGAACTTTGTTTTAGCTAATTTCTTCGAGATAACGAGTTAGAAGTTAATATATGTGATATTAATTTGGTTATAAAACTTCTGTGATGAATTGACTGTGTTCTGTGATGTGCTTTGGAATATTGGATGTTGGCTACCAAATCCTGGCTTTGATTCAGGATGCAGCCAAAAAAATTATTTTTTTAAAAATGACCATACTATTAGTGACGGGTGATAGTAATCACCCGTCACTAAAGGGTGACCGTAAAAGAGCCGATAGGCCTCCTTTAGTGACGGGTGGATATTGTCACCCATCACTAAGGGATCCTTTAGTGATGGGTAAACACTCATCACAAATGATCTGGCTTTACTGACATGATAAGAGTGACGAAAGACATGTCCGTCACTAATAGAGATTATTACCCGTCATTAATAAGGTTTTCTGTGGTAGTGTCTATGCTAGGGTGTTAGGATAGATGGCCACCTAGGGTGTAAAGTTTGGACGATCTAGGTGAAAGGGTAATATCACAGTCCTTTTCCGAGGTACCATGGTGGTATTGAGACGCATGGTAACATGTTGTAGGGCCATATCTTGTGAGTAAATTTGTGAACCTCTGATCAGAGTAAAACTATTCGAATAGCCGTATCCACGGTTAAGGGTGAGCTGCGCAATGTTTTTCATGATTAGTCTCACTATTACTTAATTTAACCCGATGTTTAATTCTGTTCAACCTGGTTAGCTCTGGTTTAGAGTGGTTTGGTTGGTTTTGGGCTTGATGACTCTGGGTAGAGTTATTCAGTGAATGATTAATTCTGTTATAAGGCTTTCAACATAATTAGTTCAATTTTTGGAATTCTATTTTTCTTTAAATGTTGTTTTATGCAAATTAGCTCTATTATGCCTCTCTTTATTATCCCTGTGTATTATTTATGTTCCACTCGGATGGCTTGTTGAGTATTTAAAATATTCACCCTTGCATTCCCCCACCACCAGAAGAGGAGTTTGTTAGTGAAGATGAAGGTGGCACCTTTTGAGCTAGGCCCAGTCAAGTCTGCCTATGGAGTGGAGTCGTCGCTGCGTTATTTAGGAGCCATTTATTTCTATCATTAGTGTTTTAAGGTTCTAATGCCACCTCTACTTTATTTATTTTGTCGTGAATAATTATGCTTATGATTTCCAATAAATTATCTATTGTGTACCTCAGCTGATTCCTAGACGAGGGTTCTTTTTACACAATAAATTATCAGGAAATGGTTAGAATTTCTGGGTGTAACAAGTTGGTATCAGAGCTACCTTGACTGTAGAAATGGCCAAATGGTTTTAACCTTAGGAGCTGAAAATTATTTTTCTAATTATACTCATCTCCTCTTCAAAAAGGTGCTCTTTTTCAAGAAAAAGTGGTGCTGATTTTATTTTATTTTATTCTTTCTAGATATCTTCGGAAGGATCCTAGCCCTAAAGGTGCTTCAAAATGAAGGGTTTTGTGAAGGAGTTGCGGCATATGGCATTTTTCTGTGGATATCAAGAAATTCCCACATATGCTCAAGTCAGATTAGATTCTCCTAGAATCACAGCAGTGGTCGTCTCTATCATGAGTGAGATAAAGACTATTCTATCAGTAATAGTTGAAGTCGAAGGATGAAGTTTTAGCCATGCTTGCCGAGAAGCTGCCTATGCTGCAATTGGAGAACTTTAAGAGCGCTATGCATCCATGTTGTCTAAGACGGAGTACAAGTACATCCAAGGAAGACTCACAGAGACGACTATGCAAAGTATCCAACCAATGATGAAGAAGATAGTGCCACGATGGTCAGAGTGATAAATATATTGAAGGCGATGGATGATTGCCATAAGGACGTTCTCATTGGAGCGCATGAGAAGGAGAATAGGAATAGACAGATCATCTGTCAGCTAAAGGATCAAGTGGACATGCTATGCAAGGAAGTTGCTGAACTAAAAGAAGAGTCGCCGCCAGGAGGAACGAGGATCCATCGCACAGCGAGGAAGCGAGTTCAGATGCCCCCGAAGATACAAGTGGTTAAAAGGATACGTGAAGAGGAGGTCATCGTCATCGAGAGTGATGAAGAAGAAGGGGTAGAGGAAGAAGAACATCTAGAAGAGACAGAGTTTTCTTTTGATCCAGCAGTAGATCTAGAGGAGCCTAGTTCTTAGAGTCTTTATGTACCCTTAGAATGTTTTGCTAGACGTTTGTTTGCTTAGGCTAAATGCTTATTAGCTTTTGCTTTTAGTAGTGTGTGGGTTGTATCGGCTTCTGTGATACATCTACACTTAGGAGTTTTCTTTTGAAGTCTAATAAAAATATAAACCAAGTTCAGATCAGTACAAGATGTTTTTCTCTTGTATCTTCTCTATTTCTAAATTCGATCTATCTCCTCTTTCGGTTGTTCTCTTCAGCAAGATGGTTCAGACTTGCCGTGTCAATTCTCAAGATGGTGTTGATGAAGCCACTCGTGAATTGAACAACAATGGACAGCCTCAACCTCACCTGCCACCTCCTATGCCTGAGAATCCTACTCTAGCTCAAGTGCTTGCTAACCAGAATCAGCTCATGGCTATGTTGATGAACTAGATGCATACTCAACAACGTGTACCACCAGCTCAACCCCCACCTGCACCTATCCCAGCTCAGAATAAGTTGTCAGAGTTTCTTCGTGTGAGGCCACCTGTCTTCTCTTAAGTTCCAACCCTATGTGTAGACATCGCTGTCCAAAAGAGCAAATCACAAATTAGCCTTCAAATATTTTGGTCTATTTTAGGTTCAGCACAAAATTGGTTCAGTCGCATACAGATTATCACTTCCTAAAAACAACAGCATCCACCCGGTGTTCCATGTGTCTTAGCTCAAAACTGCTCATTGGGATCAGAAGTCCATACTGAATGCTCCAAGTGAGATTTAAGTGCAGCATCAGCCACTGCATTTCCAGGATTTCTGTCTTCAGCCTAAAGGTACAAACCAGATTGTGCAGGTTTTGGTTCAATGGTCTCATGAGCAAGCTGAAGATGCTACGTGGGAGAATTTGGAGGAGATACCGACTACTTTTCCTTAGACACTGGTTTGGGAGCAAGCCAGTTTTTAAGGGAGGGCGATTGTCAATGACCATGTGAGCCGGCAGAAAATCCTAAGCTATTGTCAGAAATGATACAGGAAGCTGAAAATGTGACAGATGCGCGCGCGATGAGGCAAAGAAAGGCTAACGTTCGTTTGTGTGGGCCAGAATGGGCCGTTAATGTAATGCTGTGTTGATGGGCTGTGCGTGTGTGGAGAATGGATATAACAGAAAGGGGAATTGGTTGTATGAACCTTGAACTTGTTGCATACGAAATATATCGGCAGCGGCTAGGCTAGAGAGAGCTCCACGCACTAGATGATCTGTGATCAAATTCTTGAGTAAGTAGCTAACACCCTGCAACCTCTCCAACCCCAGCTGGAGGGATCTCATGATTCTCATCTGCTCGAGTTGGTTCGCCAACGTACTCTTTCCTCCCTTCCTCTTCCTTCCTCCTCCCGCTCAAGTTGGATCCACCACGAGAGGCTATAGCTTCTTGAATCTCTCTGTTTACATGTCTGAACTGTTGGACTCTAGATCGTTGGGATTTTTAGTTTTTTTACCAGCCTTAGCAATGGTGATTTTGCATGAGTTTCAGGGATTCTTTTCTGTTATTTGATCGATCCACGTGTGCATGGAGTTTAGGGATTTTTAGTGTTCTTTGATGGAACTGACGTACTGAGCTACTGAATTACAGAGTTAGTCATAAAAAACGGAGCTATTCATTGAAATGGTTCTGGCTGAATTACTACTTGGAGAAATCAGTTGCGACATCCAATCAATGTGGCAATGTGTGCCTGTGTGCTATCCTCTTCCTCTATCAGTGCCATGGTTTGCTCTACATTTCAGTATGATGACAAGGCTGTAAAGAAATTGAGTGAAGTAGTAACTAGGATTATTTTCAATGCGGAAGTTTACCATTTGCCACTCAGGTTGTATAATGCTGGTCGTGTGAAGGAACTAATTTCCAGTTGAAGGGTCATGTAACTTTTAAGGCTTTAACATGATACATTAAACAAGAAAAAATCGACTCTATGGGTACAATGTCATGTGAAAGGGATATGAGCAACTTGGTATCGGATCCCATCAAAACTCCGAAGTTAAGCGTGCTCAGGCGAGAGTAGTACTAGGATAGACCGCCACATGACTTTCAATCAAAGCCGGACCAGGAGGTCCTCGTATCACATCCCCGCTACATGGCTTTCAATCAAAGCTAGACCTGTGTGGTCTTCTTCCAAAAAAGGGTACAATGTCATGTCTATAATGTTGTAGAAATGTAGCTGAAATTCAGTGCACATTTCTGTCCTAGGGATATGAGTTTTTTGCTCTTATGCTTTCATTTCTGAAGATCGTGCATTTCGTTAGTGTTTGATAACCGTAATAATGTGGGTAGCACTGACGATTCTGCAGGACAGATCCCAACTACAGAAGAATTGAAATTTCATGCTTCGTGCAGGCTGCATATCTGCTAGAGCTAGACAGACAAGAGAAGAGAACTGGTGGAAGCCATTAAGTATAAGCTGGTGCGCCCTCTAATTAATTCTAGAGATGGATCCATATATATGGGGTACTTCTAGAATGGGACCAGCTTGCTGCACTATCAGACTTGATAGTGCTGAGGCCTAATGGTGCTCCAAAGGTTGTCCTTGCCCTAAGGGGAACAATACTTAAGCAATTAACTGTTGTGAAAGACTTGGAAAGTTTGAGGGGTTCTGTCAGGTTCACTGGTGCTCTAGAGGCGCTCAAGTCAGCAATCGATAAGCATGGCAACAATGATGTGTGCATTGCTGGGCATTCCTTGGAGGCAGGCTTTGCTCTGCAGGTTGGCAAGACTTTGGCCAAAGATGGGATCTTTGTAGAAAGCCATTTGTTTAATCTGCCATTGTTCTCACTTGGCATGAGCCTGAGAAAACTTCATGACAAAGCTGACAAGGTCTTGAAGTGACATATCTTTGGGAAGCTCTTCAAATGCTAGCGAAATTTCTCACTCAAGAGAGGAGGGAAAAGTTGCCTCTGAAATTGGAGAAGAAAAGCTGATCAAGGAGGTAAAGAGATGGCTGCCAAACTTGTACATAAACAGCTGTGACTACATTTGCTGCTTTTATGCTGATCGTAGCGGTGTTGCCACTGTTACTACCGAGAAGCATGAGGGTCATTCTAGGGCACATTCTAAGCTGTTTGTGATTGCCGAAGGACCAAAGAAATTCCTTGAAGCTCATGGGTTGCAGCAATGGTGGTCAGATGATTATGAACTCCAGTTAGCCATGCATGATAGCAAGCTTATGTATAGGCACCTTAAGTCACTGTCTATGAATGAATCCTAGCAAACTAAGTTTCATATGTCAAGGTATCGTGTTCTTTAGCCAAGAAAAGTTGGAAATATTTTGAAGGGCGCCATTCCTGCAACTTTTACAGGTCTACAACATCCTCCTTTGGCACATGGCACATTGGACATGCATCATACATTGATATTAATGTGAATATGACTCTCCTTAATTAATTGCATGGTACCCCAAACAACTAATCTTGTTCATCGTTATTAATCCTACATCACTTGTTGAACCTCTTTTTTTCCTTGAGAAATAGTTTGATGCTCTGCGATGAATGAGCAGCAGAATGACAAATCTGTAGAACCATTAACACACTACTCTTCATCAGATACCAACTGACAATGATATCCCTGTTAGGGTCAGCATAGTTTACCACAGAAGGAAGAAAGAGTCTTATGCCACTACAACTCTAAATTAGGAAGTTGCCAGACTAATAATAGTAGAAGGTATAAGTAGTAATGATCAATGAGGTCTCTATTTAATAGTATTTGGCCAATGATCTTGATCTCACCCCCTTTCTCTAGCCGGCGTAGATCCATCATGTGTCCTCCGACGCCCAAACATACCAATCCATGGCCTCCCATCACGCATAGGTACCCCATATGATCCTAAGTCTCACCATGTGCTCGATCAATATCGTGAGGCAAAGAGATTTGTATACGAGGAACATTACAAGGTTCAGCCGATATAATCTTTACGTATGTTTGGATTAATATGTCTTACTAGAGGCCACTATTAATGGAGTATCAGAAAAAAGTTTCCATACCTTAACCAAGTGCACGTGAACCTACAGGGTCGCACACTTAATAGGTTAGAACACTGTATTCGAATAGGATTCGAATCGGGCTTAGTTTGGATAGAGATCCAAATGGTTTAGATAGAGATCCAAGCAGACCGGATAGAGATCCAAATAAAGTCCTGATTGGGCTCAGAAGGGCCCAAGCTAGAACGTCTATATATATGAGGGGTGAGGGGCTCGTGCATAACATGTTTTAGTGTGCTAATCTGTTAGTCACCACGAGAAAACCCTAGTCACCGTCACCTCTCCTGAGCCCGACCACATCGCTAATCGCCCGAGTGCTAGTACACTTTCGATCAGCGTTCCACCCCTAGATGTGTGGATACCAGTAGAGGCGTTGCTTTACTGCTTTGCTCATCGACATCGGCATCACTGATCAGATCGACGTTGCCATCGACTCAAAGGATAGGAGGTCGGACGAGGTCTTCCCGAGTAGGTTGATCAGCTCCCGACCACATCGGCACACGAGTGTTGGATCGGATCACTTCTCCAATGCTTCTTCCGCTCCTCTGCGCGTCAAGTAGTAATGATCTATGGTCCCTCTCTATCAAGATATTATGTGTGCATGGTAGAAAAGTTTTGTTTTTAGCTATTGTAGCCTCTATATTCCCCTACATTTCTCCATCCGGCGCAGATCCATCATGGGTCCTCTGACACCCAAACCTCCCAGTTCAAGTCCTCCTATCACACATAGCTACCCATTCGATCCCACCCTCTACAAATAACAACTTGGCATTAGAGCATGGCATTCCCAGTTCCATCGTCAGTGATAGGGATTTGATCTTTACAAGTTCATTTTGAAAAGAATTATTCTGTCTGTCTGGGGTTCAGCTCAACCTCAGTTCTGCCTTCCACCCATAAAGTGATGGCCAATCGGAAGCAGCCAACAAGGTGATTGAAATGTATCTACGTTGTTTCACTGACGACCGACCTTGATGTTGTTGTGATGGCTGCTATGGACAAAATACTGTTTTAATACAAACTTCTATAATTCTTTCCGTACGACCCCATTTCAAGTCCTTTATGGTCACCTAGCTCCATCAATGCGCTCTTATGATCATGGGTCGACACGGGTCCAAGTAGTGGAGCAATCCCTCAAGGAACGTGATGAATTTCTTCATGATGTTTGAGAAAGGCTTCTGCAAGCTCAAGATTATTCCAAGCTATACTATGATGCCAAACACTGTACTATCGCATTTTCTATGGGTAACTAGGTGTGGGTGCATCTTTTTCATAGGCAAGCTGCTTCATTGCCTAGATACTCATGTGGCAAGCTCGTACCACGTTTCTATGGGGCTTATCAAATTCTGGAACATATTGGAGACATCGTGCATCGTCTTCAATCACCACCAAGTGCCATATTGGAGACATCGTGCATCGTCTTCAATCGCCACTTTCCACCAAGTGCACACATCCATGACGTATTCCATGTTGGTGTCCTCAAGAATTTTTTGGTGATCCACTGGAGCAACCCCTGCATTGCCGTTGCTGACCAACGGTCGTGTTCAACTGGTGCCTACCAAAGCAATCCGCGGTCATCTTACACGGGGTACCTGATAGATCCTCATTCAATGGGACGATCTGTCACCAGCAAATGCAACATGAGAAGACAAAATTGATTTCAAGAGCCGTTATCCTTATTTCCAGCTCAAGGACGAGTTTGATGTCACTACACCTCCAAATTAGGAAATCATCGGACTAGTAATAGTAGAAGGTATAAGCATAGTAATCAATCATGTCTCTATTTGGATAAGGATCTAATATAGTATTCTATCTGTAATAGCGGTAGTGTTTGATTAGGACTCTATTTGTAAAGGCCTATATATATGAGTCATATGCACAAGAAATAAATTAAGAAGATTAGTCTAAATACCTCATCCCTTTTCTCTTTTATCTCACCTCCTTTCTCGGTCGGCGTAGATCCATCATGAGTCCTCCAGCGCGCAAACTTCCCCGGCCATGACTCCTATCACGCATAACTACACCATACGATCCCAGCACTCTACTCATAACAATCACCGAGCCACAACTTTTGTTTTCTTGTCACACAGGATGTTCGATCAAGTATTCATACGGCGAAATGGTTTCGACCTGATTTATTTATCACCATGAACAAGGGCTCCGTTCTCCTTGTTAAACATTAAAAACTCAAACAGAAAAAACGCTGACTCCGGTTCCGGTACAACTCAGACGAAGACATTAAATATTTGTGCATGCATGAAATTTACAGTATGTACAATAACAACACAATGTAAAATGAAATTAAACATGAGCTCCAGCGGTAGCCCCGATGATTATAGCAACTGTGGCAAGGACAGCCTGTTATATCATAAAAATGCCGTTAGCATTATTGGAATTAAAAAAACACAAGCGACGATTCAATGGTAGAAAACTGATCAAATCTAGAATTCATCAAGACATTTCCACTTATCATTACATTAGCTGTTGTTGTTACCAAGAGAATATTCATTCATTGTATTAAAAGAGTGACGACATTCTCTGGACATGATCCTTGTTGTATACTCTAGGAATGGTACTCGGTCTCAACTCTCCAGCAAGCTTGCAACGGGTGAACAGCAAGGATGCTGTATACATTGTAGATGATTGAATTAACTATATTATTATTTTGAACACATAATTTCTTAAAAATGATCAGATATAACATGTTCATTGTATGGGAGAGTTTCTCTTTTGCTACTGAGAGTTTGTGAAGTTCTCTTTTGCTGCTATTGTGTGGATGACATATGGGCCAGGAGCCTGGTTGTCATTCATCGGCTGATAGAAAAATCGGCCAATCAGCCGGTGATCGGCCCATACCTAATTTACAGTGAAATCGGATGAGAAATCGGTGGACAACCCGATTAATCGGTGCCCACCGATTAATCGGTCCTATAAAAAGCCAGCCAAAATTAGGTTTCCCTCCCCTCCAGCTCCAGTTGCCGTGCGCCGTTTTGCCCTTTCCCCTCCTGCGCTGCAGCTCAGCCAGATCCAGCACCGCCCAG
>KE372019.1:23816-42768 GCA_000418225.1 Zizania latifolia
CACAACTGTGGCAAGACCGGCCATTGGGCCAGGGACTGCCGACAGGCGAAGCGCGGCGGTCAGGCACACGTCGCGCAAGTGCAGAAGGGTGACGAGCTGGCTCTGTTCCTCGTACATGGAGCATCGAGCTGCACTCCCCTCCCGCACCGACCGCCGCCGCTCTTCACCTCGACGAGCCGCCCGCCCACGTCTTCCTCGGCAATGGGTCTAGCGATGACAAGATCGACAGTTGGTTCCTCGACACCGGTGCTACCCACCACATGACCGGGCGGCGAGATCACTTCTCCAACTTGGACCCCAGTGTGCGAAGCTCCGTCAAGTTCGGGGACATTTCCGCCGTGGAGATAAAGGGTGTCGGCTCCGTCATCTTCATCGCCATGACCGGTGAACATCGACTGCTCATCGGTGTCTACTACATCCCCGAGCTGAGAAACTCCCTCAGCCTTGGCTAGTTGGATGAGAACGGCTCGCGCGTGGAGATCGAGCACGGGGTGCTGCGCATCTGGGATCGCCAGCGCTGACTTCTCGCTAAGGTGAACAGAGGAAGCAATTGTCTTTATGTTGTCCATGTGCAGGTGGCGCAGCCCGTATGTCTTGCAGCCCGCCGTGACGACGATGCCTGACGATGGCACGAGCGCTTTGGGCACCTCAACTTTGAGGCTCTGAAGCAGCTCGACAGCAAGGAGATGGTGCGGGGGATGCCGAGTGTCGAGCACGTGGAGCAGTTCTGCGACACTTGCGTGCTGACCAAGCAGTGGCTGCTCCCCTTTCCTCGCCAGGCGAAGTTCCGCGCAAAGGAGAAGCTGGAGCTCGTGCACGGCGACCTTTGCGGTCCCGTGACACTGGCTACCCCTGGAGGCCGGCGCTACTTCCTCCTCGTCGACGATGTGTCCCACTACATGTGGGCGATTCTACTTGACACCAAGGCGACAGCCGCAGACGGTATCAAGCGTCATCAAGCTGCTGCGGAGGAGTGCGGCCGCAAGCTCCGGGTGTTGTGCACGGACAACGGCGGCGAGTTCACGGCGGCTGAGTTCGCGGCATACTGCGCCGACGAGGGGATTCAGTGCCACTTCTCCGCGCCGTACACCCCGCAGCAGAATGGCGTCGTCGAGCGCCGCAACCAGACAGTGGTGGCCACTGCCCGCGCCCTCCTCAAGCAGAGGAGGATGCCAGCGATCTACTAGGGAGAGGCGGTCCATCTCCTCAACCGCTCGCCCACCAAGGCTCTTGATGGCGAGACGCCGTACGAGGCCTAGCACGGGCGCAAGCCGACGATCAGCCATCTCCGTGTCTTCGGCTGCCTGGCGTTCGTCAAGGAGCTCAACAACGTCAGCAAGCTCGACGACCGGAGCACGCGAGGGGTCTTCGTCGGCTATGCGGAGGGCACCAAGGCCTACCGCATCCTCGACCCTACAACACAGCGCGTCCGCATCTCGCGTGACGTCGTGTTTGACGACGAGCGAGGCTGGACGTGGGGCAAGATGGTGGACGATGGTTCGACTTCGACGATCAGCGACTTCGTCATCGAATACGTCCACTTCGAGGGAGCAGGGGGAGCTAGCAGCTCATCTTCACCGAGTTTACCTGCTCCGGCACCTGGCACGCCATCAGCTCCGGCGAGTCCACCACCTCCAGCACCAGCCACGTCCCGCTCTCCTACACCGGCGCCCACACATCCGGGATCAGCATCCACAGCTTCGGTCCATGACGAGCAGCGCGCGGTGGAGTTCGCCACTCCGCTGGCAAACGACGAGGACCGCGTCGACGCCTACCACGACGATGAGCCTCTGCGCTACCGCACCATGGACAACATCCTCGGCGAGCAGCCTGTCCCTAGATTGGTGCAACACGACTTGGAGGCGGAGCTGCACCTGGCACACGACGACGGCGAGCCACGCTCCTTCGCTGAGGCGGAAGGGGATGCAGCCTGGCGCGCCGCGATGCAGCAGGAGATGGATGCCGTTGAGTGGAACCGGACGTGGGAGCTGGCTGATCTTCCAGCCGGCCACCGCGCCATCTCTCTTAAGTGGGTGTTCAAGCTCAAGAAGGATGAGGCTGGAGTGGTGGTCAAACACAAGGCTCGGCTGGTGGCACGCGGTTTCGTCCAGCATGAGGGAGTCGACTTCGACGACGCCTTTGCGCACGTTGCGCGGATGGAGTTTGTTCGTGTCCTCGCGCTGGCAGCCTAGGAGGGCTGGCGTGTCCACCACATGGACGTTAAGTCCGCCTTCCTCAATGGTGATTTGAAGGAGGAGGTCTACGTTCGCCAACTGCCGGGATTCGTCATCCCCTGCAAGGAGAACAAGGTTCTCCGCCTGCGCAAGGCCCTCTACGGCTTGCGGCAGGCTCCACGAGCTTGGAATGACAAGCTGGACTCCACCCTCAAGCAGATGAGGTTTCAATAGAGTGCTCATGAGGCTGCAGTCTATCGGTGGGGCAAGGGAGGCAATGTCCTGCTAGTAAGTGTTTATGTCGATGACTTGGTGATCACCGGCACCAAGGAGGATGAGGTGGAGGCGTTCAAGGCGTAGATGAAGGCCGCCTTCCAGATGAGTGACCTGGGGCTACTCTCCTTCTACCTGGGGATCGAGGTGCACCAGGACAGCTCCGGTATCTCTCTTCGCCAGATCGCCTACACCAAACGCATCGTCGAGCTAGGCGGACTCACTGACTGCAACCCAGCCTACACTCCCATGGAGGAAAGGCTAAAGATGAGTCGCGACAGCACGGCGGAGGAGGTAGACGCGACGCAGTACCGGCGCATTGTGGGCAGCCTTCGCTACCTTGTCCACACGCGGTCGGACTTGGCGTTCGCAGTCGGCTACGTCAGTCGATTCATGCAGCGACCGACGACGGAGCATCAGCAAGCCGTGAAGAGGATCCTACGCTATGTTGCGGGGACCTCCGACTACGGCTTGTATTACCCGAGGTGCCCCGGTGCGGTGCACTTCATCAGGTACAGCGACAGTGACCACGTCGACGACATCGACACGAGCAAGAGCACCAGCGGGACACTGTTCTTTCTTGGCAAGTGTTTGATCAGCTGGCAGTCGGTCAAGCAGCAGGTGGTGGCTATGTCTAGTTGCGAGGCAGAATACATCGCAGCCACTTCTGCGTCGACTCAAGCTCTCTGGCTGGCTCGGCTGCTCGGTGATCTTCTTGGCAGAGATGCTGAAGCAGTAGAGCTCAGGGTGGACAGCAAGTCTGCGTTGGCCTTGCCAAAAAACCCCGTCTTCCATGAGCGCAGCAAGCACATCCGGGGCAAGTACCACTTCATCCGGAACTGCTTGGATGACGGGAGCGTCAAGGCTAACTACATCAACACTCAGGACTAGCTCGCCGACTTCCTCATCAAGTCGCTTGGGCGGATCAAGTTCCAGGAACTTCGCGCCAGGATTGGGATGGTTCAAATTCCCCAGAAGGCGCCGCACAAGACTTAGGGGGAAATTAATAGACTAATAGGATAAGTCTTGTGCTAATTAGGGCTGTTTGTATGGGGCTGCCTGTGTCAGCAGCATCTTCACTTTAGTTTTTCAGCTTTTTCAGCTTTAGTTTTCAGCAGCTTGGATTGAAATTTCTTGAGCTACAAGTTTGCTTTTGAGCTTCTTAAGCTGGAAGTTTTCTACCCTATATGTACCCCCTAACCAGCCATGTTTGAATGAGAAGCGAAGAAGATTTCAGTTCTGTTTTCAGTCCACAAATTCTGTGATTCAGTTCTGATTTTTCGGTTCTTTCTCCAACATAGGCAAACACATATATGAATTACATGGGCATCATTGAACATTGGAAATACATATCATCATAGTGATATGGCTCACCGGCAAGTTCGGGCAGCTGGCCGGGGTCGCCCTGTCTGCAATCCACCATTGTCACTGTTAGAGAGAACACTCGTATTGTTAAAGATGACACTCAAAGTTGGGGCAATTTTTCTCCATTCATGATCACTAGAATGCCATGTCCAACATAAAGGGTTGGGGGTACATTTATAGGCTGGCCATACAGCCCATTATTCCAAGATGCTAGTCCAAAATGTAGTCTAAGATGCTAAAGTGAAAAAGGGTAAAACGCACTAGACTTATTCCATCAGTCACCAACCGACTACTGACTAGCGTTAGGTGAATATTGGTATTTATGGATGGAGAAGATAGTACCGTCGAAACTTCTTTTACCACTCTACTTCCACATACTCGGGCTCATCTATGGGAAATAATAAGTTCCGAACTCATAACCAACAATGTCAAATGAGATGACTAAACTTCATCTGGACAACTTTTTTATTCTTGTGAGCAGCTAGCCCTCTTCACTGTTAATGCTATTAAGAGCTTTAAGTAATATGATGATTCTGTGGTTGCTACTTGCTATAATCATATTAATATTCCTTTCCTGCTGCTTTAACAGCTAGACAATGTCTCTGCTGGATCAACTGAATGGAAGGGCCTTCTGAAAGAATTTTGGGACCGATTCAATAAATATTGTGGTGACGCTAGTCGGCTTGATGTCAGAAAGGTACTATTTTATTCATGAGGTACCTAGTATAATTTGTTTACCCTTAAGATAGACAATTACTCCTGATTTTTCATAAGGTAAAATGTCTTGAAACTTTGCACTGTCTTTGTTTACTGACACAGATGTGTTACCATTAGACTCATATTTCAAATTAATTTCATATGATCGTGATCTTTTATTTAATTTGGAGAACTTTGCCAAGTCACACTGTGTTTTCATAAATGAATGGAGGGAGAGTAATATCCTGTAAGTATGACAGCTGGTTCTAGTTATCAGATGATGAACATGCAAGCTTATTTCTGTCTCATGATCACATCAGCTTTTGTAAAGACATAGCAACTGAACTAAGCATGTCAGATCTGTTTATTGAATACAAGTACTCATTTGCTCAATAGATTCTGGTTTCTGTGGTTAGGTTTCAACCTACCCTAGGTTGCCTGAAACTTGCAAATCCCATGAATGGTGAGCTAGGATCTTGTTCATTCTCCCTATAGATGCATCCCAGTTTAACTCAGGTTGCCATCAATGGATGAAAAACTGCCAGCTTGTATTTACCTAACTAAATACAGTTGTGGCTGAGGTCACATTGTTGTTGGAACAGTGTCCCATTTGCTGTATGCTACCTTTACTTTTCTTTCCAGTGCCCCATTATTATGGGGAGAGTGATGTTGATGGAAGACAAAACAACATGATTAAATCATTTAGATTCCAGCCAAATATCACACTGATCCTAGCTGAGCTACTTGAGTTTCTGCAACTCCAGTAGCAAGCTAATCATGGCTGGCTTTCCACCAACTCCATCCACAGGCATCCACATGCAATAAGGCTTTAGATGCATCTTAGTAATAGACATTAGCAAATGAGGCTGTTATCATATAGTCCTGCAATACCTTGAATAATGAAAATAAAATTGGAACAATCCACTTTGTTGCAGGTTGAGAGAATGCTTGAAGAAAAATTTGGTTCCGTACTCTTTCCTGACCTTGACAGTGATAGCAGGATATGCCCTAGGTAATTCATGTCATTACTTCTAACAAGCCATTTTCCTTTCTTTAAAAAAAAAACAAGCCATTTTCTAGTATGTAAAAGGTTCATATTTTGTGTATTGTGAAATGCTCAAATCTAGCTGTTCTTACTATTCATGCAGATTAATTTGCATTGCTAACTTACATTATCATCCTTAATGCCAATATCTGCAGTTGTTCTGAAGGAACCCTGAGATTCAAAGTTAGTAGGTATGGTGAGGGCTATTTTATAGGCTGTGATCGACATCCGAAATGCAAGTATGACCTTATTTGTCCTCTCTTAGATTATCAATTTGTTGGGTTTTACCTCTGCTGCTATCCACGTTAGCACTGTTGATAAACTATGAATTCCAGGATTTCTTGATAATCATTGAGTGTGCCATGTGTAACTAAACTGTAGGTACATTGCTCGCACACTGTCAGATGAAGATGATGAAACTGAAGCATCTGATGAACCTCCAAGGTCTTTCACACCCAGGTTACTTGGTGTGCTTCCTGATTCTGATGAACAGGTATATTCTAGTCTCCTTGTTTTCTAGCTTTGTTGTTTCTCATGTTCAAAATATCAATCATATTTTTTGTTGCTTATTTTTCAGGTGTTTTTGAAACAAGGTCCTTACGGATACTACATCCAGGTTGGAGAGGATAAAAAGGGAGTTTCTCAGAAAAGAGCTCCTCTTTCTGAGGTAACTTTCACACATTATTCTTGTTTTAAAATGCAATTGCTTGGCAATTTCTGATCTATCTTTTTAAAGACCTCGATCTCAGCTATGATTTACCCTTTATTTCAGGTGAAAGATGTTGACTCTGTCACTATAGAACATGCAATTGAACTATTGCAGTATCCCAAGATTCTGGTATGCATGATGCATCTCTAAATTTTAGATGTTTATTAGTACAATTTGATGAGTTACCCCATTGTTGTCTACAGGGAAAACATCCTGATGATGATCTTCCTGTACTTATTACACATTCTAAAGCTGGATTTAGTGTGAGACACAGGAGAACTCTTGCTCCAGTGCCAAAGGTATGTGATTTTATTCTAACGCTATATCTGTTGAATGTTGATATCAGAACTGTACCAATGTTATGTGCATATTGGTGCTATTCTTGTGAATAAATTATAATTACGAAAAACAGTTTGCAATTACCAAGATGCATATTTTCTTACCATTGAATTTGTCTGCATACGTGCTGTTTGGTAAAGATGAAACTTCAGCCAAAGCTAACAATATTTCTTGAAAATTTATTTGACAGAGCGCAGACCCAAAGAAGATTACGCTTGAACGTGCATTGAAGCTCTTGACGGGTAAAAACGTGAAAAAATTTGGTCGTCCAAAAGGAAAATCAAACAAAGATCTCATTGAATGGCATTAATTGATTAGCTGATGCAAATCCAAACTACGACTTGCGCTCTCTGGACAAACAATAAAGGCCATCTGCTGCCTTTATGCCCATTTACAAAAGTCATTGTGGATGAGGAACAAGCCTGAGAAGTCAACATTTATTTGTTCTGTGCGCCCAGCTGCACATCCATACATCCCCCAGTAATTTGTTTCTGATGAGAGCCAAGGTATCTGTGTGTGACGAAGCAGCTGGTCGACAAGCATCTGAAACTTCTATGCATGCTTCGTCTGTTTTTTTGGTATGGCCACACGGAAGAATCCATTTTGAGCAAGATGTTACATCCTGCGACGATCACGGCTTCCATCAGTCGTCATTTCATTCTTTATTAAACATTTTATGTAGTTGTATAGAGCACACACCAAAGCTTCACAGATTATACACCTATAGAATTTTTTGCAGTATGAAGTGATCTGAAGCTGCTAATGTCATCACAATGCAGGATGCATCGTCCACGATTTTTGTTAGTTCGCAAATGTATGCCATTCTTTGGGGGGCAAAATAGCTAATAATGATAAATGAACAATATTTATGGTGGTTCGATTTAAAGGACAGAATGTTGATTTATCTTAAAAGCCTTCTAGCTGCATGCTCTAACCTGTTCGTGGGCATGTAAAAGGGCTGCTGTATATCTCTGAATGTTTTGTTAGCAAAAGCCGTTGAGGCACATGTGACTGCTTGATATAGTGCAATGGCTCGATCTGTTGGCTAATATTCTTGCTTGTCTGGCAAAATTGATAGTGAAGGTCTGAAGGAGGAAGAAGAATAAGAGACAGTTCAAGGTGACTAGCTGGCAGTAGGAGTTGAAAACGGTATGGATAATTTATGTTCAATATAGCCGAATGCAGATATAGATGGTATCAGATATTCAGATTAGATGATTTTAGACGTAGATACAGATATAAAAATAAAACATGACTTATATCCGATGGATATAAATAAAATATATCCGATGGATATAAATAAAACATGTCTTATATATTATAGATATAAATAAAACATGTCTTATATATCATAGATATAAATAATTTAGATATGTGAGAGTCATACAAAGCTATTTACGGCAATCCACGAGGCCTGCTGTCCGCCGACGATTTGGACTAAAGGCGATGTCTAAAAGCAATTGAGATCAGACGTGAGGTTTACGTTAGAGTACAGTCACGCAATTGAGATCAGACGTGAGGTTTCTTGACGTTAGAGTACAGTCACGATCCTAACTATTCTGCTGGGTTTCGATGGTGTGCAGGTCACACGCTACTCCACCCCTAGTCAGCGCCATTGTCCGTCTCACCTGCCGCCACCTTAGCCACCAGATGCCGTCCTGCCTCGGCTGCTGGACACCACCTTGCCCCATCCCATATCGGTCATCGTGTAGCTCTGCCCAACCGCCACCCGTTGCAGGACATCGTCCCGCCCTGCCCTGGCCGCCGTGAAGCTCCGCCAGACTGCCACGAAGCCCTGTCCTAGCCTACGCACCACCAGATCTCAGGGAAAATCCAACGTCAGAGTATCTCGTTTTGTCTCAAAGATCTTATTCTTTAGGAGTGTCAACTTCTAGTTCTCCTCTCCGAGTACCACAACGTGAAGGCCATCCACGATGTGGCCGTGCTAATTGATAGGTTTTATGGGTCTCTTTCTTGTAACAACCAGATTGTAATGACTTATTTTAATATAGTTTTCAAAACACATAATTCCAAGAAAAAAATTCAAGCTTTCTTGTCCAATTGCCTATTGTTAGCGCAGTCTAGATCTCTCCCACACGAGTCAATTAAGCAGCTAAAGAATATGAGGCCACCTTTCTTCTCCGCGACCGTTAATCTCTCCCGTAAGTGGAGCTAGCTAGCGCGTTGATCAGTAGCCGCCTGTGCTGCATTCGCGCTGGCCGGCCTCCGGTGGTGAACGGTGATCAGCATGTCGCGGCTCACGGCTGTGTCGTCGATCCTGGTAGTGGCGGCGGCGGCGGCGGCACTGGTCGATACCGCCGTCGAGGCGAAGATCGTCGACGGCCTTCGTGCTGGGTTCTACAATAAAACGTGCCCGGAGGCGGAGGCGACCATCCGCGATGTCGTCAACTCCGAGATCGGCATGGACCGCACCATCGCCGCCGGCATCCTCCGCATCTTCTTCCACGACTGCTTCATCACGGTAAAGCTAAGACACTAGCCATGCACTCATTGGAGCACGATGTCAGTAATCGCTCACCTTGAAGACTTGGCGTCGCGCTGTTAGGGATGCGACGCGTCCATCCTCCTCGACGAGACGCCGTCCGGCGACGTCCCGGAGAAGGAGTCGTCGGCCAACGGCTTCACCCTACACGGGCTCAGGACCATCGATGTCGCCAAGTCCACCATCGAGGCCATGTGCCCGCGCACCGTCTCCTGCGCGGACATCCTCGCCTTCGCCGCGCGCGACGCCGCCGTGGCCGCTGGGCTCCCCTGGTACGACGTCACGGCAGGGCGGCGCGACGGCATGCGCTCCAACATGGACGACCTCCCGGGCAACATGCCCGCGCCGGGCCACCACGTCCCGCGGCTCACCGAGCTCTTCGCCAAACACGGGCTGTCGCAGGAGGACCTCGTCGTCCTCTCCGGCGCGCACTCCATCGGCGGCGCGCACTGCTTCATGTTCTCCAACCGCATCTACGGCTTCTCCCAAGGCGCCGACATTGACCCGGCGCTGGACCCGACATACGCGGCGCAGCTCCGTAAGGTGTGCCCACCGCCGCGGAACGATGACGACCCGGAGAGCGCGCCCAAGGTGAGCTTCGACACGCGCACGGAGAAGGAACTCGACAACGCCTACTACTCAGAGCTGCTGGCAGGGCGCGGCCTCCTGACCTCCGACGACGCGCTCATCAAGGACCCGGAGACGAGGAAGACCGTCCAGCTCTTCGCCGGAGACGACGCCCTTTGGCAGCAAAAGTTCGCCCAGGCCATGCAAAAGCTCGGCGCCCTCGACGTGCTCGTTGGCAAGCGCCAGGGCCAGATAAGGAAGCAATGCCGGCTGGTGAACACGCAGAGGCGGCAGTGGACGCCATCGCGGCGGCCGCGGCGTCCGAGGTTTGGGCTCGGCAGGTTCATCCCTGGCTTCCGGGGCTTCTTCTGAGGACTTGATGAATTCTGCTGGGTGATCTGATCTCCATGGACATGTAGCAGCTGCTGCTTGTATTCTGAGGTGATTATTATTTTTTGCTTCTCGTAGCTTTAATCCTATACATGGTTATTACAGTTTGTTTCAAGTATATGTTATATTGGCTAATAAAAGTGAATTATATGTTTTGGCAAAGGTATATAAAGTCTTTGAAAAAGAATATACTATGGTCTTCAGTCTTCAGCTGCTCCATGGGCGAATTTTCAATTCACTATAGGAAACTAATAAATGTCAAATAGACAGAAATGGTGGGGCGATTTGAGGAAAATCTTATCATAGGAAGACGACTTACATCGATAAATTCAGTGCTTAGTAGACTCCCTTTGTATGTGATGATGTCTTTCTTTGTGATATTGAAAGAGGACGCTTAGCAAATTTACTATTTTCGCTCTAGATTCTACAAGTAG
Source organism: Zizania latifolia (assembly GCA_000418225.1). Taxonomy (NCBI): domain Eukaryota; kingdom Viridiplantae; phylum Streptophyta; class Magnoliopsida; order Poales; family Poaceae; genus Zizania; species Zizania latifolia. The sequence continues at coordinate 34,312 of KE372019.1, forward strand.
AGTGATGGTTAATTAAAAGAAAAGGTATCACCTTAAAAATTGAGTATAATGTGCCGCCCCAAAGAAAAGGGGGCGACCAGGTATGACAACAATTGATTCAGAACAAGTATTTGCGTTCTCAAGGCTCAAGCACTCCACAAGCGCAGTGGAGAGAGGGAGACTCGGACTTTTGGGCTAGTCTGAAATGTGATTTTCTCCATTTTGGATCCTTCGTAACTAAAGATGGCTCTAAGATAAGGTTTTGGGAAGACAATTGGTTGGGAACTGCAACCCTACATAAACAGTACCCTTGTCTACACAATGTTGTTATGCATAAACAGGTAACTGTTGCACAAGTTCAAAATTAGTTGCATAGAATAACTTAGTTCCTCTTGCATGATTTAAATATCATGTTCTGTTAGAAACAACTGCTACTTGTTGGTCACTTTGGTTATACAAGAATGACGTGAATTTTTATCAGAAAACATTTTCTTCTCCTTTGCAGGTTATTTTCTTTATTATACGTTGGCTTCATACCTATGTAGTAGTACAGAAGCCAGGTTTAGAGGTTTTGGTTAATATGGCGTGTCTACACTTGGAGCATGTGGCGGTCTAGTCTTAGAATTGATTGGCCATAATTCTTCCTATACATTTTTCTTTTGGTGTGGGATGTGCATTTCGCAATATGTATCTTAGTTATCAGTGTTCTCGGTATAACTGTATCAACTTGATGTAATTGGGTGGACTCAATAAAAAGCTTGCATTGTCTAAAAAAGTAATAACTCATAATTTATGTGCAATTTCAATTTAGTAGGGGATGCCATGACCCCCTTTTGCCTCCACTAGTGATGACTTGATATTAAATATATCAGGATCATTTTCTAGGGATGACTTGCTTGGCTGCATGTACTCTATTCTAACGTGATTTTGCCATTTCATATCCAGGCGTATCATATTATTAGGTTATATGGTTGTTTTGTGTGCTGATGGGGTTGGATTTTGTTGAACTTCAGCATCTTATTAGCTGTACATCATTTTTTCTGTCCTTTTGTCTTTGTAGTGACATGATCTCTGCATTCTCAGGCAGCAAGCCAAGGAAAGGACGTTGACACTAACGGCACAAAGTGCTCTGTTAAAGTTCTCCCTGTAAGTAAATTCCAAATGTAAGACAGTTCTTCAAATAGGCTTTTTTTGGCATGAGTGGTTACAGTCACTGCAAACAAGAGAATGCTTGTCAGTCTAATGCAATTGACAGATTGATTGATGCTTTTCAGTCGAGCTGATTTTATAGTTTGTACTTTCTGCAGTTCAACTATGATCATAGCATGTATGGGTTTTGGTGATATTTTAAGACGCATGGATTCAAGTATTTTGAAACAAACTAGATCAACTATCAAGAATTGTTTGTGAATGCACTTTCAGCCTGCACCGGAACTCTTTTCAAAGTGTGTGTGTTACCATTACCTAAATAAGAGATTTGCTCTCATGTCATAAAGTTAAATGACATTTCATAAAGTTAAATGACATTTTTTATAAAGTTAAATGACATTTTATAAAGTTAAATGACATTTACCCTTTTGTCACTTATGTGTATGACATAAAGTTAAATAATGCTTACCTTTTTATCACTCGTGTGTATAACATGTAAGCCCTAAGTCCAATTATCATTCACATAGGATGTAGAAAAAAGTAAACACCATTTAATTTTGTTGCACAAAAGCAAAGATGGCCAAACAGTTATCTAGGTCTCCAGTGCACTCAAGACTGAACAAGTTTTATGGCTTCTAGTTTTCACAAAACCCCTCATTCAAATCTAAACTAATTTTGTAACTTTTTATATATCGTTGTTCAAATCATTCAGCAATTTACTGATCATCTTATCGATAATATTAGAGATAGGTATGACACTAGCAGGACAGATACATTCCTGCACACTTAAAAAATCCAAAATTTCGTGTTCTAAGTTGCAAAAGGCCCCAAGCAATATGGTGCCCAACGAAAAGCCCCTCTGAGGCAGGTGAACTAGATTACGAGGGTTCAACTTCAAGGGAGCATTGGCATGTTCCATGCAGGAGCGCTTCAGACAAAAACGCAATGCAAATCAGCAAGGAATGCATTAGATGGATGGCATAATTTAACGCCTTTTAATACATGAGACGAAAAAAATTATTCAGATTAATGTTCAGAATTCAAGCAACTCCATAGATGACTGCTGCAGACGTAGCACTACGTTTCTACTTTTATTGGCTGTACATCAGAGGTAGCATTTATATCATCTCCAGGGGCATCTTTTTCTTCAGCAATTATGTCATCAGTTGCTTCTTTCTGGGCAAGCATCTCCTTCAATCTTCTCAGTTCTAAATCTTTAGATTCTAACTCATCTTGTAGAATGGCCACCTATGGAGTTGGCAGTACAAAAATTCTTTATTAAACTTATAAACATAAGACACAACCTTAAAAATGAAGAAACTTACCATTTCATTTGATCTTTCAACGTCATCTGTCAGACCATCCATATGTTTATACAACTCTGGAGACAATAAAAGGAAGGAGGTCAAACAACTAAATATGAAAATAACTAGGGCTCACTAAAACCACAAGGTGATAAGACATTGATTTTATAAGTTGGCGAATTTGAATGTCTCAAAATGCATCCATATTGATATATGTTGACACACCAATCAGGTTCACAAGTTCTAACCAAAATAAGAAAAACACTCCTATCAAATTCTTTCAGTATCTGCCTGATTATCACTGACCTGGATTTCCAGGCAGTTTTGGTGTTTTTATGTGTTAATTTTGAATGAATTTAAAAATAATGCTGTTTGCAGGTAGATGAAACATCATATATAGATAAAATACAAATAAAATAAAATTTTAAAACAATCAGATTCAGGATTTCCATTCAGTTAAGGCTCTTTGCAACCCTGCTCACATCAACTAGGACTCGCTTAGAGAAGTAAAATTTCACCACTCTTTTCTGTTTGTAGAATGGTTAGTTTGATTAACCACTATCCAGAGTACTGTTAATATTGAACCATCACGTGTGGCCTAAAAAAACTATCATTTATCTAGCACCAAAAATACTGTTAACTCTTTTGGTGTTATTTCTAGAAAGCAGCTGGAAGCCTGGAACTGAAACCAGACAGCATTCTGGTTATTGACCAGTGACACTAGATTAATTATTTGGTACAATAGGACAGGCCAAATTACCAGTAGTTTTTCCCTTTTTCAGGAAATGAATTATCTCACGGTCTTAGTGGAGCATCTGAGAGCCCCATAAAGGGCATAATATAAAGTGCATGTCTGGTATGAAGCACATAGATAATAGATGCAAAATGTGTGCCTTACCTAAATTTAGTAACTTGAACAAATATGGATTTGTTTGGTTTGAAGGTCCAGCATGCATTAAAAATTTGAGGAACACCTCAAAAACTTGGCCATCATTTGTTTTGAAGCCAACATTTGATAAGGGCAACAAAATTTTGGTAAAGACAAGGAAATCTAACAGCATGTGCAAGCAATTGATGGGTGGCCAAATGCTTTTTTTTTTTAAAAGAAGCAGATCTGCACTTATATTAAGTAGAAGAAAGAATACAGGAAAAAACATCTGCCAGGAAGACACCAGCGGAGGGAACAAAGGTTACAAAGAGACCAGGAGAAGAGGGAACAAAGAAACAAACAGCTCTAGCAAACAACTAGAGCGCTTCAGCAGCAGAAGCCTGAAGCCAGGAGGAAACATCTTGAATGATTAAATGAAATAAAAGAGGAGGCGAAGACAGAGTTCCTTGAAAAATACGGCGATTTCTCTCCTTCCAAATATTCCAGATGACGTAGATGAAAATGCCATTGAAGTTTTTCCTCTGAGGCGAAGGAACTGCACGGAACAGGGTCCGCCAGTGGTCTGCCATTGAGAGCACTGGGGCAGAAGGATAAAGATTCGGGCAGGCCTGCCACACGGAGACAAGATGCTACACTTCCTTAGTGAACACACAGTTGAAGAGGAGGTGGACAGAAGTTTCAACCGCCTGATCGCAAAGGACGCAGGATAGCCTGTAAGGCCAGCCCCTTTTAGAGAGATTATCAGCGGTCAGGATCTTTTGTTGGATAGTGAGCCATGCAAAGAAGCGGCATTTGCCTTCTGCTTTCGCCTTCCAGACGATCGAGGGCCACGGAGGGCGCGTGAGGCCGGCCAATTGGGCGAGATAGGCAGAATTCGCTGTGTAGCTTCCATTTGCTGTCCATTTCCAATGTATGCGATCTGGATCAGAGGGGACCCGATGGAAGTTTGTAACCAAACCCCAGAGAGAAAAGAATTCCATCAGATGGGAGTGCTCATGGGGGTGACGGACACTCCTGATCCAATTGTTGTTAGAGAGCTCTTTCTGGACCGTTTGATTTTTGCGAGCCGTGAGCCAAAAAAGGCCAGTAGCCAAGTCTTTTGGAGCACAACCATTAAGCCACCGAGAACTCCAAAACTTGAAACGATCACCCATCCCAATGGAAATCTCCGTAGAGGCATCAAAGAGGTCACGGTCGGTGGTGTCTAAAGGAAGGGAGATACCAGACCAATTATGAAGAGGGTCAGAAGCAGCCTTCCAAGGCCAACGGAAGCGCAAAGCCCGGCTGAAAAGACGAAGGTCCAAGATCCCCAAGCCCCCGAAAGCTTTAGGAGTGCAAACAAAGGCCAGCGAACGAGGCAATGGCCACCATTGACTTCTCTTGCTCCTTTCCATAAGAAAGCACGTCAGATCTTATCGATACGCTATAAGACCCACTTCGGGGATTGGAGAGCGGAGAGGTGGTAAGTTGGGATGGTCGACAGGACGACCTGGACGAGAGTGAGACGACCTTGGGAGGAGAGGAGGCCCCCCTTCTAGCCCGAGAGGCGGCCTCCGATCTTGTCGATGAGGGGCTGAAAGTCAGCTTTCCTTGGCTTCCTGTGATGGAGGGGAAGGCCAAGGTAGCGGCACGGGAAGCTGCTCCAATTCGCCGGGAAGATACCTTGAAGGGGGGTGGCCAAATGCTCAGTCCTAAACATCAACGTACCCACAAACAACTTTTTTTTGGCACAGGATCTGGCTTTGGCCAGGTCTTGCCATCACAAAAAGTTTATGGTTGGCTGGGGACATATCCAAACCTTATCCACTTTGTTGCCAAAATTTGGTAAGGTTCACATGTACATCTTCAGCAAGGGCAGCATGATGCTGCAGATGTTATCATGTTACAGTACACCATTATAAACTACTCCCTCCGTCCCAAAATACAACCATTTCTACCATTCAAATTTTGTCCCAAATATTACAATTTTTTCTTCTAAATCTTCCTATTTTACTCCTATCTAAAGTACTAGTTGCATGTCGTACTAATTGTTTGGAATACTAGTTGAGGAGTAGTTTGGGCTTTTTTCCTTACACATCTTAATAATCGCGCCAAAGTCTAGAAATGACTATAATTTGGGATGAAGGGAGTACAAAATTACAGCAACACAGCAATGACATGTCACGGGCAGAGATATTTCCTGGAATACATGGCCAGACTTGGACCCTGCCTCAGTGACACGGCGGCGCTGACAAGTAGAGTTCCAACCCGTCCTGGTTTGCATTGGATGACTTTTGATAGTAACAGAGGATTGTCTTTTGTCAGTTTGTGCTACATTTGCATTGCTACTTTGATTTTATAATATCCTAGACTGTAACTTTTGGGCTGCATTTACATATCCTAGTGTATTCTATTCGGCTATTCGCCATGCCAATGTGTCTATGGCATCACCACGCTGCACGCCATAGGCAATGTAAATATGTGAAGGTGGTGTGCCACCATGCTTCACCACACTGCCCTAACAACCTTGCCGTAGCAAAGCATGGGCATTTAGCTAGTATATAGTAAACTGAGGATATAAAGTAGTTGTCCAAATTGATCAATTAGGAACAAAAAGGGAATAAAGGATTATAAAGAACATATGGATATTGCAAAACATACCATTGAATTGATTCCTGAGTTCATTGTTCTGATTCTTCAGAACGGCAATTTTCATTCCAAGTTCATGGATCTGTGCTCAAAAATTGTGATTAAAAAGCGATGTTACTAGTAGGATGAAAGCTTTTCATGTTATATAGTGAAATAAATATGTTGGTTACTACATGAAAATGGCTAGTAAATATTTAGCCCTTTTAGGTGGCCTAAATATTTAGTCTGTAAGATGGTTTACTTTTCCTTCAGAAGCCATCGCCCCAATCTCTTCATTTTCCTCTTGCAAAGTTCTACATTTGGCCATTAGCATTTTCCCATGTTTGCTTGATGGAGTAAAATTGACAGCAGCAACATTGTCCTGTAGCTCTTTAATCTTTTTCTCCTTCTCCTCCACGAGATTCTGGATACAAAAACAGATAGCAAGATTGATGCAGATTTATAATTGTTACATTAGACAGTGAACCTAAAAGGCTAAAACAATGTTTGCTTTAGCTTTTTAGGGCAAGAAAAATAACACAAGAATTAAAATTTTATTCACCCTACAGTGACAGTTATTCCCAAATTATGTTCATGTAAGCATGCCTACTACATCCAACAGAATAATATGATTGAATTGTACCATCTCTCCTTTCCCCCAAAATAAAATTTTTTGGTGCTTTTACAATTTATCACTGCATCCTTTTACTTCGAGACATAAATATATTTTTTGTGACATCTATATACATTATGATGAAAAGATGAGGATTTGTGCCATTAATAAGAGGGTTAAGAGGACTATAGCCACTGGTTCAAGGGAAAAAGCGACATGTTCCAATAAATGTTTTTTGTGAGCCTATATCTAGTATAGTGCAAAAGATTGCACAAAAGTACATTAAACCCTACTATCATCATTATTTTAGACATTATGGCAACACGCTTTGCATGGTCAAAAATCCAAACATGCAGATACCAAACAATGTGAAAAAATGGGAACTGTCTGATTTAGGATATCTCACTGACCTTTAAGCGTGTAAATTCTTCGTGAATTGCTGGGTCAAGCAATAATCTCCTTGTCTGTTCAGCATACAGAAAGCATTAAAATAAGCCATCTAAACTGTCAACAAGAAGAACCACATTTGTTAGAGCTGGAGCTTGAGTATACTGTTGTGGAATATTAAATGTAAGTCACAACAACTTCAATATTCGAATCATCTACACAGTTAAAGCTTCAACTGGATAAAAGGGCAGGGGAATGGTGGAATTGTGTTCTTTGCCTAACCATTTGATGTTGAACTATTTGCTATGTTATTTTATATGATGAATCTTAGCTATCTTGGTATTCAAATGATGATGAGATGATAGTTACAGGATGATGAACATGGCTGTGCATTCATTGAAATTATAATTTATAACATCATGAGTGAGAAAGATCTACATTGAGTAGTCACCTCTGGTAGTGCGGCCATAGAGGGACCTTCATAAGATGGATTTTAGAGGGGTGAACACCAGTGGGTGTTCCACGGAAATTATGTATAAGGCTATAAGCTATGTGATATGCATCATGAGCATGTAATGTGGGACAAACATTTCATTGAAGTAACAAGATATGCAAATGTGATAATAAGATAGTTTTTAGTTTTGTATTAATTACTGTTTGATTATGTACTTGATGTCTTGAATTCACTCTTAAATGAAGCGAGGACAAAGTGTTGAATGCTGATAGTATTGATGCCAAGTGCAAGCGACAAAAAAGGAAAAATGACTTTAACAATAATTACTAGTCAGGCAAAGTAGGAAGAAGAAAAAAATCAAGGACAAGTTTAATAGGGTACTCCATTTTTATCTATTTAAGTCCGTTTGCGTGTTGCAGTAAACCCCATGGTCCCATTTAAATCAATGAAGATAACTTTTACACAAGCAACTTGCAATTATAACCAATAAAGCATAAAAAAATTGATATAATTTGCAGAAGCAATAGCAGAAACAACTTAATTGTACCTGCATTGACGGTGGCCTTAATTGAGTTTTCAAATCCCTAACTGCAGACTGCAAATCCATAACAAAATTTTAATCACAATCACCACAAACAAGAGGAACCAAAAAATGAGAAAAATAGCAACAGAGCAGCAAATGGGTTGATCAAACAAAGTAAGCAGTTGACTAAGCTTCCAAACTGCTGACATCGTGGATCCATATGCTAGAAATAGAATAATTGAAAATTACAGAATACTAAACACAATCAACATTGAAATGTTTCTCTTTGTAGAAAAATTAGGAAGTAAGATGTACCTTCAGTTCTGCAATCTCTTGTTCTCGTTTTGCAAATGTTACAATGAAAGCAGCTTCTCTTTTCTTAGCCTTCTCCAGCTGAGTACAATTGAAAAAAATAGTCACATTGATGCAAATCAAAACTATTTAGCAGATCTACAAAAACATGACAACAAACCAACCTGCTCCTTCAATGATTCTTCTGATGTCTTCAGGTTATTGAGATAAGAAACAACCGAAACAGGATCTATATTTAAA
>KE372019.1:69421-84879 GCA_000418225.1 Zizania latifolia
AGCGCTCATCCCCATCACCCTTGACGTCAACACTGCCAACTACACCAAGTGGCGCGGCCGCTTCCTTACGACGCTCAGGAAATACGCTCTCTTCGACCACGTGCTATCCGATGCCATCTTTCTAGATCAGCTGTCGTGGGTCGGATGGATTGTGTAGTGCTTTTCTGGCTCTACGGCACTATCTCCACCGATCTCTTGGAAACAGTCATGGCACATGACATCATCGCCCGCATCGTCTAGCTGAGTCTGGAACTATAGTTTTATGGAAATCAGGAGCACCGCGCCATGACCATCTCTACAGAATTCCACAACTTTCCGCAAGGTGATCTTACAGTTTCCAACTATTGCCACCGACTGAAAAGTTTGGCGGACAACCTCATCGATCTCGACAAACAGGTTCCCGATCGTACTTTGGTACTCAATGTCCTCAAAGGCTTAAACCCCAACTACGATCACTTGCGCACACTAAATGGGATGCAGCAACCTCTTCCATCTTTTGTCGCTGTACGCTCCCAACTGCTGCTGGAGGAACTCACCAAGGGCCACTAGCGCCCTTTCGGTACCTCCACCATTCTTCTTGCCTCCATAGGCAGACAGCCTCCTCCGAACACACCCAGCAACAACAACAGCGTGATGAACCTTGCCCACGCCACCGGTTTTGGCAACAACTCAGCACATCAAGACGGCGGTGGCAGCGGTGGGAACTCACGCCAAAACCGCAATAGAAACTGGGGTGCTCCAGGCGGTAACCAAGGCAGGCCCAACTTCCACGGCGCAACTGGCAGACGGCCCCCACAAGCATGGCCCACTCTGCACAATCCCTGGGCCGAGACCATTCAAATGTGGCCCAGCCCAGCACCACAAGCTCTAGGCCTTTTGGGCCCACGTCAGAGCGCACCGGCTCCCTTCGTGGGTGTTGTGTTCGCTGGGCCACCCGGTGCCTTCTACGCTGCCTCGAGCCATGACGCGTCGTAGGCTCCAGTGCAACTGACCAGCTTCTAGGCCCCTGCGCCGCACTAGCAGCCGACTTGGGCCTTCTCCAACAGCATGCCGGCCTAGGATCAGCAGACGCTAGCCAGCCTCTTCCACACCAATACGCTGACTCCACCGAGCTCTACTAAATGGTATATGGATGCGAGTGCCTCATTCCACATGACATCAGACACCGGTATTCTCTCCTCCTCCTCCAATCCAAACCTTTCAACTCCTCATATAATTGTCGGTAACGGTTCCTTTCTGTCTATAACCTCTATCGGCAATTCCATTCTTTCTTACTGTAATAAATTATTATATCTTAACAATGTCCTTGTTTCTCTTGACATTATTAAGAATCTCATATCCGTTCGTCGTTTTGTTATCGACAATAATCTTTCCATTGAATTTGACAAGTTTAGCTTTACTGTGAAGGATCTACCCTCTAGGATCGCAATCGCCAGGTACAATAGCTTCGGCGACCTTTATTCCTTCCCGGCGACCTTCTTCAACACCATAGCGACTGCACTCTCTGCCACAACTTCATCCATCACTCTATGGCATCGCTGGCTAGGACATCTTGGTCATGAAGCCCTCTCACGCCTGGCTCCCTACACCACCATACCCTCACCGTGAGGCGACACCACAGTTTGCCATGCCTGCCAGCTGGGACGTCATACTCACTTACCTTTCACTAGTTCTTTCACTAGGGCTACAACCAATTTTGATCTACTTCACTATGATTTATGGATATCTCCCATTCTTAGTGTCTCTAGTTTTAAATATTATCTTGTCATTCTTGATGATTGTTCGTACTTTGTATGGGCCTTTCCTCTCCGTTTCAAATCAGACACTTTTTCCATTTTATCACAGTTTTTCACATATGTTCGCACTCAGTTCTCCTCCACCATCCGCAGCATATAGTGTGACAATGGTCGTGAGTTTGATAACTCTGCCACTCACACTCTCTTTGCCATGAATGGTGTGACTACACGAATGTCCTGCCCCCACACTTCTCCTCAAAATAGTAAAGCTGAACGCATCCTTCGATCCATAAATAACATCATTCGGTCTCTTCTTTTTCAGGCCAGCCTCCCCGATTCATTCTAGGTTGAAGCCCTTCACACCGCCACACATCTCATCAATCACCATCCCACTAAAATCCTACACCATCATACACCCTATTTTGCTCTTCATGGCGTTCACCCTTCCTATGATCATCTCCGAGTTTTTAGATGTAAATGCTATCCCAACCTCTCGGCCACCGCACCTAGCAAACTCTCCCCCCACTCCATCATGTGTGTTTTTCTTGGCTATCCACTTGAACATAAAGGGTACCGGTGTTTTGACCCTATTTCTAATAAGGTCATAATTTCACGTCATGTGATTTTCGATGAGCATTCATTTCTATTTGCTGATTTAAAAGATACATGTGCTACTGACCTATCTTTTTTGGAGGATGTTTCATCACCTATTCCGGCCATCAGCCCAGGCCGACGATTTCCCTCCACGCGAGCGCTCGGTCTATCGCCTGCTCGCCACAGCAGTGGCCTGGAACAGCTGGCGGCCTCTGTGGATCCAGTTGCTAGGCCATCTTCCTCCATAGCTAGGCTGGCCGCCTCGGATGGGCCGCTGCATGCCACGGGCATGACGGCGTCCTCGGCTAGGCTGGCCCGTCCTCAGTCTGGCCTTCCTTCGTCGGGCTAGACGCTTCGTCAGCTAGGCTAGTCGCTTCCTCCACTGGGCTAGCTTCACTTGAGCTGCCTCCGCTCAACATCCCTACTCTCGCGTGCGCACCTGTTGGCTAGCCAACTCCATGCAGCCTAGGGATCCCTCCCGTCATCAACTCACACGGGATGGTTACCAGAGGGAAGGCCGATGTTCAGGTCCCTATTACTCGGATGAACTTGAACACTATTACTCTCTCTCCGGTTCCAAAGACCTACCGTGGGGCACTTGCTGATCTGAATTGGCGTGCCACCATGGAAGAGGAATTTTCTGCCTTGATCACCAACAATACTTGGAGCTTGGTTCCCCTACTAGACGGTGCCAACATTGTCACTGGCAAGTGGATCTTTCGTCATAAATTTAAAGCTGATGGCTCTTTAGATAGGTATAAGGAACGATGGGTCCTCGGGGGTTTCTCTCAACGTCCAGGAGTTGACTTCGACGAGACCTTCAGCCCTGTGGTGAAGCTGGCCACTGTTCGAACTATACTCAGTTTGGCTATCTCCCGTGATTGGCCCATCCATCGGTTAGATGTCAAGAATACCTTTCTCCATGGCACACTCAATGAGATAGTCTATTGCATGCAACTGTCAGGGTTTGTTGATCCAACTAAGCCCAAATTTGTATGTCATCTCAACAAGTCTCTTTATGATCTTAAACAAGCACCTCGAGCATGGTATAGTCGGTTTGCCAGCTTTCTTATCTCCATTGGATTTAGTGAAGCCAAATCTGATACATCACTATTCATCTATCATCGTGGCTCTAATATAGTGTACTTGCTCCTTTATGTTGATGACATTGTTCTGACCGTCTCATCAGATGCTCTGTTCAGCTGGACAATTTATGTTCTTTAGTCTGAATTCTTCATGAAAGACCTTGGCGCCCTAACTATTCCTGGGTGTCAGTGTTTCGCTAGCCCTCTGGATTATTTCTCAGTCAACACCAATACTGTTTGGATATTCTAGACCGTGCTGGTATGTCAGATTGCAAGCCTTGCACTACTCCTGTTGACACTTGTGCAAAACTTCCATCTGATGATGGCCCGCCCATCATTGATCTGATAGACTATCGCAGCCTAGTTGGAGCTCTATAGTATCTTACATTCACCAGACCTGACATCACCTATGTTGTGCAGCAAATTTATCTTTATATGCACGACCCCCGGGAGCCTCATCTTGCTACCCTCAAGCGAATACTTCGTTATGTTCGTGGTACTTTGTATTTTGGCTTATAGATTCAACGCTCTTCAGCATAGAGTCTCATTGCCTACTCCGATGCCGAATGGGTAGGTTGCCCCGACACCCACAAGTCTACCTCCGGATATGCAGTATTCTTGGGTGATAATCTGGTGTCTTGGTCTTCTAAAAGGCAGAACACAGTCTCTTGTTCCAGTGCCGAGGCTAAATACAGGGCCGTCGCTAATGCAGTTGCAGAAACTTATTGGTTGCGACAACTCCTGCAGGAGCTTCATTCCCCTCCCCCTTTGGCCACACTTGTCTACGCTGACAATGTCAGCGCCATATATCTCTCAATAAATCCAGTGCAACATCAGCGCACTAAACATGTTGAGATCTATTTATACTTTGTCTGTGAGAAAGTCGATATTGGTGCGGTCCGTGTGCTTCATGTTCCCACCACTTTCTAGTATGCCGACATCTTCACCAAGGGACTCCTGACACCGGTCTTCACCGAGTTTCACTCCAGTCTGAATGTTCGATGCAACGACGCTCAGCCTGTGCGGGGGTGTTAGCGATAAGATTGTATAGCTGTTAGCTTTGTTAGTTGGTTGATATCCTCCCGGATGTTATGGCCTGGATACACCGGCTATATATATGTACATGCACTGTTGATCAATACATGTGATATTCTTCGTCTATCACTATTCACAAGACTACTTGTGCACCATCAAAACTCATGGAAGTTAGCAGTTCATCAGGAATTATTGCCTCACCAACACTTAATTCCACAGATTGCGAGAGTGCAAGAAACATATAATTCCACAGGGCATCTCGGCCATGATTGCAGTGGCAAACCCATCAGAAATACATGCATCCATCACGAACCCTTTTCAAAAGAGAAGCTTTTGAACATTTGAGTAACAAATGATTCTTCCTGCAAGGCATATCCATGATCCATCTTTGGATCAAATGGTAAATGCTCCAAACTTTAGGAGGACGTCAAATCCAAATGCAACAGTGACATTTACATTTTTTTGGTATACAGCTTCAGTATATACTCTGAATGTACACACTAATTGACAAGAGTGATTGTAACACTAACTTCAGAAACAAGAACACTCAAACAGTTTATGATAATTTGAAGAACGAGATAGTTAAAGATTTTAGTTGCACAGAAGAGACAAGGAAACAATATTTCTCTGTTGCTTTCTCCAGAGCATCTGCAAATGTGAAGGAGGTCGGCCATGCTTGTTTTTCTTACTTCTATCAAGTTTTTAGCGAAATTTGCCACGAGATGCATATGACTTAATACTTGTCATAACTCCATGAAAACCAGTAGAAAAAATTCTAGTATTTCTAAGCATTTTTCATAATTTATTGCTACATTCACTGAACAAAAGTATAATAAACAAATCACAAATAATCAGAACAGTAAATACAGAATTAAATGTATAGAGATATGTAGTACTATCATATATAAACATGATTCAAGTTTTAAAAACGAGATAAAAATTTCATGATGCTGAGACCCATTTCAGTTGGAAAGTACATTTAGGCCAAATTTGAAATATATCTTCTAGAGCATATTCATCTACTTCCATCTTAAAAAATTGATACTCTAGTAGAGTTTGGTTTGACTCCAGCTCTATTGGATAAGGATTTAAGAGCTGCAGCCTATATAGGCATAGTCATGAACAGTATAGTTCTCCTAAACCTAGACATAAAGATTAAAGAGAAAAACACTATATTGATTTCAGGATTACCTAGTTTAGATAGATATGACTGACTCACGTTTAAAGAAATAAAATCCAATACGGTCTCATTTTTTCATGTTTATCCACTAATTATGTTTCTCACCAAATTTAGTCCTAATTCAGTGTTGGTGATCATTCCCATTTGCTATTACAAGGCGAATTGCGTGTGGAGAAAGTTTTCAAAAAACCACATCGTTTAGAAATTTAGTGAGTAGCATAGCCGTCCTCGATTTTATAATATAGTGTTTTATTTTTTAAATCAAACTTCTCTAATTTTGAGTAAATGTAAAAAATATATATTAAAAATCAACACTAAATTTAGTCCAAATTCATGTTACAAGGCCAACAACCAAAGATATCAATTCCGTTATAGTACCAGCTCGAACAGACAATATGTACAATTTTACCATCCAAACCGGTACACATCAAATATTATATTGTTTCGGTTTTAATACCAATCAATATCAGTCCCATAACGACTAATACCGGCACCAGGTTATTTCACTCAATACCATACATATCGGTCAAAATTATATCTTAAATTTTATTTAAGATATGTATTACATAGTAGTTAAACTAAGCTAGTATTCAAGTTATACACTGTATTTGAGATATCAAAATATTTAAATATGTTATATCTAATCTTATCGATATATATTTTAAACAAGACTATTATATAAAAATAAATTTATATTATTTTACTAAATATTGAAATGGCCGTGGGTTTATACCGAAACATTAAACATTAAGGACTCATTTGGCAGCCTGGATCCACCGGATCTCGGCCCATTTCTCGGAAATTCAGCTGGAGAAAATTTCCTACTCATTTGGAAGACCACGAGATGAGGATTTCCCGGCCCAATCGCCGTCGCTTTCCCGAGGAAAGGAGCCACGCCTGTCGCGGTTGGGCAATCTCTCCCCGTCTCCCATGCCGTGCGCCTCCTCTTCTCCCTCCCCCGCCATAGGGTTACAAGCCGGCCGCCGTAGTGGAGCAGGCCGGGAGAAGCCAGACGCGAGCGCCGTTGTCGAGTTACTGGTCGCCGCCGTCGTGAGTTCTGCTGTCTTCCCCTTTCTCCCTCCTTTTCTTGGATTTTCTGGAACGCCTCTTTCGGCCCATGCCGCCGCCGCGCCTGGCTCCGCACAGCTCGTCGATGCCCCCGGCGGCCCGGCCGCTCTCGCCATCTCGGTACCGCGTGACATGGATCATCACCGGCGCCGCTCGCCTGGCCGCTACGGCGTCCACGTCGATGCAGACAAAAACGGTAGGCTCCCTCCGGCCATTTCTGATGGATCGTGGATGGTACCAGAGATGTCCAAGCTAGATATTTTTGTTGATTGTTTCTCTCATGTAGCGAAACCATATTTTTCTAGTAAGATGGAAAATTGGAAATCAAGTGCTGATAATGCTTTTTTGTTGTCCTGCTACTCATGCTGCAAACTCCATTCTATACAAGAGAGTAAAACACTTTCCATTTTGTTCTGAAGACTTATTCCTTCCTCCATCTTCCCTAATTTCTGTATTTGCTCATAAGATAGTTATAAACTGCCTTATCAGGAGTAATACAGTGGCCAATCATTTATGAGAAAACTTCTCTAGCTTCTTGCAACATATTTCTGGAAAAAACTTATCTAGCTTCTTGCATCCATAAGAGCTGTGTACACAACTTTGTATCAGCATTCGAGGATTAAGATGCATCAGCATTTTAGTGACTGATCTGCATCAGATTCTGTATATTATAGGAACAAAACAAGATTATGTATCTGCTTTGCTTCTTTCTTTGCAGACAGTACACCATCACATGCTTATTAAAATTACAGAATTTCTGTTGTGTGCTGTATGTGTAGCTGTGTGGCTGGATAAATGATGGTCCGAAAAACTTTCCATTGGGGAATTTCTCCTCAGAGAAATGAAGGGAGAGACATGTCACCCAAAAACCCTAGAGATTATTTCCGTGGATTTTTCGTCCCTCTCCTCGGAAACAAACCCTAAGAACCAAGCCGAAATAATGGACTCCGAAATTTAGAAATTTAATTAAAAAGTCTGCTCGTCTGTCCGGAAGCATTCATATGCGCACTGGCGTACCTACCACTGAGAGGCAAAGACATTGTTCAATCACAATCATGGATTAAAGTCCCACTTGTTCTAGCCATGGATGCAAAATTCTCGCCTCATGTACGCACTACTGTTTCTTAGCCACAAAAACTGTGCATTGCAACACTTTTGCACAAAAAGTTGGCCAAATTTACGGCGCGTAGGCCAGATTGCAACAGATGATGGTACGGGATTAAACGATTAGTGGTTTGATTAGTCCGTGGATTAATTATATAATTTAGGATCAGATGAGATATTTCATGATACAAAGAATTTGAACGGTGTCACGGTCTAAATTTATTATACTATAAAATGTTACATCCAGTTCTAATTTTATGGATCATCCAATCTATATAATTTAACGGCTCAGATTTAAAATCAATGGTCTATCACCTTCTAGGTCATATAATATTTCTTTCATACGTTTGAGACCCACGTACATCTATTCTACTATATAATTAACGAGTTGATTTATCTATCATCATCTACCATCAGTTAAATCCTAGTCCTTCACTCTGCTTGTGATAAATCTCGCCTCTTGCTGCCGCCACACCTTCTTGCCCCTCGCCGCCGCCGCCTGGATGAGATCCTGCTTGGCGGTTCGACGCTCGCCTCTATTCGCTGCCACTGGCTGCTGCCAGGGAGTTACTGTGCCAGCTCCGCCTCTCGCCGCTGCCAACCCCCACTCAAATCCTTTTTGCCCCTCGCCGCTGACGCCGCCTTGGAGGGATCCTTTTTGCCCCTCGACGCCGCCTTGGAGGGATCCCTTTTGCCCCTCGCCGTCGCCTAGGACTGCTAGACTGGGATCCTGCTATCCCTTTGCGCTGCTTTTTGATAACATCGTTGAAGAGCTTTGCAAGGCAAGATGAATTGAACTCTCTGCAATTGCATCTGCTGCATGCTGACCTGCTGCCGGGTGGACGTGCACTCGCGCCGCCGCATCTGCTGCATGCTGGCCTGCTGCCGGGTGGACGTGCACTCGCGCCACCGCATCTGCTGCATGCTGGCCTGCCGCTGGGTGGACGTGCACTCGCGCCGCCGCAAGTGACCTGCTTGCTGATTGCTGTTCGCCTGATTGCTGATCTGCTGCAGGAGAAAGGTAGTCTTCGTGATCTAAATGGTCTGTTCGCCTGTTTCAGGAGAAAGCTAGCCTTCGTGATCTAAACGATCTGCTGCCTGTTTGCTGATTTGCTGATTGCTGTTCACCTGTTCGCCTGCATGAACGATCTGCTGCAGGAGAAAGCTGCGTGAACAAGTTGCACTACGGTCTGCTGATTTCTGTTACTGTTCTTCAAGGTGCGCACTATTTAGATTAATTAAACACAGAACTAGGGTCGCTGATTTCCTTCTCTTGCTAGATATCTGGATAGTGATGTTGAGGTGGGAATATTGAGTCTCTACTCTGAAGGAAACGCTTTAGCATGGCAATATAAGCATATTACTAAAAAAATTAATTTCAAGAACCAATGAGGATAGTGTTAGAAATGATTCTGATTGCACCTGCTCATTTTTTATCTCTGCAATACATGTTTAATGCAAGATGAATTGAACTCTCTATATGTTTAATGCATATTTTGGTTTTATTGAGAATTGTGCCTGTGTTTGCAGTTTGCTAATGTTTTCATGAATCATGAATTAAATTATGTATGCTAATTGGCAACACATTCTTTTCCTAGCCATGTATGTTCCGTCTCTGAGAAACAACTACAATTTCTACGAATATATTCTATTCAGCCCTGCAATCAAATCAGAAAAGTAGCATTAATAATTTGCTTTCTCAATACTTTTTACTATTGGATTTGCATATTTGTAGCTAGAAGTTTGATGCCTACCATATTTCTGCAAAACTTCTGTGTATATGGATTAAGTTCTTTTCTACTGTACAAAGGTTTTCTTGCTTACATATGAAAATGGCTTGGGAAGATAAAGTCTATTAGGTATTGTAATAATTGGAAGCTTACAACAGATTGCTCAGATATAAAAATGGCTTGATAAGATAAGGTCTATTAGGTAGTGTAATAATTGGAAGCTTACAACAGATTGCTCAGAGTTAAATTAGATGGAGGAAAATGGATGCAGAATACATGATTTTTTGTGAAGTTAAGTTAGATGGAGGAAAATGGATGCAGAATACATGTTTTTTCAACACATTTTGTACATAGGAAAGATCTAAACGACTAGACATGCCTATCACAACAAGTATTATGCTGAAAAAATATTGTATGAGATGCATACCGTTAATATTCACATTGTTGCCATATGTATGTGTCTGTTTGTAATAATGTGGAGGACAATGTTTGGAATTTTAGTAATTCCATCCATTTTGCTGGCTCTTGGAATGGTTGTTTCACCTGAAAGCCCTCATTGGCTATTCCAGGTTTGTGTGTGGTAAATCGATTCTAAATTTCAAGAACTTTTGTTTGGTACTCAAACAAATGAGCTAAACATTCTAAATTTCAAGAACCAATGAGGATAGCGTTAGAAATGATTCTGATTGCACCTGCTCATTTTTGTCTCTGCAATACTCCTCTTGTTTGGACTGAGTTGTATGATTTTTCCTGTTCTTGCAGCTGCAAGGGCTCAGTCAGAGGAAGAAGCTACCACGTCTGAAGTTGTTGAAGGGGCTGATCTTGGGATTGTGGGTGATGATACTCAGGTTTCCAGTGATGGACCTTTAAGTCCAGCTGCTGGTGTAGAGACAGTACGTGTCTTCCCCAAAAACGCTGGCAAAAGTGAGTATCCAATTTTGACAATTCTTTTATATGGAAGACACTCATTAGCATTGCAATTAGTTTGTAATCATTTCTTTTAAATTCAATATGAGATATCAAACTGAAATCATGTAACCAAGTTGATTGAGACAACAAAATCAACATGATTCTGTTTTAAAAGAGAAAATCTGCATGTATTGATTGTCAATTTCAAATTGGTACTGTGAATAAAACTCAAATACTGTTGTTCAAAGGAAAAATACCAAGTTTTATTTCTTCTAGCATTCTTTTTGTGTATGAAGTTGAAATTTTCAGGGTGCTATAAGTTTCAATACATGACTTTATAGATTGTTTCATGTTTGTTTGATTCCACAACAACAGTTGCATTCTACACCTTAATGGTTGTTACACCTGAGATGTTTCCTAAAAATAACTTATCATAAAAGATGCACAGTGAAAGCAGATTGCTTCTTAGTATTGAACTTTGAACAACAGTATGTGTGTGGAAACAAGAGTACTCTCGGATTGCCGATGGTTACCATTCAAAAGGAAGCGAAATATAATGAGCAATGGAATTAGTGTCCAAAAAAAATGAACTTACAGCTGTCCATGGTTTGAACTTTTCCAGGAGCCATGGGAATATGGGCAAAAGGAACTATTCACACGCAACCCGTTCCATGCAAACTGGACAGATCTTCTCAACAACATAATTCAACCACCTGACTATCTCCGCATCTGGAAGACACTCATTAGCATTGCAATTAGTTTGTAATCATTTCTTTTAAATTCAATATGAGATATCAAACTGAAATTGTTTGAGGACTAAGAAGAAGACCACCGGACAGGAAAGTACTAAAGCGCTTAAGAAGAAGGCGTTTAAGAAGGCCAACCCTGATTCGGAGAAGCAGGAGGTGGTGTCCGCCGAAGCCGCGGCCACTGCCGTGGCATTTGCTTGTCTGTGTGTTTGTAGATTTAGCTGTCTTGTAATTGTAGAAAGCTAACATATATTTGTTGTCCTCCTGAATCTTAAATACCATTTTCATGCCGTGGCATTTGCTTGTCTGTGTGTTTGTAGATTTAGCTGTCTCGCAATTGTAGAAAGCTAACATATATTTGTTGTCCTCCTGAATCATATCATGCCGTGGCTAACCTTGATGTATTTTTCAGGTGGAACAAAACCATTTTCAATCCTGAATCTGCTTATCAGACCAATTTGTTGTCCTCCAAACAGAATATATATTGATCAGATTTCAGTGTTGAAATAAGGGAAGGCATTTTGCTTGGGTTGCTCAACTATGCAGGTTATTGGCATGAGCGAAACTCTTCCTGCTTTATGTTGATTGATGAAGCAGCCAAGTAGCATTTTGGTAATATTGCTTGGGTTGCTCACCTATGCAGGTTATTGGCATGAGCGAAACTCTTCCTGCTTTATGTTGATTGATGAAGCAGACAAGTAGCATTTTGGTAATTTTGTTCCTTTGCACACCGAGGTGCGCTTCATTTACCATAAGTATTTTTTTTCATCAGGCAGGTTCAAAATATCATTTAGACTGTAATTGCCTCCTTTTTTTGGCTCGGATGCATATAGAAGTCGCCCTCATTACTGGGAATATGTTGATTTCTTTAGTTTCTCAGTCTTTGTAAGTTGTAACACCAACATATTCAGTCAAACAACAGATTGACTTCCCTTGGGTCGATTAAACTCATATCTATGCTTACGCTACAGTATTTAAATCTTTAGGTATATCTTAACAGAAGTTTATTTTCTACCAGTTCATTTTAAACAAAGGACATATTCTACTAAAGCATTTTGATCTGGCTTTTGCTGTGTATTCAGCTATCATGATTATATATGATATCGTCTCAATTTATTTGATGTCTTTGCTATTGTCTTTCCCAGTTGGTTCTGATTTCTTATATCTTGGTTTGTTTCTGTTTTCTGTAGCTTTATGCCAATTCTATGGTATTGATTCGTTTTTTGGATCAAAACCTCAACAGATTCAAGAACCTCATAAACTGTTGTATTTGGAGATAAATGCATGCCACTATTGAGGGAAGAGACTATCAATTGGTTCCTTATATCTTTTTACAAGTTATCTATGTTTGCATTGAAATTTTAATAACAACGTAAGGGCAAGAGTTTATCTGGGACTACAAAAACACTTGTAGAGGTGTCTAACCAATAAATAATATCCTTTCTATCTAATAAATGATATTCAGTCACTCAGTAAATTTGTTGGTGGTTCTTTCACATAGGATGGTCATTCTGATAATCTGATAGTGAATGACAAATTGATAACCAGGGCAGATCCACTTGTAGCAAGAGATGTAGGGGTTGGGTCAGTATGATTGAGTAAAGGTGAATCTGAACATCATTGTTGACTATGAATAATGCTTTTGTGTCAATATATTTTTACTTCGCTTTTTCAATGTAATGCATTGTTTCTTGGAAATACATCCCTTTTTCTATCTCAAGGGCTGATATTGTTTGCCGTGTGAACTGATTGATGTTTCGATCGGGCAGTTTTGCCTGTTTGTATTTTTTGAAAAACCGTAGTCTTGCTTAGTCTAACAGTTTCATGACATAAAATGGGATGCATCTTGCTACGCTGATCAGTGATCACGTGTCTTAAATTCGTTTCAAGTTTAACACATTTATTATCTTTTAATTTTTATCGTAGCGTTAGCATGTACATGTTACTAGTTTAAATCTAAGTAAATCTAAGCTGTTAGATTAAAAATAATTAACGCTCTACAATTATTTGGTTGTACCATAAAATTCTCCTTCTATGTTTTATTGCAAAATAAGTCTATCTTATTGATATATGCGTCCTATATTTTCGATAGCAGCATCCAAGTCCTTCGCATTTTGAGTGGTCAAGTCTTGTCTAACAGGTGTTGAGGCCGAGTGGTCCTATGTTCGTGTCTTATGCATGGAGTACTTGTAAGCTCAAGTGCCTTTGAGTCTAAGTGCCACCGAGTAAGAGTGCTTCTTGCGTCCGAGTGTTTTTAAACATAGAAATCCTCATGTGACAAAAAAAATGCGATAGACTTATCTTATAAATGCTTTTTTATCTTAAGTGATACCTAACCCTAAGTGATTCAGTGGTTAGCAGTTGTTTCTAATCTAGACATTCAATTTAGGATTTTTAATATAGTGTGAAGGTATTCTAACCCCAATTTGGTTGATTAGTTGTCAATTTATTTTCAAAGTATACCTTATCTCTAAACTGAGTATTTACACCCTGTGAAAATATCTAAACCCTGAGCATGCGACTCATAGCTCATACTTTCGTAACTCTAATTTGATATCACATTTATTTTAGTGGTATTCAATCTTAGCTTCATAGCAGAAATCGATAAACAGATTCATTGTATCATAAAATATCAAATTTGATCCTAGATTGTAATATTATGGTTGTAATATTATGGGACAGAGAAAGTACATATGTGTTAGTGGCTAGGTGTTGAACAGGGCAGATGCGTCACTAGGATGGGGAAGAGCGGCGTTGCTGGATCGGGGGCGGTGTGATGGAAGGATCCATGACATGACAACGTTAGGATCCATGATGAGGTGGCATACGCAAAGGAATGGGACATCATTGGCAAGCCATGCACGGTGAGAAGGTGACATCATAATTAAAATAGTCATGTTAAAAGTGATAAAGTATCATTTTTTTCGTGAGATGACTGATGCGTGAGAATTAGGGACTAAGGTTATTGCCTATTGGGGTGGGCTGCTGAAATCTAGACACAAGCTTTTTCCTAGTGGGCTGCTGCCTTATTGGCCTATGGTGTGGGTATACAGGTAAACAAGTATAAGTACAATTTTTTATATTCATATCCACTTTATCTGGTGGGTATGAATTCATACCTAGTTTTATGACCACAGACACATTTCTTCTATATATTCTCTAACAGAGCAATTTTTCATAAATAAATAAGTATTAGTAGATACATATTTGTCTTTCGACGTCAACAGTGGATAATGCAATCCATCACACTCTTGCGGGCTGTTACCTGGGACCAACCTAGTGCCAGTAAGAGCATCCTCAGCAGGTCATCTAAATTTAGACATCTATATTCTAATTTAGATATCCATCTAAAAAAATTATCTCTTTATATTTTATCATACTCCAGCAGATCATTCATATTACACCCTTCATATCACACTTTCTACATTTTTTATAATATCTTCTAACTATACATTTGTATTTTTTCAATAGCTATAGTCTGAATATAATTCATAGCGATTATTTTTTGCAACGACTATTTCGTAACAATCCGCGTGGCGTCAGGAGAAGCACCGATTGAGGACATCGAAGCAAGAAGGGAAGTGAAGAGTGGCGCGGTGGAGAAGGCGGGGACGACCACAATTGCCGGTGCGGTGAGCAATAGAGGTTGGTGTGGTGGAGTAGGAGGGAGGAACACAGCGACCGGTGCGGTGGAGTGGTGTGGGGACAAGCTTGGCTACGTTCCGTGTAGACGTGGGAGAAATCGTCGAGAGAAGGTTATCGTAGATAGCGTAACGAGAGATAAATGTTAAAATTAACGTTTCTCTCTAATATAATATCTATCTATATTTAAATATTATGATAAATTATCAATCGAAGATTGATTTTTTGAGGAAACGTTACTAATGAAGATGGATTGCATGATGGACACGCCGGGACGCTCTGAATCTCTGGTGAGCCTCCGCGTCACGCATATGCATCGCCCGCTTCCGATGTCGCCTTTCCCACGTGCCCACACTGCCACTTGCTTGTCAGTCGCCGCTGACCACCACCGTTCCACGAACAAAGGTAGGAGTCAGAGAGTTAGCCGCCGGGCACGACAACCTCCGCTCCTCTTCCACGCCCCGCAGCCTCGACTCGGAACAGGAGCTCCGGGCAGGCTCCGAAGGGACCCCCACCCCTCCCGACCCCATCGGCATGGCGGCGGCGCAGCTCCGCGGACCGGCGGCGATGGTGACGGCGAGGATGTGGCCGGTTCCCTCCGGCGGCGTCCTCCGCTTCGCGCCGCT
>KE372019.1:86639-135627 GCA_000418225.1 Zizania latifolia
CGTGGCGACCCTGACGCCCAGGTTGAAATCCCGCCTGGACTTTGTTGCCTAATAATCCTGTGCCACTAATTGTGGCATGTATCTTTTTAAATCAGGAAAGGATCTCTAGTATCTGCGCGGATCTAGTAATATCTAGCGCATATCTTTATTTTTGTTAAGTGATCTTGCGTGATCTCTTTAAGATAGCAGGAGATAATCTAGGGAAGATAAGCTTCTAGTTTTGCCTAGATTAAGTTTAGATAGTGCTGGATTTATGGTAGCACATCCTCTCTATTTAGAAGGTCTCTAGCTGTTTTGCTAGCTGGATAACAGTCCTAGTTTGAATAGGAATATGACTAGGGGGTTGGTTTCTCCCCTATATATATGTACCAGCACTTCAATGGAATAAATCAGATCAAT
Organism: Zizania latifolia; assembly: GCA_000418225.1. Classification (NCBI taxonomy): domain Eukaryota; kingdom Viridiplantae; phylum Streptophyta; class Magnoliopsida; order Poales; family Poaceae; genus Zizania; species Zizania latifolia. Next base: position 87,039 of record KE372019.1, read on the forward strand.
TGGTCGGACAAACAATTGTCTTTTGCCTTCTACTTCTTGCAGTTTAGGGTTTTAGGGCTGACAGACGCCAAGGCGACGCCTAGGCGATGCCGTGAAAACCTTGGTGGTGTAGATCCTTCCCTTTATAATTGTCAACTCTAAAAGACAATGTGTCAACAGTAAGATGCAGAACAGTTAGTATCAAGATGTGTAGATTATCTTCTGATACTTCAGTTTCTGCATCTTGTAGTATTCATATATAGATTGTTTGGTTCCATCAGGTCACTTCATGTCTAAGCAAACATCATTTTGTTACTTGCCAAGTTTTTAAGAAAACCATCACTCCATCAGTACTCGCATGTCGCCTCCCTCTGTGCTAAGATAGTTGTGGAATATTTCATATTGCAATACCATGTTTATTTTTATCATTGAAACCTTGAAGAGCATATTTTTTTTAAAAAACAATCTTTATTCTTTAGTTGGATCCTATGAATTTATCGTGCATACATGAATGTATACCGGTTCTCCTATGCAAGTAACTTGTTGTTTGTCCTCCTGACAATAATTTAGGCATATCTTGCCCACTAGTATTCATGTTCTTCCTCTTTTGCTCCTTATCTTTCTGAAAACTTTTCCTCTGATGTATAGTTTATGGTGTTGCAGCCATTGACAACAATGTGCATGAAGTCAGAGTATACCAGGGTTCCTGTTGATCCTACTGCCGATTCAGAGCATACAGAATATGTAAATCAACAGCCAACCACTGTGGCACCTGCTAATGAAGAGATAGATATAGACCAAGATGTTATTCCTCAACAGAAGTGTGCAAAAATACATGACTTTTGCCTGGGGATCCCCTTTGGTAAGATTTCAACTTCCTTCATAGCAAAGTTCAGTATTGATTTTTTTAATTCTGAGGAAATTCTGATCATTACTTGTTTCTTAGTGATAAAGTGGCTAATCTTAGTCCTTTTATTTTTGTATAATATCGTCAAATTCTTGTATTCCATGATCTGAGGGTAGTCCTTGAAATATGGTGTATGATATCATCTACACATTCTATCGTGGGATCTACTTGTGAAAGCTGGTTAAATGCTCTAACATTATTATATCCTTTTTTGCCACATATGATATATTTTCTAAAATAAGTACCATTAACATTAAGTTCTCCAAATTCAGGTGGAATTTTATTTTCCATGGGCCTTGTTGGATTTCTTTTTTGGAGGAGTCCTGTAAGTCTTACTTTCGGTGTTGCACCTGGCCTTGCAATATTGGCCCTTGGCGTGCTTAGCCTTAAGGTTTGGAGGAGTGGGCAGTCCAGCTTGCCATTCATACTGGCACAAGCAGGTATCTTTATTTCCTTAACATTTTAGCAGATTTTAATGAACGGAAGGCATGACTTTGCAGCGACATGAATAACTGTAGTATAATAGGATGTATTGTTACACTCGTGCTTTTTAAGGTGTCGCCTAGGCGTCTGGGTGTCAGCCTCGCCTTGGCTTCAAGGCATATGGCATCCACCTTGCTGTCTGTGGCGTTGCCTAGGTGCAATTTGGTGTCAGTTTGCTGCCCAGCTGCCTGAGGTGGACGCCATATGCCCAAGTGAGCTGTGAGTGGGAAGTGGCTAAGCAGGGCAGGCGCAGGGAAACAGCGTGGGCGCAGGGATTGGGGAGGGAAAAGAGAGGAGAAGAGAGGGAAGGAGGTCTGGAGTGGAGGGAAACATTGATCTGCTTTGCTCGGCGGCGCCTGACGAGATCCCCTAAGGCCCTGACTCCCCTCTCTCCTTGCTCTGCTCGGTGGCGCCTGGCGGCTTGCAATCCCTCCCTGGCCCCTGCTGCTCGGTGGTGCCCGGCAGTCCCCTACTCCCCTCCCTTCCTGCTGTGCTCAGCTGCTCTACTTGTCTGCTCCCCTCTCAGCCTCTCAAGTATGAAGCACATCGGCCACTTTTATGCAGCACAACAGCGTCCAACAGTTCAATGACGAGTCCATCTTCCGTCGACCGTCATTGCTGAGTATGATCCCAAAAAATGATCCATCTAGGAAGGCAAAGTCCAAGGATCCAGGCTAGAAGTATGGGTATTGGACAAAAAAGAAAGTCACACCACATGAGAGAGAAGAGAGGTCAAATCATTAGCAGCTTGGTAAGTATATATGCTACACTCTAGAGCAATTATAGGTTAGGATGTGTGCATGGTGTCGCCTCACCACGTGCCTTAAGCGCCTAGGTGGTTAGAAGGGGGTAGGTCGACGCACCTCGCCTTACTGCCTTAAGATTTAAGATTGAACAATGGTTACACTATTTCTGAACATGGAATATCAATAGTTGTAGAAATATTTGATTTTGGAACCAGATTGCTATCATGAGCCAGGATTTGATCTGCTTGTGAATAACCTTCTTTGCTCATTTGCAGCTGTTGCTGCTGCGGTAGCATGGAAGCACTGCCAAGTGTACACCACAGTAAGTGATACTTCCTCACCGTTCTCAAGAATGTCTGAATCTTACTTTTATCCTGATTGATCGACCCTGTTATGTCAGACAAAGAAACTGCTTCCCTGGGGCTTTTACACTGCACTCAGGTAAGTTCCCCCTTGTCTTTTCCTTGCGTTAATCAGCTGCTCAATTCAGCATTTCAGCCTTCTACTCCTCTTACTACTTCTCATGTCACCAGTGCCGCCATGATCTGCTTCTACTCATATGTTTTACTTGCTGGGGGGAATCCACCACCGAAGAAGAAGGCAGCAGTTGCTCAATAAGTCAAAACTTGCAATCCTTTTTCGTGTTCTAATTGTACCGATCATAGGAATGTGATTTCTTTATCCTTTGCCTCGTTGGTGAACAGTGAAAAGAATAAGTTGTATTCTAGCTTAGCTCGTTTGGGTACATCACGAAAAGACATTATAAATTTTTTCACATATTCAAGCGTGAACTATTTATTTGTACCTGGACACTGCTTCTAGACATAAATAAAAATTCAATCTTTCTGAATTAGCTGAATTTTCATCGTGAAATTCCACTCAACGCAGGAGCATCTATATATAGACCCATGCCATGACTAAGCGGCTAAGCCTGAAAGATAGCGTCAATCATATTCAAAGTTGCTACCCGATTTTTTGTCAAAGCTATTGGGTTGTCTGTTCAGAATATAAGCACATATAGATTTAATTTATTTTATAAATAAATTATGATATTAGATATCCAAAGAATTGACACTATCTCTATAAATATGTTTTAGACATATAAATTAGGAAACCACCTATGAACAGATATAGTAGTTGAAACATAATTGTTACGTGTCGGAGATTCTGTTTGAAAGAAATATATGTTGTAGATGCAGCATATACCGCTTGGATGATGCATCGCATCAGAACAACATGGAAGACATGCTATGGTGAAAGAACAACAAGAAGTCATGCAAAACATTTTCAAAAACCTTATTTGCCTTCTCTAGGTGCAAAACTTTAAAGACAATGGTTCTAGAGGACATACTTTCACGATCGTTGGTGCACATCGACAGATAGGATGAAGTAGATTATGCGCGGCGATGTAATATATAGGAGGGAACAAAATCTAGATTGGTTTTTAGTCCATCTTGTGAGGAGCCGATAACTTGGTATTTATAGAGTTCAACATGCATGATCGGGTCGTCTCCACGATCTCCATGACTTGTAACTGACAACCGATCTAGATAAATTGCTACTCAAGAACAACAAAGCAAAACCACAAAAGTAAGTTGCGTCTATGCAAGCAACTAGGGCCAAATTCAGCGAACTATTCACGCGGGTGCCACGTGCCTACGCCCTTCGGCCCGCCCAGTGAGGCAATCGTGCATGTGTGTTTCTTTAGTTCTTTTCTCCACACTACTCTCAAGTGGCTAGAAGCGTACCACCTCTTTTAAAGTGGTCTCACACCTAGAACTAGCAAGTTTGTACTAAAGTTCACATGCATGTCTCCTATAAGATGAACCTTTAAGATTTTCTATGAATTTATTCTCCTATATATGGGTTTTAGACCCATATACCACATAGATTCCAACATTGTCATCTTGATTTTAAACGAGCCGCTATTTAATTTTAACAAGACTGCCAGCTCTTTAATTCTGAAGTTTCAAGTTGCTACCCAATCTTATTTGGAGCTGCTACTCAATTTTTCTTCCAAACTTTTGACTTGTTCTTTCGTATTAACTACAATTACTGCCTTGTTATTTTTCTGGTTATCCAAGTTGCTTCTTGGCTTCAAATTTCAGAGAACCCAATGTTTTATGGTCGAAAGATTTTGTTACTTGTGGCACATAATCCTGGTAGTATGATTTTAAGGTTTTATTTGAAGCCCAGATAATATAACATGTTGGGCACATGTTCACTTAAAATTGTCATGTCATTAAGTGTCTATAGAATTTTTTTATTATTGATTTGATGATTGCCTAACTTTTTATTACTTTGAATAATATTATTTTATATATGCTAAAATTAGCTAATACTTTAATAAGGGTGGGTTTTATAAAACCATTAGACCATAAAACTTAGGGTTATGTGTTGCAAGCCATAATGGCCCCATTTGAAACAACTTATGATTAAAGTAGAAACTGATTATGTTCCAAACGGAAAAATTATAGACAACTTAAATATTAATCACAAACAGTGATATAACTAATAATCAGAATCAGTCATCTCCTTGCTTATCAAATAATCAGGATTACGTTATAATCCTGATTATTTTAAGCTGTTTCAAAGGGGACCAATATATGTTTTTTTACAACTTTGATCATATAAATCTAGGGTTCTTTGAAATTTACACTTCAAATAAATATGCCAATTCAATTTGGACAGGATCATACGGAGATTTCAACTATAACATATGAAGTTGCTACTCGATTTCTTACTCTAGACTCCGGACACCATTGAATTTTATTAGAGTATCTGCAACAACCTCTCTATTTTTGACTATCTATTTATCTATTTAGCCAACTTTCTAAAAAGATTTCTCTCTATATCTGCTATACACTCCAACAAACTTTCTATTTCCAATTCTCAAAAAAATTACCCTCCATTTTAAAATCCCAAAATATTTTGAAAGATTTAATTTCTGTTTGAAATCCCAATTTTGATCCTTAGAAATCCCCAAATTATAAAATTATAAATTTTAGAAATTAAAAAAATCTTTTCATTTCTATTTTCCTTCTTTTCTCTTCCTCCTTTCTTCTTTCTCTCTTTCCTCCCCTTTCTTCCTTCTTCATGCTCACTTCCCACACCGGCACAGCGACGGCGTGATGGCGGGCGATGCCGGCCGAGGGCATTGGGCGGCGGTGCGACGTGGGGATGGAGCGACAGTGGCACGGCGTAGAGCGACGACGGGGCGACACCAGTCGAGGGCGTGGGGCGGCGCCGGCCGAGAGGCAGGGTGGCATCGGATGGCCTACCTAGAACTGCTTGCGTGGGGAATAGCCAGCAAAGTTGGCTGGGTAAGTTTGGCCAGCGAGGAGACTAATTTAGCCAGTCGAATGGTTTGGCCATCTAGTTGGCCAATCTGTTGGAGTGCATTTTTCGCTGGATTGTCAAAATTTAACTTTGGAGAGCTGGTTGGCCACTTTGTTAGAGTTGCTCTTAGGTAGGGCTAGATAACAAGCTAGCTCGGCTCGTTATAGCTTGTTACGTTGACGAGCTAGCTCGGCTTGGCTCATTAACATAACGAGCAGAAAACCCAGCTCGGCTAGTCTCGGTTCAGCTCGTGAGCCAATTTTTAAAATGATGATCAAATAATAAACATTTAAATATTCACATATCAAACATTAAAATATGAAACAAATATAGTATATAAGATTCTAAAAACTAAATTTGCTATCATATTTTTTATTCAAGTCTACTATGGCGCTATGGTTGTAGACTATAGTTGCTTCTTCGGTTCTTCCCATCAATATTAGCCTCTTTAGTCTTCCGCTTGATAAGCTAACTGTAATATAACTGAGCGTAAAAATACATGAAGTGTATGCATGGCTTATGACAGTAGAAAAGTATAAGTTAACTCCCAAAAGGATTAATTGCATTTTCATAGCCACACATTAAATGCATTTTTACATGCATTAAGCAACTAGGTATATAAGCAGCAGGTTAGAGAGACCAACTTTCAAGAATCTCTCCTCAATCAGGCCGTAGGTTGCAGGCTGCTGGATGGTCTATGCGGAGGCGGCAGCAGCGTGAGGACTGGTGGCTGGCTGGCTGCAGAGCTACAGTGTTGGGCGCCTGGGCAAGCAACACTCAAGACCTGTTAAGGATTTACCTTTTGGTGGGCTTGGACTTTAGTGGGCTATTAGCTTACTGAGTGTTAACTGTTTAGGCTGAGCTCGTGAGCCGGTTCACGAGTAGCCCGAACTCGCTCGTTATACTAACAAGCTAAAACGTCTACTCAGCTCGTTAGGAAAACAGAATAAGTCAAGCCGAGCTGGTCACGAGCTAACGAGCTACGAGTTTTTTTTTGTCCAGCCCTAGTCTTAGGTGCTTTATGTGGCACTATTTCTTCATCAGATATTGTCTAATATCTCATGGACATTATGGTAATAATGGACTTCATTTGGATCATTGCCAACATGAACTTTACCAAAATATATCGGTAAGTGAACATTTTATTAGAGCGTGAGCTGTTGTTTTGATGTTAAAAGTGACGTTAAAAATCACTGTTCTGGTAGAATCAGACATTTAGACGTAGAATGGATCCCATCTTAACCCATCCATATGAAATGATCAGTATTGTTGACTGCTAAACAGATCTTCAAGCCCGTTTGACGGACCTAACTTATTTCATACTTATTTTATATAGATAAACTATGATTTTAAAATCCTGATCTATCCAGGAGAATGAGAGATGAGAGCTGACTGCCTGGATGATGTGTCAATATACGAGTGGAGTCGTAGAGGCCAGCCACTAGCTAGGAAGTACTCTCTCCGTTTCATATTATATCAATCTAGTACTGGATGGAACATTTCATGGTACTAGATTGCTATACTATGAGACGAGGGTAGGAATAAGCCACAGCGGCACACCAACACTCCATGAACCAGGTCCATCAGCACACCATCAACACCCGCCTTTCCCCTCACACGCCAGTCGCCAGCGACCCAGGTCACCCAGGCACCCAGCGTCCAGACCCACCCCCGCGTCTTCATCCGACGCGGTGGACCGCGTCTACGACGAACACTCCCTCCTCGCGCCATTCTCCCACCAGGATCAACCAACCCGTCTCGTCGATTCTCAAACCCTCTCCTCCTTCCTCCCCAAAATCGCCGCGGCTTTACCCGGTGTCGTTCGAATTAAAATCCTCGCGGCATGTTCCCGTCCGATCTCTCCTCCTAGAACCGGAGAATCCACTCCTCGCGGCCCCGTCGGTAAGCGGCTTCGATCACGCTGGGGTGTTCTGTTGGATCTGGTGTAGTGGTGTGGCCTGATCGATCGCCTAGGGTTTGGGGATTCGCGCGATGTCCTTGAGATTGGCTTCTGTTTCGTTTGATTTGAGAGAAATTTGATGGATTAGGATGCTAATTCGGTGATCCGGTGGTGGTGATGGTGCAGTTTTTTGGTGGAATTGGCGGGAGCTTCCCGCGGGGTGCATCGGCGGCGGAGATGATCCGGCTGCAGACGTACGCGGCGTTTAGCCTGATGGCGACGGCGACGGCGGCGTACTACGCATTCAGCAGCCGGGAGCAGTTCTACCCGGCGATGGTCTACCTCTCCACGTCCAAGATCTGCTTCGTGCTGCTCCTCAACACAGGCCTCGTTGCCATGTGCGTCGCCTGGCAGCTCGTCAAGCGCATCTTCCTGGGGTCGCTCCGCGAGGCCGAGGTCGAGCGGCTCAACGAGCAGGCATGGCGGGAGGTCGTGGAGATCCTTTTCGCGGTCACCATCTTCAGGCAGGACTTCTCGGTCTCTTTCCTTGCCATGGTCACCGCACTTTTGCTTGTCAAGGCACTGCACTGGCTTGCGCAGAAGAGGGTTGAATACATTGAGACCACACCATCCGTGCCGACGGTGTCACATGTTAGGATCGTGTCATTCATGGTGTTCCTGCTTGCTGTCGACTGTCTATTCCTGTCCAACTCGCTGAGGTCATTGATACACAAGAGGGAGGCGTCTGTTGCAATATTCTTTTCCTTTGAGTAAGTTCCATGTTTACCTTTTGGTTTTGCATCATTGTGTTCTCATAAACTACATATGCTTGAAGATTTAAGGGCATGACTATGAACGATGACTAGATATTAAGTTGATCTTAAAATTGCATTTATACCATGCCCTACTATGAAGGCATTCAGTAATTCTTAAGTAATGGTTTTATTTTATTTTGCACACTTTTTTTACCGGTTCTACTAGAACCTACACTTGTTAGTTATTATTAATAAATTAAATTTCACTTGGTGTATGCACTTATCCATGGGTAGTTTTGTCTCATATGCTCATTAATCCATTCATTTAAGTGTTTGCCTGTTATATTCCACATTCTTAGGGCCTGTTTAGGAGGGCTCCACTCCACCATTTTTAGCTCTACTCCAAAACTCCATAGTGGGGAAGATCCACGTCTCCACGATGGAGCAGAACCTAGCAGAAATCATGTTTGACTAGCAATCTAGCTCTAGCTCTAGGAAGAGTTACTTAGATGGTGTAATGTCTATTATACCCTCTGCTTGATCAAATGTGCTTTGATGCAATGTGTGCTTATACATGGTAATGTGGCATGCTATATATTTTAAGGTTTCTAAATTTATATTACATTTGATCCGAGGCTAGAAAGTAGAACCTGCAACAAGGGCAATATATATTTGTGGACTTCAGAAGGCCTAGCTTTGTGGAGTTGGCTGCTCTACGGAATGGTGGAGCAAGGGTGTTTGGGAGGGCTCCACAATGATCCATGGTGGAGTTTGGAGCTGGAACCCTCCCAAACAGGGCCTTAGTCTATGATCCTGTTAAATTTTGCTTGTTTGAGATAATACAATACTTTAAGCACTTTAAATCACCAGACGTGAACATAGTTGTTAAGGTGTTGCCTAATCATCGCCTAATCGAAGATTAGGTGTCCGGGCGGCCGGCGGTCGATGCTATGGCTAATGACTCGCCACATCATAAATGTGGCATCTGCCTCATGGTTTATGGCGCCGTGCAGACGCCTAAATGCTCCAAGCAGACGCCCGCACCTCCCTTTCGCCACCGGTCATTCTGCCACTGCCCGCTGCTCCCTCCGTCATCACCTGCCGCTCCCTCTGCCACCACTCGCCGCTCCATCAATCGTTGCTCGTCGCTCCCTTGGCCGTTGCTCCCTCTGTCGTCGGCCACCGCTCCATCAGCAGCCGCCCGTCGCTTCCTTTGGCCTTTGCCACCACTCCCTCTGCCATCGATGGCCGCTCCCTTCTCCAGGCTCCGATGCTCCCTCCCTCGACGCGTCGGCTCTATCCTAGTGTCCTCTGAGTCGGCCATCGGCTACTCGGTATTCCTCTTCTATTTGACTACAACTTACTGCCTTACTCTGAGTAGTGAGTAGTGTCTACCGACTGGTAACTTAGTGAGTATATTGCTGCCATTTACATTTCTGTGAAGTGAGTATGGTGTCGCCTCGCCACACGCCATACTCTCTTAAAAGGTGTGAAGGTGGTTAGGCACCTTGCCTTGTCACGCTGTCGTAATAACTATGGGCGTGATTTTGTTTTGGAACTTTAGACTTTAGTAAGACTTAATAATTGTATCATTCCCTTGTCTATTATTTTGAAGCATGGGGTGTATCTTTCATGAAATGTATATGTCGACGGAATATCGAGTAATATAAAAGAGGTTGCTTGCCTACCACAAATGAGATGGTACACAAAGATTATATAGGTTCAGGCCCCTCTTTAGAGAGTAATACCATACATCTTATTCTTGTGTCAATACATGTACCCAACGAGATGTATATGTCTCTAGCAGGCTAGAAGATCAGATTATAGAGCTTGGTTGCTAGATGTCTGATTCTAGACTAGGTGCTGATGTAAGTTCCGATCTAGATTGTGATATTCGATGCTCTTAGAGGCTCCCTAACTTCACCTTATATATGTGGGAGTCAAGGTTACATTGACTGAGTCAGTTAAGGTATGAGATCTAGTAATATAGAGGATTCTATCTCCTACCATGCTATGGACAGGGGTACTGTAGCAGTGCTATTAGGAAAGAGTTTATCTTCCACAATAATAATATGGGTTGCCTTAATAATATGCTAGGTTATTAGGATAGAGATATAGTTATTTTGACATTTCATCTATTAGTTTGGAAGGTATTGGTTTTAGTTAGGAACTAGAGATAGAGATTAGATTGATTTCCATAATAGTAGGGATTAGTTCCTTGTATGTCAAGTTCGTTCTCCCTATATATAAAGTGATCTCATTCTCATGTACTCTATTATCAAGCAATCAATGAATCTCTAAAGTTAGTTCTAGCCTCATAGCCACTCTTAGCTTGATAGGGAGAAGCCCTACCACAGCTATTGGAGGGTGAGTGCCCTATCCCCTGGTCTTTGAACTCTTACCCTAGTGAGCCTATAACATACCAAATCTGTAGACAACTGCGTTGCGAATAAGCCATGAGTATTACAAGACAGAGACTTATACATGGAAAATACTAGTTGTGTATACCTAGGTTCTGTTTCCCTGACAGTATCAACCATATTGGCTAATCTTATGACTGCCTGATGTTATTTTTCTGTAGATCTGAATAATGGCAGACAATTTCTTGTTGTGTGATTTCATCATATTGAGATTCATAATAACTCAAGCATGTGCATATCAGGTACATGATACTAGCAACATCCATAGTATCTACATTCGTGAAGTATATATTCTATATCAGTGACATGCTAATGGAAGGTCAATGGGAGAAAAAGGCAGTGTATACATTTTACTTGGAGCTCATCAGTGACCTTGTACACTTGTCTTTGTATATGCTCTTCTTCATAGCTATCTTCCTGTAAGTTGTCTTAAGACTATATTATCCCTTAGTGTGTTATCCTGTGAACCTGGGTAATTCAGCTGCTATACTGATATATCAGGAACTATGGTGTCCCACTGCACTTGATTCGTGAGCTGTATGAGACTTTCCGCAACTTCAGAATTCGTATCGCAGATTATGTACGCTACAGAAAGATAACTTCCAACATGAATGAACGATTTCCAGATGCCACAGCAGATGAGCTCATCGCGTGAGTCTTATTGAAGTGTTATTTCAGTTGATTCAATGATGAAAATTGTCTGTGACTTAAATTTTTATATTCAGGAGTGATGCTACATGTATTATTTGCCGCGAGGAGATGACAACAGCAAAAAAGCTGCTTTGCGGCCACCTGTTCCATGTGCATTGTTTGAGGTCATGGCTAGAGCGCCAGCACACTTGCCCTACATGTAGAGCTCCAATTATTCCCCCAGATAATGGGCGCTTTGCAGCACGACAGCATGGAGTTCAGCCTGGTGAGTGTCTTTTCATTCTTCAGAATTTTGCTGTCACACTTTCCCAGTTAAACCTTTTTTTATCAGTTTCAGTAGCACTACATTTTGAAAGCAGCTTTACATATCGTTCCTAATACAACATAAGAACAAACAGCTCCAGGTGCTGGTACTCTGGGTTCAGAAGGGGCACAAGGTGAGAATGTAAGCAGGCTCCAAGCAAAACTTGAAGCAGCTGCTTCTGCTGCTTCCTTATATGGGAGATCCGTTGCTTATCCTCCAACAAACACTTCAAATAGGTATCATCTTTCACTATTGATTTTATTTTTTCCCTATAAGAGTCTAAAATGCAAACCATTTTTGTGATTCCACTTTTTATTTTTCAGTGTGATTAAAAATTCCAAGTCTGAAATTTGTTTTTGTGCATGATGAAACGGGCAACGTCCAGAAAGTTTAGATGGCTTTCCTTTGCAAGCTGCCGTATTGTTGACTGAGAACATATTTATGACTTTGTAGGGTGATTAACTAATTATACATTGATGAGTATGATGGATAACAATTGTAGAACTTGTTATCTTTTTTCCTCCTTCGTCCGATATTAGGCATACTCTTTCTCTCCCTCTCCCTCTCCCTCTCTTTGTGTCCATCGGTCTCACGAACCTATCTCTTTGCTGTTTGGTTGCATGAATGTAGGTGCAGTTAGAATAAAAAGTCAATACCTGTTTTCCGCATCATATTGTATTAGAAAAACCCTCTACTCTACCATGCTAATGCGTTGTATTTGTATCTTATCTTGTTTGGTAACTACATATTAGAAAATGGAAATAAGATAAGCTTGTGGGGCCAATGATTCTTATGTGTGTTTGGAAATATAATTAACCTGAAATTGTTGTTTAGAAACTTGTTTTTGTGATGGTTTAGAATGCAGTTTGGTTTTGTGAAATTTGCTCTTAGAGATGATTAGCATGGCTTATTCAGAGCTTTGATGCAATTTTTTAGAGTAAATTGTAATTTTATTTACATAGCATTTTTTTGACTAGATAGTTAGCCATGTTTGTTTACTCTTAGGGATCTCTGTAATCCAAGATTGGCTTAGTCAATGTGTTTTCAATACTTGTTATTGATAAACTATGAAAGCTGAAACCATTTTATAGTTTGTACAGTGCATCCTGATTTTAATAACTAATTCATATTCAATGTAGATATTTAACTTCCTTGCAGTCTACATCAAGTGGTCCACAATTAGGAGAAGCAAGTACTTCCAATCAATCACCAAAAGATCAAGCAATGCAGTGGCACTGGCAAAACACTGCTTATCCTTCAGCGCCTACTTTTTATGCATGTGGTGCTGCTGGTTCAACAAGTACCAGGGAACTTGAAAATTCGCTGCAAAAGGCATACGAAAATGCTATAAAGAGCCAGATAGAGGTAACAATCAACTTATGATCCATTGGCTTTGATACTAAGTTATCATGGGTTGAACCCATGACGGGATAAACATCGTCGGGAGGATAGCCGGGTGGCGTCGGTAGCTAGGGATGAGAGGTAGATTTAGGTTGAGAAGAAGAACATTGAGATGATAGATTAGACTAATTCTTTTTTGTTCCTCAATTGAGTATAAGAGATTCCTTTATATAAGAAGAACCAATATGACATCGAAGAAAATAATCTCTATTATAGAAACCAATCTAATTTTTATATTTAATTTCCAACTAAACCAATATCTTTCTATTTAACCTTACCTTTTAAGGACTCAATCTACTTTTATTTTTTAAAATACTAAATCCCTAATTATTGCTACAGTATCCGTGGATACTATTCACGCTACAGTATCCATGGTACTGTTCATGCGGTCTGGGCCTAGCAGTCCTGGCCCACTACCTATGACATAATGGGAGTTTTTTTTTGAAATAATACATTTTTTAAAACAAATTTTAATTTTGGTACACGAATTTGAAAAATTGCAAATTTAGCCTTCTGTCGACACTTCAAGTGCCAATCTAAGCCGATTGGCCCTAGATCAGGGTCCTGTCAGTGGTTCATCTGCCGATCTAGGCCAGTTTAGCCTAGATCGGCAGATGAACCAATTATAATGTCCTGCAATATTTTTCAATCAACTCGCCTAGCTCATTTGGCAGAATGTAAGGTTCTTACATCTAAGGTCATGGGTTTGACCTCCACGGTGGACAGATTTTGTAGTTTTTTTATAACATAACACAAGCAATCCTTAGCAAATTTTATAAAAAAAATTCGCCCCCGTGGGGCTCGAACCCACGACCAGAAGGTTTAAAGCCTTGCGCTCTGCCAATTGAGCTAGATGGGCTAGTTGCAACATGTTACAGGACATTATAATTGGTTCATCTACTGATCTAGGCCGAACCGGTCTAGATCGGCGAATGAACCACCGATAGGACCTTGATCTAGGCCGATTTGTCTAGATCGGCCGATCAAGTGCGATCTAGGGCCGATCGGCACTTGAAGTGCCGACAGAGGGCCAAATTTGCAATTTTTCGAATTCGTGTACCAAAATTGAAATTTGTTTTAAAAAATGTATTATTTCAAAAAAAAAATCACATAATGGCACTACCAAGTTTCACATATGAACCAGACAGGCTTATGCTGGTTGCTTGCAAGTTGCAGATTGGAATTTTTAGGGTGTCTATTGCAAACACATCTTTAACAGACTTAGTCAAAGCTACATGCTCTCAGCATGGGCCATTGGATTAGACATTTGTGTGGAATACTGGAACTATAAAATGAGCTAGCTGAACGACAGAATTTTGCTGTGAATGGTAGCTTTCGTCCTTTTTCCTATTTGTTTTACCGTTTTTAAGGACTCCTCTTTTTTTGTTTGACCTGATACGAGCTGATTTTAAATTTTAAATGGTGTTATATTATTTTCTCTGCTTGGGGCTATGTAAAGTGATATTTATGAATGCACCTTATATGTTTTTGGCTATAGCCATAGACATATTAGATGTTACTGTGCTTGCCATGAGTCTATGTACTTTGTAGGCATGCCAGCAAGTAGTGTTATTTTGTTATCTCTTGTCAGTTATTTGGTGTACCTATCCCTTTGTTAAGGACATATCTTGAGGTGCCCCTTGATGGCTTGATTATTGAAATATGGTATGGGGCATTCAAGTATCTATATTGATCTATTTGAAACACTTGGTTATGGTCAACACTAACTTTAGACAGTAAATATAGTTCATCACCTTAAAACTAGTTTTTTGACAAGTTATATTCTGCAATATTACTCTAGATGTAAATGTTTGTCTAGTACTCTAGTACTCGTGCTAACTAGTAATAAAGAACTAGGTCATACACTATTCTTTCGTTGTTAGTTGTCTATATCCAACAGGATTCATATCTTATTTCTTTGTCCCAGATGTTGCAAATCCAATTGCAAATGTTGCAGCACGGGGCTACTTCATCAGCAACTAACAATGAGAATGAGCACACAAAAAGTGACTGAAGTTGTAAATAAGGGGAAACTCTCATGCCATGCTTTATGTTGATTTTGGTAGGCTCTTTCATTTGTATGCCCATGTTAGCGGCCTCCTAAGTCCTATCAACAATTCAACATCAGGTGTTTATTCGCTTTATATGGTACTTTGTGTAGTTTTAATCATCTCGCCAAGCCCAGAAAATACCTTCGATAGAGTAGTGTTGTAACTATGATCAACTTCCCCGTAGCACTTCTGCTGGGGGAAAAAGAGACACGATTTTTCAACCGGCAGTTCTGTTTGTATTGCATAATTGATTTTATACTCTCCATACATTCAATTACTGGATTTGATAAATGTGAATATGGTGTAGATTCTCACTTCTGAATTCCTACTTGAATAATATGGTGTTGATTTCTTGAATGTCATTTTTTAATCCTTTGGATGAAGATGTAACCATTCTGAACTTCCATAGGCTGATGGCTTAGTGGCCCATGAACTAGTGTAAGAATATGTCAGTTTAGTATGTTAGTATACATTTTCCCTTTATTTTTGGTTTTCTAAAACTAATTAATTAGTTACAGTAATTAAATTACATAAAACACTGCACATTAGGAAGTAATTAATTAACTTACATAATATGGCACTATTAACCTTTAGGCCTCCTTTGGGAGGCAGGGAAAAAATTTCCAGGGAAAAAAATCCCGTAGGGGATATTTTGAATGACACACCATCCCCTCCATTTCCCTAGGGGAAAAATCTCGATTGGGATATATTCCCGGCTATTGTTTGGAAACAAGGGGATAAAAATCCTATGGAACAAAAATATTCAAAAAAGATAGAAAAATATGAAAATATAGATAAGCACATTTCAATGGTTCACATTTGCATAGAAATATAAACACTAGCACATTTCAGCATATTTCAGTAGTTCACAGGAAGCAAGTCTATAGAGTTTAGTCTGATCATGGAGCAATATATCAAAAACAAATCTAGGCAATCAGAGATTTCACACATTTTAGCTTCTTTTCTGAACACAAATCCAAACAACCAGATATTTCACAGCTCCTTGGCACTAGCAGATTCTCGAACAGGTAGGACTGCAGATTTACAACCTCCTGCACACAATTCAAAAACAAATACAGCACCAAACTTACTTAAACACTAACACTAACACTGGGGGCTCGATATGGTCGGCCCACTTTCGAAGGCTCCTCAGGGATATGATCGCTTCTTCATCGTCATTGACAAGTTCACCAAGTGGATTGAAGTCATGCCACTAAGAACATGCACCACCAAAAAAGCCATAGAATTCTTCCAAAGGATAATTTATCGGTATGGCATCCCCAATCAGATCATCACTGATCTCGAAACTCAGTTCACCGCCAATGACTTCTAGGAATTCTGTGAAGACCGATGCATCGAGGTCAAATATGCATCAGTAGTACATCCAATGGCAAATGGTCAATGTGAACGCGCCAACGGCATGATTCTCCAAGGCTTGAAGGCCAGAGTTTTTGACCTCCTCAATAAATATGGTGGTCGGTGAATGAAAGAATTACCTGCTGTTTTATGGGAACTTCGCACTCAGTCAAGCCGAGCAACTGGTCGAACTCCTTTTTTCCTGGTATACAGGTCGGAGGCCATTTTACTGGTAGATATGCTCCATGAATCCCCAAGAATTCAACATTATGACGAGGGGGCCACCGAACAAATAAGAGAAGAGGACATTGATAGCATCGAAGAAGCTCGATTGGCCACATCAATTCAATCCGATCGGTATCAGTAAGTACTTCGCCGATACCATGATCGCAATGTTCACGGTCGATCATTCCAAGTCGGGGATTTGGTCATTCGCCGAATACAATCTGCAGTCGACGTCCACAAGCTATCGGTTTTATGGGAAGGACCATTCATCATCACAGAAGTTACCCGGCCAGGATTCTATCGGCTAACCCGCGAAGACGGTCAACGCGTTCCTAACTCTTGGAACATCGAACACCTTCGTCGATTTTACCCATGATCTTACAAGCTACGTACTTTTCTCTTGGGTCAATAATAACAATGCTTCTTCTCTAATTTTTTCTCCAGTATTTTATCCCACCCGACCCTGAGTGCTTGCCCTTTCTATCACTTTACCCTAGAGTCTATGACCCGCTTTAGCTCTGGAGATTGGTCAGACGATGCTCCGACCAGTCACCCCGAGTTGGTATTTGTTTCGCTCTATGGGAAGGTATCGTTGATATGTTTGTTGCACGCTCGGGGGATCGCCAAGCTCGTCTGATATTTTCCCTATGCTTATTGCCCGACCTCTTTTATTATCTTTTCTGACTACTTGTAAAGCCGGTCGTTCAATACGCGTGTACGTGGCTAAGTTTCCCTACGCTACGAACTAAAGCTATACCAATCACTCAGAAAATAAATAAAGACGATCGGACATAGCACAATTAACCTCCAAATAACATTGCATTGAAAATTGAAAGTATCATCTTTATATTACTTTCTTTTTCTATACTACTCGGCAGGATTTTCATGAAATGCGTCCAAGTCTTGGACCAGTACGCCGGCTGTCTCCTCTACTTCTGAGTAGTATCTCTCCACGTCGGACTCTTCAATATTCGACGGCCACCCATCTCGGATGCGTTCTAACCGAGTATATGGGTATAGCGCTCAGACCACCCTGAGCGCATGTGTTGCCGCCGACTGCATCCATTCCCGAACTTGGCTTCGGAGGCGTGTGGGTGCTCCACGAAGCCGCTTAAAAAATTCTCCCTTCGACCAGTCGGCGCTGAATGGCTCATTGTCGATCATCTTCACAAGCGCCTCTGCACCAGCCCGACAGTTGTCGAAGTCCGCCTGAACACTGCTCAGGCGAGCCTCCAAATCCATAAACTCGGTGTTTACATGTCGATGCAGTTCTGCAAACATAATAAGGATTTAAAAATACAAACTTTAACATGAAGACTAAAGCAAGCACCAATCGGTCATACTTTTGTACTCACCGACTATTTCGTCGGTCTTCTTCTTCGCCACGATGATGACAGCCTCGGCTTCAGCAGCTTTCTTTTTGGCAGAGGTGGCCTCGGCTTCAGCCTTCGCCATGCTCTCCTTGGCCTCGCTAGCCTCGGCGAGCACCAACTCCGCTGACTTCACCGAGTGCTCTGCCAAAGCAGTCGTCGTCTCCAGTTGCGCCTCAATGGTTTGGCGATCTGTTTACCAAGTTAATTAGACAGATCACATCAAAATTACACTAAAAGCACAAAGATGTTACATGATAATTACCAAAAGCTTGGATATCCAGCTGGATACGGAGGACTTCGACTTCATTCTCTGCCGCCTTCCGAGATGTCTCGGACTCGGCCAGCTAAGCCGTCAATTATTGGACTCGGGCATTAAGAGCCACTAAGTGATGGAATTGTGCCCAAGAAAATTCTGGGGGAACCGGAAGTTTCGGCTGTAGCCGAAAGTTTTGGGTTCTGGAGCATCCGGAAGTTCTAGTAGAACCAGAAGTTCTGGGTCAGTCCCAGTGTTCGATTTTCTGGACGAACCGGAAGTTCCGGCTGGAGCTGGAAGTTCCGGTTGGACCGAAAGTTCCGGATTGAGAATTAATTCGATACAGAAGGTCTATTTCGGAAGTTCCGGATGGGATCCGGAAGTTCCGGCTATAGCCGAAAGTTCCGAATCGCGCGAACATATTAGATCTGTTGGGCTTTAATGCATATTAAAGGCCCACGTTGGTGCACTATATAAATAGGGGTGGGGCTAACACGTGGTGGCTGTTGTTCATTGTTACTTCACCCTAACCCTAGTCGCCACCTCTCCTATCTCCATGATCACAAGTGTTGTGGTTGATCTTCTAGATCTCGCGAGCGGTGCTAGCACGCCGGCGCGAGGTGATCCCGTCCCTGTACGTGTGGATACCGTATAGGCACCGTTGTTGCATCGGTGCTCATCTTCTTCCTGTGGAGTTTGCCGGATAGTCGGATCGTGTCATCTTCATCGTTGGATCGCCGACGAATGAACGAAGCCGGGAGAAGAGTTGCTCGAGACTGCGCTACTCCTACTCTACTTCCGCTGCCCGAGCGCGTCTCGTGGTTCAAGGTAACGATCCATGATCCCATTACATGCATGGTTCCTGAGCTAACGGGGTAATTTTTGAAATTATGCGCTAGCGTAGCCTCCCAATAACCCAACACTAAGTCCATGCTATTGGCGGAGCACGACATATCCATACGCCCGACCAGACGGTTTAGCACGCGTTGTAGCAAAAATAAGGTTAGCTGTAAGTACTGAAGAACACCAAGAAGAAGGGGTCTGGACAACTTACGCAGGTAGCACGATCGAGTCGGCTCAATGCATCGCGACATTCCTCCACCTCTCGCTGGACATCGTTCGCGATGGGAGGACTCCCCACATCTCCTGCCTCCATCGGTTTAGCCGGTGAAGGGGGCGTATTAGTCGCCTCCTCCACTACGGGCTCAGCGGTCGACTGAGCACCCGCTGGAGGAATAGTCGCCAACGCAGGTGCAATCGGTGAACCAGGTGGCCCCGATGCGGTCATGTCAGCGGTCGAGGCAACCACGTTCACGGTCAGGACGACCACGTCGGTGTAGATCACCATGGCCATAGTCGGCAACACCACCTCCACCGTTCTGTCGACCGGGGTCGGTGCCAGAGGAACAGCCATACCCATACCGACGAAACCGATCGCTGACCCACCGACGTCGCTGACCGTAGTCCTGCTGGTGTCGCCGACCATCACCCCTATGCCAGAGTCATCGACCACCGACTGGCTGATGTCACCACCTGCCCTAGAGTCACCAGCCACCGCCACGCTGGCATCGCCGACCACTCCCACGGGCGCAGTGTCATCTCCATCGGGCACCAGCGCCGGCGTCCTAACAAAATACACCAATTAAGACAACAATTGAACAAATTTATATCAATATTTTCAGGACAAGAAGAATTACCAGACCAACTTCTAGAAGGCATTCATTTTCACCCGTCGGTGCGGGCTAGACGTGCTCCCCGGCGGAGGTGCGGGTTGAGGAGGTGATGATGGCGATGACGACGAGGATGCCACCACCACAGCAGCATCAACGGGGCCTCCCTCGGACGTCTCTGAGTCGGCGCCAGCATCTCTCGAAAATAACGATGGCACCTTGGGCTTTCCCTTGGACACCACCATCGTGCGCGACTTCTTCGCCATAGGAGGACATATCCACTTGTCCTTCCTCTTCGTCCCGATCGGGCCAACGACTCGATCGATATCCTTCTGTCCGACCGCTCGAGACTACTCCGGTAATGGCGCCAAGGAGCAGAACGCTTCCCGTCCCTGTATTTCCACATAGTCAAGCCTGGCACCTGGCAGGTGATATTGCAAACAACAATCAACCAACAAATACAAATAAAGTCGACTGCAAAAGCCTTATCGCTGGTCGGAGATTGGTGAGTTTGAACGACCACGGGACATCTTTATTCCCGATCACCGTCTTGGCAGCGAAGAGGTCCCGAACCCGCTCCGTAGCCTCCTTCGCGGTCAGCACCTCTGAGGACTCGCGGGAGGGGTCAGCACGACCCTTATATTCATACCCCGGCCGCGTCCGGTCTTACAGGGCTGAATGCGGCGGATCACAAAATTGAGGGCCACGATGGCCCCCGTCAGCTTTTGCTCCCAAAGCTTGGCGATCTCTTGGACAAGTTTGTCCACCAGACCCTGGTCGGTCGAGCGACAACGGTCCGACCAGGTCTGTGCTGTAGCAGGAAGACAATCGGTCTTCCGGAGAGAGGGTTGGCTCGTGGTTCCCGATATAAAACCACTAAGCATGTCAGCTCTTGTTCAAGGTTGGAAGGGGGACAGGGATGTACTCGGTGGCCTTCTCATCGCGGAGTTGGACTCCGGCCCCTCGACCACTTTCTTGGAGTGAGATTTAAGACAAAAGAAATGGCAAAAGAGGTCAAAGTGAGGTTCGATGCCAAGATAGGCCTCGCAAAGATTGATGAAGATAGAAATTTGAAGGATAGAATTTGAATTGAGATTTACAAGAGAAATGTCATAATGATTAAGAAGACCATGAAGAAAAGGATGAGCCAGCAAGCCGAGCCCATGGTGGAAAAAAGATTCGAACACCACTAATTCATTGGTGTTAGGAGTCAGAAACTTCTCACCGGCCGCTGAGCGCCAGAGCAACAAGGCATTGGTCGGGAGGACATCGGCCTTCTCTAGAAGTTTGATACGCCGGTCGATGGAGATAGATTTATAGAACTCCTTAGAGCGGTCAACACTAACATCTGAGGATGCCATTGGCACGGCTGATGGTAGAGCAAGAGGTTTTAAGTTGAACAAATGCTGCGCCTTGCGATAGCACACCACACGCTGGCAATGGCGGTCGGAACGACGGGGAGCCAGTAGAGCAGATTTTGGATGCAAGGAATACGAAGGCTAGTACTCAAAAGAAAATGAAAGGGCTTGCGGCGGAAGGAACACGAAGAAGACTATTTATAATCAGCGGGGCAACCGCCCAAATCCTCCGATGCGTCGTAATCGCCTAGATATTTATTTCGAGTGGGAATCCACGTCATCATCATCATCGGTTTACCTCTGCCAAAGGGGTCCATCTGACCGTTGAAAATAAATCAGACGGTCAAAAAAAGGGAGGCGAACTGACGTCCGCGCTCCAACAGATATCTATCCACCAAATCTCCTAGGGGCCTGCACGCCCCCTAACTTCAACGGACGTCTACTCGCCAAAACGCCCGGGACTTGGACGCCCCTCAACTCTAATAGACGTTTAATCGCTAGAATGCTAGGGCGCACGAACGCCCCTCGACTCTAACGGACGCCCCTCAACCCCGACTAATGCCCCGAGGGCGCAGACGCCCCTCGACTCCGACTGACGCCTATTCACCAGAACGCCCGAGGGCGCAGACGCCCCTCGACTTCGACTAACGCCTATTCACCAGAACGCCCGAGGGCGTAGACACTCCTCGACTCTAGCGGACGCCTGATCACCAAAACGCTCGAGAGCTCGGATGCTCCTCGCCACAACGAACGTCTGACCACCTAAAAGCCTAGGAGTTCAAGTACTCCCAGCCTCAACAATACCATAAATGACTTATATCATTAAGTCATCCAAGATTTTGGACCTTGGAGCCTGTTCTTCTAACAAACTTCAAGCTCGGGGGCTACATCCGACAGGTGCACCTAATCGGTGCCCTATCAGGTAAATAAAAATAAATCCATCAAGAAGTTTATCTTGGTGCTCCTCACGGCTTCTTGACTATATTCGAACGAACATCACCTCTTTGCCGCAAAGAGCTCGGGGGCTCCTGTCGGGGATATGATCCTAGAGTACTTCTCGAGAGCATTTAAGGTGATCGGATAGAGCATGGGGTCGGGAAGACAGGGCATTAAAGATGACTTGAAAGGGGTCGGACCAGCCTGTATCCTAGAAACGGTCAGCCATATGGAGGAGTCCTGAGTCTAGCACCCGGAGGGACACCCCGACTACAAGAACTCAGGAGGCCGGTCAGCCATATGGAGGAGTCCCGAGTCTGGCACCCGGAGAGACACCTCGACTACAAGGACTCAGGAGGCCAGTTCAATGGTCGGTCCACGCCATCAATAACAATAAACTCTAGGACATGACTATCAAATAAATATAGCGAATAGTGCTGTAGTTATCAGCCCATGATCCCTAGTGATTTAACTGTTGTAAAGGAGATTAATGGGGCTGTTAAGGCCTAAACGATAACCCCCCGATCCCTACGATATATAAAGGGGTCGGGTACCTCTTATAGGTTAGACGTTTATAGATACACGCATAAGCTTAAGACTATTTCAGGCTCTTTAGCTCATATTCCAACACACAGAACTAGTGTTATTATCCTTTGAAAGGCTCGAGCCTGTTTAAAACCTTTCTGTCTCGTATTCTTAGAGGAAACCATAGAATTTCAAACACAGAGATCCTCTTACATCTAATCAAAACATTTCTGTGGGTAACCCCATCGAGGACTATCGTACTTACGCAGCCACAGGGTGGCAATTATCATAAGATTTCTCATGTAAGGGGCAATAACCAGTGAGAATCTTGGCAAATAGAAGTATGTCACATAAATAACCACACAGTAAACTAATTTGATAGTGCCTCTGCACAGCCTCTTCCTGCAGCAGAAATTTCACAAACCAGCTGTCCTATAAATTGCATTGAGAAAGACAGGAAGGCAGGAGTAGAACCAGCTGCACACCTATAGGGAGTGGCAGTAGCCATGGTAGGCGCTTATCAAGCTAATCAAACAGAAGATTATGAATTCCCCAAGCAAACTAGGCAGAGCGCCCATTGCTCACCGACCGATTCACAAACTCTCCTATCAGCCATCCCCTGTTGGTGGCAAAAGGAGCTAGCAGTACCCCTCGTTCGCATAACATCGAACATCTCACGGGTGTCTTCCATTGCAAGAACCCACGTGCCACCCCAGCACGAAGCCGACAGCCCAACACTACCAAAACCCTAGCATGACGAGCGTATTCACAGACATTGTGACGATCCCTAGCGGATTGCCGCCATACATCACGAAGCCAAGCACGACAAAGCCCAGGCCAAGAAAACATGAAACTGTTCCCCTAGGCCACTTGGCTATCAATCATCGACTAGATTGGTCGCCAACAACCGTGAGGCCAAGATCACCAGCAACCCGAGGGACCAAAATTGAGGGGAGAGGTGGTGGTTACCTCGCTTTAGGCATGTAGAAGGCAGCCGGGGAAGAGAGGAAGCAAGTGGGCAGTGGCCTCACAAGTCGGCGGATGAGAACGAGAACGAGAGCAAGGCGCCGCCCGCTGCCAAGAGCGAGAGCGAGAGCGAGAGGGATACGACGGGAGAAAGTTCCCGATGGGAGCAAGCGTGGGTCGTTTCCCTAGGGAATCAGCGTGGATCAGGCCGGTATTTTCCCCGCATGTGGGCTTCTAAATGCACATGTGAATTAATCCGTGGCTTTTTTCCCCGTGGGCTAAATTCCCGGGAAATGGGCCGAGATCCTGGGTGGATCTCGGGCTGCCAAAGGAGGCCTTAGCATATTTTCCCATGCCATTAGTATCCATGTTGGGCATCGCAGATTTATCTAGGTTACTTCTTTAAACTTAATTTTCTCTGGATCCTTAAAGAGGGTCATGTCATTGTACGGATTGTATTCTTCGACATCTCCATATTATTAATTCCTACAATTCTTTGTTTTCTAGAGATAACTATATGCCTTTTCTCATTTATAAGGTCGGTTACATAGAAAACTTGTGTGATGTACTTAGCGAGAAACTATGAGTCTTCTCTGTGCCCTATATCGCTGAAATTGACAATTGTAAGCTCTTGTTAACTTTCACATCCTTTGGGTGTTTGACCTACTGGTACTTAAGACAAGGATTTGTATTGTTTGTAGTCAGAGTTCCCAAATTTTATGTATGAACCCATAGTACCTGCTGTTTTGTCTTGTGTCAATGATCTCTATCTGAACACCACTATTTTGGGCCAAACTCTTTTTGTTCTTTGTTTTGTGTTGGAGGAATGAAACCCGGTATATAAGACTAGTATATTTCATCATGTCTAACTATTCGTATTGTTGTTTACTGTGGTATATAAGGTAGTAGTTTAAAATTTTGGTAGGAGATATAATCCTATAGATTATTGAATCTTACATGATAGATAAGTTATCTTCTATAGTTTAGTGACACCTTAACCTACTTGGTCATTGTAAACCCTAGCTCTCGCATATATAAGGAGAAACTATGGTGCTTTCAAGGGCATCAAATCTCACATTGAGACATCAAACAATCAAGACTTGTAATCTCATACACACTAACCTGCTCAAGAGATCATATTGTTCTTGCATTCTAAGTCAATATATAAGTATTACTCTATGTAAACTGTGTTGATAGTTGGCGCACAAGGTAGGCAAGCAACCTTGTTCTCTTTACTCATCATATATTTTATTGATAGTTGGCGCACAAGGTAGGGGACCTTGCCACAAACACTAACAACAAGATTGAGATGACATCTTTATCGACTGACACCATCTTCTACAAGAGATTCACTAACAAGTTGGTGGCATTGCTCGCTACGGTCCCACGAGTCATTCTACGGTTCGGTGGACATAACTTCATCGCTAGCAATGCCAGGCTTGACCTTGGTGCCTCCACCTTGCCCCGAGCTAGATCTGGATAACAAGGTCACAATCCTCTTTTTTTGTCCCAGCTTAGATGAGGGAATCAGGTTCAGTTCTGAGTCCAACTACGATTCTAACTCTGGTCCCGACTATAATACCTACCCAAGTCCAACTCTGATCACATCCACCCTCGAGAAGTGTTCACCCTTAGCAACGGCAACAACACATATGTCCAAGTGGAGGAGGAAGTTACCTATCGACAATGTGATGTCTAGGAGGGACTCCAACGTTGCAAGGCTATCGAAGAGATTAGCTAGGGATCTAGTTAGGTACCCTTGATATGATGACCCACAAGTTATTTAGAGAGGACGTCAATCTCCACAAGTGAATGTCTACGTCACTTGCACTGTACTTGACCTATTGTCGGCTTACCTTGACCCGGCAAGCTTCGATGTGCCTGTCATCAAGAGGGCAACATAGACGATTGCGGTGGTGGCCCATGATCTGAGGGATGTTCCTAAGGCTTCCTACAACAGTACTACTTGACCCAACACTTAGCGACAAACCTTGAGGCCATCAAGGGCAAATCATGCTAGGAGACCTGACCTGTGATCTCCATCACATCCTCTCCAGGATCAAGAACAGGAAGGATCTTTGGAACATCATCAACGAACGCCACGATACCTATCATCACAACAATGAGGTGAATCAACCTTGTTAGATCTAAGCCACTCACCTCTTGAACCCATGATAGAGGGGAAACAACGACTAGCGTTGTAACAACCACTGTGCCACACTTCCTACTAACCAAGAGACATCTCTGGTAGACAAGAAAGGTAGAATCACCGTCTTTCATGCTTTCACTACAACCCTTCATCATGTATGGTGGCCGACCAAATTCTAGCTGGTAGGACCTAAAAAGTATGATGGCTTTACCTATCTAGAGGTGTGACTCTAGGCCTACATTTTCATTATTTAGGTTCATCTCGCTTTTATGGTTCTACTACTTTGCTCAATTACTCTAGTAGTAATATACTGCGTACTGGTATTTTGATTTGTGGATTTTTATTAACCATGCTTCTTAGGTTAAGTAATATAAAAAAAGAACATTGTTCACTTATTATTTAAATTCAAGCATACCAATATAAATAGTACTATAAATACTAATGAGAATGCAAATACTGATAATAATTAGACTGAACTAAATATTGCTATGGATTTCTTTTTCGAATTCTCTTTTTTGAGCGTGTGTTAATTAAGGAACTAACATGTCCGCCGGGGAGCGCGTGCCCAGTTGGCAACGGTGGTTAACCCATCCCCTTCCGGAAACGCGACATCTCTTAATTTAATCTCAATCATGGATACCCCACCAGCGCTAATCACCATCACCCCCCAAATCCACTCCTCCCCCCGATTCCAAGTCCACCAGCACCACCTCCCACACGGAGGGGAGCGCAGCCGTGGGCGAGCCCGGTGTTGGGCGGCAGCCAGCCGCGGCGGCGGCGGCATTTCGTCGTCGGAGACATGGCGCTCGTGCCAAAGGGCGAACCCGGCGCGTGCAAGGACGGGGCGCCGAACCTGCCCTGGTCAGAGATGTTCCGCTCCGCATCGCTACGGCTGCCAAAGCAGGAGGAGGAGGCGCCGGCCAAGCTGCCGACGAAGGGGAAGGCGGCGGCGGCGGACATCGGGGGGCTGTCGCTGGAGCCTGACGCGCGGCTGGCGCTGTACATCGCCATGGCGCACGCTGGGCTAGCCACGGCGCTGCTCGTGCTGTACGGGCTGTACCGGCTGCTCGCCGACTTCCTCAGGCCGCTGCAGTGGGCGCTGCTCTGTTCCATCCCGCTCCGCGAGACTCAGCGCGCGCTCGTCACATTCTGGGAGCCGCCGCTCCGCGCGGGGCTCAGCGCCGCCGTGCTCGCGCTCCCGCTCGCCGCGCTGCAGTCCTGTGGGGCAACGCTCGCCG
Source organism: Zizania latifolia (assembly GCA_000418225.1). Lineage (NCBI taxonomy): Eukaryota > Viridiplantae > Streptophyta > Magnoliopsida > Poales > Poaceae > Zizania > Zizania latifolia. The sequence continues at coordinate 114,024 of KE372019.1, forward strand.
ACGCGCGTGCCGCGATCCTGCGCCGCCCGATGCCGCGTTCGCCGTCTTTCCTGCGCCTTCTGCGCTGGCTCGCGTCCTTCTTCTTCTTCCTCCTCCTACTTGAGCGCGTCGGCACCACTACTGCGCTGGTCATCCTCGCCCTCTCCCTCGCCTTCTTCGCCGCCTCCCCCAAACCCTCCTCCTTCTTCTCCCGCGCCGCCACTTCCCGAATCGCGCTCCGAACCCCTTCCTCCCGCGGACTCCTTCTTACCGGCGGCATCCTAAGGCATCTCAAGACCCTTGTCGCCGTCGGGCTCATGCTCGGAATGATACTCGGGTTCCTATCCGGCAGCGTCTTCTTCTCCTACAAGATCGGTCTCGAGGGCAAGGACGCGGTAATGTCCCTCAAGTCCCACGTCGAGAATGGCAACTACTCTGAGAAGATTGGCCTCAAGAAGTGGCTTGACGATAATGACATCCCCAGCTTGGTTGATCAGTACTCTGCAAAGCTCTATGACACCGTCTGGGAGCAGATAGACCAATTGGCTGTGCAGTACAACCTTACCGATTTCACTAGTGGATTCCGGCATTTCTTGATCAGTCAATCAGTTGGCCCATCTGATGCAAAGGGCAAGGCGCTCATCACTTCCAGACCACACCCTTACTCAATGAAGCTGCAGGCTATTGCGGCGCAGGTGAAGAACAGGGAGTGGGTGGAGATTTACAGGGAGTTGGACTCATTCTTTAGGGAGTTGTTAATCACAAGGGAGGATTTAGTGGTGAAGGCAAAGGAGCTGGCTTTGCAGGGAACTGAGATTGCAAAAAGGCTGCTGTCTAGCGGCACATCAGTGCTTGGTGGTAGTGCCAATCTGATGTTATCCATTGCTCTCCGCATTGTCTCTGGTGCAGCTGAGGTGCTCAATTTCGTGTCACAGTTGATGGTCTTCTTGTGGGTTCTGTATTACCTCATCACTGTAGAGGGAGGTGGGGCTACAGAACAGGTCATTGATCTTTTGCCATTGTCAAAACAAGTAAAGGACCGTTGTGTTGAGGTCATTGACCATGCCATTAGTAGTGTCTTGTTAGCGACTGCCAAGATTGCCATTTTCCAGGGATGCCTGACATGGCTGTTGTTCAAATTCTTCAAGGTGCATTTTGTGTATGCATCAACTGTGCTTGCAATCGTCAGTGCACTTTTGCCAATACTCCCACCATGGTTGTCCTCAATATTTGCGGCAGGAGAGCTGCTCATGGAAGGGAGATATGTGCTTGCAATTGTCGTGATAGTGGTTCACCTCATAATCATGGATTATGGAACTACAGTAATTCAGGAGGATATACCTGGGTACAATGGATATCTTACTGGCCTCAGCATAATTGGTGGCATGACATTGTTCCCCAATGCTCTGGAGGTACTCGTTTTTACCCCAGATCTTCTCAGTTTTGTTCTGTTCACTGCATTTCACCATTTTCATTTAGACAAAAAACATTTAAAGTGTTTTGAAATGAACTTCTGTTAGTTCAGCTGTATGATTTTACATATAGTGTATATCCAGAAAATAATCAGAAGCATTTATCACTCTAGGGCCATTTTTTTTTGCTTTTTCAAATTGATACTATAAGAATATCATACTGTGGGCACCAAAATCATTTCTAGTTTTCTTATATCCCCTCTTTATACATGCTATAATGTTTTTCAGCTCCAGAAAGTTATACCATTTCAACGCTATATGTGGATGTAATTCCAATTGTCTTTCTGCTCCAACAAATTTGCTATTCTCTCCTGCCTTCATGCCTATAATATTATATAGTATATACTTTTAGTTTCTTCTAGGCGGCAACAAAATAGATATGAATCTGTTATATTGAATGGTTTTTAAGTAGAGTTCTGTTGTTTGTTGACTGTCCACAAAATTCATATTGAACAATTCTACTCTTTGGAACATGGAGCATACCAATGTACCATAGTGCTATTGTACTGAGCATCTGAGAATTGATCTTTTCTTTACCCAAGTTTGGTGACCATTTGATGTTACTCTGCAGGGTGCAATATTAGGCCCCCTTATAATGACAGTTGTGATGGCATTGAAGAACTTGTACACAGAGTTTGTGCTTGCCGACTCAGATGAGACCAGCAGCTAACATGAGATGGAATGCAACTTGTTTGAAGGGAATACATGTAGGAGTTTTACTCAATTTCCATGATGGCTTTACTCTTGTACTATAGTTGAGTTTACATTGCACCAGTTGTGATACTTCCCCTGCTTGTAATTTTCCCTCTGTAGTGTTATACTGCTACTTAGTCTCCATTTAATCTTTCCATAATTTTGGCTTTGCTATCTGTGGAAATTCCCCTCTGATTGAATGAATACATGTATTGGAGGTAAGTCATGGTCTCATGGACCCTTTTGATAATGACAAGTAACGAAGCCCGCGGCAGGTGGCAAAGTTCATGACAAATGGCGAAGCCCATGGAAGGTGGCGAAGATGGTCCATGAAGGCGTGAGTCCACGATACCAACAGGCACGGAGCAAGTTAGAAAGTATAAGTGAGTGTAATGAAATGATATATGGGCAAGACAGCAAAGTCTATGCTATAGGCCTAGACTGGTAGGCCCATTTAGATATATAGGCTCATGATGTATTAAAAAGACATAAATACGCTATAACTGTCTATCTGAATAAGGGCCAAGGGGTATGGATGAATGATAATCTTATAGCTAAACCCTAGGCCTATAAATAGGCCATAGGTCACTTTAATGTTTAGATTTCGAGGAAAATACATAGTAATTACTTCAAAAAAATCCATGTTTAACACAACAGCATGTACAGTATTTTAGTAAGATTGGTACTATGGTCAATCTATGAATAAACTGCATTACAGCATTGGTGATTTGTTGATGTTATTATGTTCACCCAGTTCTGTTGCACCTTATTACCTGATCCAACTTCTATAATTTTTTATACAAACAATAAAGGTAGTCTGAGAGGAATCACTCTTTTCTTTTGCTGGTGCTTACAATTCGTTCTATGCTTGCTGAAAGGATCCAATATCAAACAGTTTGGAAAAGTTCACCAAAGTCAGAGATGGTCATCTGTACTACAGACTCAGGCTCCTTGCACTTGTGTTGCACGAGGTAACAGTCCTGACTTCAGATAGCTAAATCTCCTCTGAAAGAACTCTTATTTTCGCACCTACTCCAGGCTTGTGCTTATTTCTTACTTCAGTAGTGTAACACTCGTTTTTTTGCAGTGAACAGTTTCCCTGAATAATTCATTGGAGATAAATACAGATCTTTCTCTTTCTGTTGTGTTAGCTTGTGAGGAAAAAAGCTTTGCAGCTTTACTTTTGATCTAAACCTGTCTTCGATGTGGCGTAGCTTCCTTTCTAGTGTTTGCAACTTAGTTTTACAAATTTCCAACTCCTGCATCTGGAAGGCTAATTATTTACCAGCCGTTGCAATGTCACAGCCTTGTGGCTAGCACGTGTGAAGTCAGTCTGTACCTTATAGAGGCCATATATCTTTAGCAATTAGCACAATTCATCTTGTTTTTTTACTAGTCCCCAGTTCTTCTTAATGTTGTGCAAGTTATAGAGAGATAGCGTTAATTTATTCTCTCGTTTGCTAAACTTGTCCGTGTGCTGTCCATTGACGCTGACACAAAATGCTCATGACGAACTTTACCCAGCCCATTCATGGCCACAGCAGCAAGTGGTCATGCAATTTCTTCTTGGGATATTACAAGAGTTTGGAATTTAGTTCTGTCCTGTGCAATGATAGTTTCCAACTTTCCATCTAGCATGGATAATCATCGTGTAGAGAGGTCACGTTTTTTTTTTTTTTTTGTGACGGCTTCCAGCTTTCTCGTGCTGAATCCTGATGGCTTCAATAGCCACTTGATTGCATGTTTAATCCGATATTTATAAGATCCATTTGTGTGATGTTACAGAGTTTCATATGACCTTAAGAGGGATCAAATATCAGTCCTAGAAAAACCCACAGTGACTTTTGGCAACCATCCTGTTGGAAGACATTCAAATGCTGCTGTCAGTGGTTGTACGTTGCTATCGACCAACCTAAGGTGTATTTGGTAGAGATCTAGATTCTCAGAGAAATATTTTGGATTCACATTTTCTCTTAAAATATTTCTAGAGCTTGAATAAGAATCATTTGCGAAATTGTTTGTCTATCAATAGTTTCAGCTTTAGATTCTCCTGAATTAAACTAGAATCGGTATGAAACACACTTTTGACGGTTCTCCTTTGCAATGTAAAAAATAGAAATTCGAAACACTTTAAAAAACACCGTTTGGATGTGATTCTAACCAGAAACTGAAATGTTTCTTGCATCCAAATGGGGCTTTAGTCAACATATATGAAACACAAGCATAAATTAGTCAAACTGAACTCATCCCTATAAAGAAATTCCAAAAAAAAAAGTAGAAACGTTGTAAAAAGAACATCAAACATGCGACACAATCCTACTGCTCTTACAAAGAACAGGAAGTTTATTTACATGGAAAAGAGGATTTTTTTTTCAAGCATTCCAGACGGGGCCCCTGAGCCTCTCAAGTGTATACAGTTCCATTTGTCACAGATTACTTACTCGGATTAAAATTCAAAATTTTTGCTCGAAATAGTTCAATTCCCATGTAAGGTCATTTTCAGTGCCAAAATTTTTATGATCCCTTTTAATCGATTTATATAAAATTCTTGTCTTGCAATGGAATCACATGAAGAAATTTTTCATGTTTTTGAACCGGAACTTATCGATACTCCAAACACTAGGTTTTTTTTTCCAATTTCTATAAGAAAGGAACTGAGGTATTCCTTAGAAGGTGGATTTTTAAAGTATTTTTACTATAATTGAAGCAATTTCTGTAAAAATCTTTTAAACTTCTGCATTTTATAGAAGCTCTGTTTTCTATTAAAACATCCTGTAAAATTAGTTTGAGAGAAGTCTTTTCACGCTCTCTTCGCTTGCGCGGCCTCGCGCCTAAAATCTCAGAGAAGTCTTTTTTCTCTGAAAGTGCGGAGAGGTTAGAGTTACTGTCCATCTTAAAAAGAGTTACTATTTTTTATTTTCTAAAATCTTATATAGGAAGTTCTAATAAAATTTAATCTCTAAATCTTATTACTCTCCAACAAACTCCTAATATCATATTTCCTATATTTTATTCTTTATCATCGACAGGTGGAATCTACTTATTAAATATCTCATCTTTTCTTTTATTTGTATCTCTTGTATCATCGACAGTGAGGACCAGAGCGGATAGGGAATGAAAATCGCTCTCTACAAGTAAGAAGCATAGAGAAAGATTTAGGGAGCACATTATTTTTAGGAATATTTTGGAGTATCTGTTGAAACTAATTTTTTAATTATAATCTCTAAAATTTAGGGAAGAGAGCTCTTTAGAGTTTCTCTAGAAGATGCTCTTACTACCACCATCCCAAAACACTCTAATTTTTAGAGTACAAAATTTATCTAAAATATAGCAATCTATTACTCACTCCGTTCCATAATATTATATCTAAAATCAGATTTGATATTTTAGAACGATTTAAATTTGTTATACTATAAAATTTAAATCTGGTTCTAAGTCTCGATATTATGGAATGAAAGGGATACCTACCTTTTATCTTAAAATATTCACAATAACTTAGACTTCATTATTTTTTATTTCACCAATTATTTTTGAGCCTATATTTATAGGCCTCAAGAATAAAAATATGATTTTTTTCACATATTCTTGCGGAAAAAATGGAAATCAAAGCTGCGGGCGGTTTGAAAGTAAGCAGAACCGACGCGTTTAGCAGCAGAGCAACTCAGCAACCCGTCCTCGAATCTTTTTCACCACCTCCTCTCTTCTCCCCGCACACGGCGCCTCAAATCGAAGCCTTCCCGTGCCCGGAGCCGACCGCCCTCCCTCCCTTTGCTTCTACGCCTACACAAACCTTCCGCAAGAAACTGCCGCCGCCGGAAGGCAGGCCCTGCCGGCGCCCGCCGTACTGTTCCCGTTTCTTTCCTCCTGATTTCTTTCTTTCTGTTATTGGGAGGGGTTTCTTTACTCGCGCCGCACCCGTTCTCCGCGTGTGTCTTGCCATTTTCGCTGAGTTTTTGTGGCGCTTTCATCTGGATGGATTGATCAGGTGGCTTGGTTGGTTGATTGGTGGCGGTGTTGTGTTTCTTGAACCGAGCAAGCGGGAGAGTTCTTTCCGATTTATGTTCGTTGGTTTATCCGAGCTGCTAAGCATTCATCCGCTTCCATATTATTTCTGATCAATCAGAAGCTGCAGAGGAGGAAAGATGGGAAAGGAATCGCGGGTTTCTTGATTTGAACAGTAGAGAAGGCGCCCAAATCGTGTTTCCGGGCAGAGGAAGAGTGAAAGGCGTCGCATTTTTCAAGAAATGCGGCTGCTTGTGCATGTGATCGAGGCCCGCAACCTCCCGGCGATGGACGCCAACGGACTCAGCGACCCGTACGCGAAGCTGCAGCTGGGGAGGCAGCGGGCCAAGACGAAGGTGACGACGAAGACGCTGAGTCCCTCCTGGGACGAGGAGTTCGCGTTCCGGGTCGGTGACCTCAAAGACGAGCTCGTGGTCGTCGTCCTCGACGAGGACAGGTTCTCCGACGACTTCTTGGGGCAGGTTAAGGTCCCTCTGTCGGCTGTGCTCGACGCGCAGAACCGGTCGCTTGGGACGCAGTGGTACCAGTTGTTGCCCAAGAGCAACAAGTCTAAGATCGAGGATTGTGGTAATGATGCGGTCCTATATTATCTTGACTTGTCTTGTTTCAAAAGATTATGTTGTTTTGCAATTCGCCTCATGATGCTTATAATGTGTTATGTTAATGTGCGTGCCTTACCTTTGAAATGGATATACTGTGATTGTTAGATGTGGAGTGTTGGATGAGTAAGGCTGTGCTAGTTTTTCCCTTCTTTTTCGTCTTTTTTCCTGGCAATAGTTTTTTTTACCGTATGTGTAACTATATTGTTTACCTGAATAGTTTTTTACTCTATTGGATTGAAAGCTTCTGCGATAGTGGATGTTATGCCTATGATTGAGTGATGCATTGTGCATTTAGCCCATAAGAAATTTTAGACGAATATGAACTCATTGAAAATAAGTTAAGTAGCATAACGACGAACAAGACAGTAAGCCGCCGGCTGTTCATTATGGTCCTCAGAAGAGCATCTAGAGATCATTTGAGAATCCAAAAAGATTGTTTTCTTTCTTTTTCAAGTTATGGTGGTGGTGACACTCATGTAGCATAGAAGTAGTCTGGTAGAGCACACGGTTGTGGTGGTTGAGGGCATTGGATCAACTGCTCACTCTACTTAAAAGTAAAGAATACACGCGTACCCTGCACATTTCCACTTTTATTAGAGTTATTGTTGTCATACCTTTTTTCTTAGAGTTGCGGTTGTGTTGTGGTGTGCATATGCTTTCACCTCGATGACTGCTAGCCCCATTCTTTTGGTGTTCTGGTCATTCTTATTTGTTTTCATTTCTTCAAGGCTCCAGCACTTCTATTTCCATAACAAGCCCATTTGTTTCGCCTATGTCCTGTTTTTTATGCAGGCAAGTATTTACATGCTGCTTGGTTCTAACAGGCAACAACTTTTGTAGGAGAAATTCGTCTTGCTATATCTCTATCTCAAAATTATCCTGAAGATACAGCGACACTTGTACATTGTGTTTCAGATGACCTTGCATCAAATTCTGACAAATCAACTGAATTACAGAAGGGGTCTTCTTTGCCAAATATTCCTATAGAAATATCCACATCAGTATCAGGGGGTGAGGAAATAGAAGTCACCAAGGAAGATAGATTAAATGATGGTCCATCATTTGTCAATCTTCTGAACAAAATTTTCTCAGTGAAACCAAAAGATGCAGAAGCTTCAGCTCCGCCTATCTCCAGGAATGATGGTAATTTGGATATTCTTGAAGAAACACCATCAACTAGCTCAGAACTTTCTGATAAACAGGAATATGAAACTGGTGTAACTATGTCCTTTGATGAACAGCTAAAATCCTTTGAATCTTGTCACAAAGGGAATGAAATGCCTGATAATTTGTCAGGTGGAGTCCTTATTGATCAAGTTTATGCTGTTGCACCCAGTGACTTGAATGCACTTCTTTTCTCACCAAGTTCAGATTTCTTACAATCACTAGCAGAGATGCAAGGAACTACTGGTCTTGAAATTCAACAGTGGAGACTTGAAAATGATTGTGATATCTTGAAGAGAGTAGTAAGCTACACAAAAGCTCCTACCAAACTTGTTAAGGCTGTGAAAGCAACAGAGGTTGTGGCATATCTGAAGGCAGATGGAGATACGTATGCAATTTTAGCAGATGTCAGTACTCCAGAAGTTCCATTTGGAAATGCTTTTAGGGTAGAGGTTTTAACATGTATAATGCCAGGGCCTGAACTACCAGATGATGAAAAATCTTCACGTCTTGTAATCTCTTGGCGTTTGAATTTTATCCAAAGTACAATGATGAAGAGCATGATTGAAAATGGGGCTAAGCAAGGCTTGAAGGACAACTACAATCAGTTTTCTGAGCTCCTGTCTCGAAATGTCAGGCCAGTTGATTCAAAAGATACAGCAGCTACTGATAAAGATTTGTCTTCAGTGCAACTAGTGCATGAATCTGATTGGAAACTAGCATTTCGTATATTTGGAAATTTTACTGTTGTATCCTCAGTTCTTGCATTCATTTATGTTTTCGCTCACATCATCCTTGCAAGCCCTAGTATAATCCAAGGCCTCGAGTTCCCTGGTCTGGACTTACCAGATTCTGTTGGTGAAGTCGTAGTTTGTGGAGTTCTTGTTCTGCAAGGACAGCGTGTCCTAAATATGATTGCACGGTTCATCCAGGCTAAGAGGCAGAGAGGTAGCACTCATCTCTCCTTTCTTTTGCTGCTGTTTTTGTTTTTCTTGGTGGAAATTGAAACTGTATGTATAGCCTAAGTGTTATTTATCTGAATCAATGTGATTGATGAAAGTTTCAGTATATAACTCCGACAGTAAATGGTACACGATGGCACATGTTACATTGCACTCAGTGTTCTATACAAGTGTTTGTATAAGCCTTTCCTTATAGGGAAAAATGTTACTAAAGATTTTGTTTCCCTCAACAAAATCTTCACTCATTATTCTGGAGTTTGGACATATTGTAACCTTCTGTTTTCTTCAGCAAAACCTACTATTTTTGTGGACATATATACCCCCATGATATATTGATATATGTACATATTAACCTAACTTTGCTTATATGGCATTTGGGAATGTATAGGAAGTGATCATGGGGTCAAAGCACACGGGGATGGCTGGTTCCTGACTGTTGCTCTGATCGATGCCACAAACTTAACCGCAATCAAATCATCTGGTTACCCTGATCCATATGTTGTATTTACCTGCAATGGAAAGACGAAGACAAGTTCGATTAGGTTTCACACTCTGGAGCCTCGGTGGAATGGTAAAACTTTGGTTTATTACCTTTCATTATAGTTACTGCTAGATAAAATTGCAATTCACAATTTTGCATCGTATCTTCTAAAAATTTGCAGAAATTTTTGAATTTGATGCCATGCAAGATCCACCATCGGTTATGAAAATAAGTGTGTATGATTTTGATGGACCCTTTGATGAAGTCGCGTCCCTCGGTCATGCTGAAGTAAATTTCTTGAAATCTAATATATCTGAGCTTGCTGACATTTGGGTTCCTCTCAAGGGTAAGCTGGCTCAAGCATGTCAGTCAAAACTGCATTTGAGAATTTTCTTGAATAATTCAAAGGGTGCTGACGTCATGAAGGACTACTTAAATAAAATGGAGAAAGAAGTTGGCAAAAAGGTAATACATTTTTCTTCTATCGTTGAGTGGTGAAAAAAATGTCACCCTATCCTTGCTTATGCAAATTCATTGTGCAGATTGCTGTAAGATCTCCACACACAAACTCAGCATTCCAGAAGATCTTTTCATTGCCACCAGAAGAATTTCTAATCAATGATTTTACTTGTCATTTAAAGCGCAAAATGCTCACACAGGTAAATTGTCTTCTAATTATGGTGCAGAGAGCTAACCAAGGTGTCCACAGCACTTTTGTATAAGTTTATTAATGATTTTGTTCTTATTTACTTTTCTTTCTTATTGTGGCCGTGGCTTCATTCATTTCATAACACTTCACTACCTTATGCTGGCTAAAAGAATTCAATATCCTAAAATCAAACAGTCAGCTGTAGGTGAATTTGTTCCAAAAATATGCAAATCTGCAGATGGCAGTCAAACTTTTCACCCACTATTAAGCCCATGTTGTAAAAAATAACTTCTGCACCCCTTGTAAATAATATATCCAAAATAATTCAACCTGTGCCCCTATTTAAACAATATATTCAATTTAATTCATCTCCCTGTACTGTTTCAATCTTACTGAGATGTGGCCCTCAAAAGGCGCAGTAGCCTTTCTGTTAACCAGGCCAATTTAATTCATCTGTTTTTTATGTGAACTTGCATGGCAGCTGAGTAGCTGACACTTGTGTCTGCGTTGCAGGGCCGTCTGTTTTTATCTCCAAGAATTATTGGGTTTTACACTAATCTTTTTGGCCACAAAACAAAATTCTTCTTTCTTTGGGAAGATATTGAGGACATTCAAATGATCCCTGCAACACTATCTTCAATGGGAAGTCCATCTCTGCTTATTATGCTTCACAAGGACAGAGGAATGGATGCAAGGCATGGAGCAAAGCAACTTGATAATGAAGGACGGCTCAAGTTTCATTTCCAGTCTTTTGTATCGTTCAATGTGGCACATAAGTAAGTTATTTTTCTTGTGTGACAAACATGAACTCGTTTTGTCAGGCACATCTGTTCATCACATAAAACAACTTCTTGCAATGAAGCCTGGTTTATTTACATGTTTTTCAAATTTCTGTTTGCATGCTTTGCAGAACAATAATGGCGCTGTGGAAGGTGAGGTTCATGACCCCTGAACAAAAAGTACAGCTGGTAGAAGAGGGATCAGAAACGGAATACCTCCAGAATGATGGTTCTTTCTTAGGGATAGAGGATGTGAAATTGACAGAAGTATTTTCATCTACAAAACCTTTTGATGTAAGATTCTCTTGTCCATCATGAGAATTACATCCAGTCATCTGTATGTTCCAGAAATAATGAAAGAAATTACAAGTAAACATCATGACCACCTTTTATGTTTAATTAGGTATCGACACTACTGGACATATTTGAGGGTGGTCCTTTGGAGCATCAAGTGATGGAAAAAGTTGGTTGTATAGATTACTCTGTCACAGCATGGGAGCCAGTCAGGGGTGATACTTACCAGAGGCAAGTTCATTACAAGTTTGACAAGAGATTGGCACGCTATGAGGGGGAAGTAATGAGCACCCAACAGAAATCCTCTTTGCCTGATAAGAATGGATGGTTGGTTGAAGAAGTCATGACACTTGAAGGTATCCCAGTTGGTGACTACTTCAATGTAAGACAATTTCTTGGCTTATACCTTTTCTTTTATTATGTACATTTCAATCCTATTCCCTTGCGTAGTCATATTTATACAAGAAAGTTGTGGGTCTCCTAGATGCTATGGTTTTGTTTGGATCTCATGAGTTATGAAAACCAATTGCATAAAACAGATTTTGTCCATTATATACAAAACATCCAACTAACATGGGTAAAGCATCTCCAATGGACCTCCTATCTCAGTCTGTATAGTTAAAATTTAGCAATTCAATTAAAAAACAGCTCTCTTGGGGAGACTATCCCACTCACTAAATTTAGGGGCTCCCTAAAATATGAGAGAGTAGAACATATGGGGTGGGTTGCAGAGCAAATAAATATTGGGAGATGATTTTTTTAGGAAGCTCCCTATATGAAGATTTAATGATATTTAGGAAGTCCTTTTGAGATGCTCCACTATAAAACCTGATGTCTATTGAACTCAGAATTTAGAGTACTAATAAGCTTGGACTTGGTCTTAACATACTGAGATAGATCTCCTGTTTTTTATGAGTTTCTTCCTTCTTGTCCTCCTTTTTACGTTTTGTTTGTGATGTGGACTAAGCTGGTTTAGGTTTTGTGTGGCCCTCAAAAGTTAGCTGTCATGCTTGCCAGAAAGAATTTCCATGGCTGCCATTAGTCATAGACATGGATCATGATGTCATGGGCTAGGGTTTTGGGCCAGGCCCAGCCTGTGAACAGTACCCACGCGGTACTGTGAACAGTACCCGCCTGGGACTGAATTAGGGTAGGTTTAGGGTTAAGAGTCTAATTGCAGTTAGAGTCGGTTTGTCCTAGAAATAAGGAGATCTCTGTCCTATATAAAGAGGTTTATAGTTTGTAATTAGGAGGTTAAGAAGAGAAGAATTAGTCAAGAAAGAATTAGATTAGATTAGACCGGATTGGAGCCCTACCTTACCGGCGCGGAGGCTATCGCGCCGACGAGGCTAGGGGCCAATTCGGCCATGTGTTCTAGAAATTATCATGCACATGACAACTTGGTTGATGCACGTGACACATGATCAATTCCTTCATTGAGCAAAAATACTCAACTCCATTGATTGAGTGTTGTAGGTGGGAATTGAATACTTATCTAATCCCCAAATAGTCAAGATTTCCCAAATTCGTCGAATTGGATCACCAATATATTATAATTCTCATCTCCATTTCAAGAAATTGACCACACCCCTAAACTCCAGATCAATAAACTTCAGGTGCCTGATCTAATTTAGCTATACCCATTTTCAAATCGCCTGAAAATCTATCCAACACCACCAACTGACTGTCACGGCCCTCGACTAGCGGAACGTGAGGGAGCGAGCGGAGGGCGTAGCCGTGGCAGATGGGAGGGCGAGGGCGTGCTGTCCATCTTCTCCCCAGCGCCATGATGGCTGAACAGAACCAGTGTAGTCAAGGGCCGGCGCAGGGGAAGGGAGGAGAATTCTGGGATAAGAGATTGCTTTATTTCTTGCTTGATCTGTTTACAATCTGCTGGCCCCTTTATATAGAGGAGGGACTGCCCTATCTTTAGAAACTATCTTATTCTAGGGAAAGCCATCTAATAGCAAAGGAAACTCTAATTGAGGAAATAATCTTGCAAATCAGGAAATAGATATAAGCAAATAGGAAACAAGAGATAACATGATGTTCAAGGAATCCTGCTCGGATCCGGATAGGGCGGCGCACCCACTTGCTAGGGCGGCGCAGCCCGCTGTCGATGGTGGTAGGTGCACCCCCACTTGACATCTTCCCCGCCATTGAGAAGCAGCTCGTCCTTGAGCTGGAAAGTCGGGTATAGCCGAACGAATTCGTCGTAGGGTATCCAAGACGCTCTCGATGCCAGTTAACTGTCCCACTGCACCAGGAGCTCCAAGCGATCACGAGCACGACGAGCTTTGAGGACCTTCGCGGGCTATGGTGGCAGCGTTGTTTGAGGCGTGCCGACGAAGGGCTTCAGCTAGCCGACATGGAAAACGTCGTGAATTCAGGTGGACGAAGGAAGTTGTAGTTTGTATGCAGCCTCGCCCACACGTTGCAACACCTGAAATGGCCCAAAATACTTAGGCTTGAGCTTGTCGTGCCCATGGGAGGAGACCGACGCGGCTTGGCGATGGAGCAGGCATAGCCACACCCATTGCCCAACGGTGAAGGCGATGTCCCGATGATCGTTGTCATAGTGGTGCTTGTAGTGCTGCTGCGACTGCTCAAGGTGATCTTGGATTTCCACCAAAAACTCATCTCATTCCTTCAAGATTTGCTCCATTGCGGGAAGGTTAGCTGACCCATGATCATGGCGGTATAGACTGGGCGGGTCACGACCGTAAACCACTTGAAACAGTGTGGTCTTGATGGCTGACTTAAAGGAGGTGTTATAGGCGAACTTGGCCCATGGAAGCCAATGGAGCCATTACCGAGGCCAGTCTCCGGTTAAACAACAGAGATACATGACAATGATCTTGTTGACTACCTCTGATTGGCCATCGGACTATAGGTGGTAGGTGGAACTGAGATGCAACTTGACGCTGGTCAGACAGGATAGCTCCATCCAGAAGCTACTGGTGAACATCGGGTCACGGTCGCTGACGATGGATGTCGGTATGCCATGGAGCCGTACGATCTTCGTGAAGAAGGCATTGGCGACTGATAGAGCCGTATATGGGTGGCTCAATAGTATGAAGTGCGCTATCTTCGAGAATCTATCCACCATCATAAGAATCACCGTTTTACCATGAAGCTTGGGTAGGACTTCGATGAAATCCATGGCGATGTTGGCCCACAACGTCGATGGAACGCGCAAGGGCTATAGGAGGCTAGCCGGGTGAAGGTGCTTCGCCTTATTGTGCTGGCAAACTGCGTAGGCCCGCACGAAGTCCTAGACTACGGTGCGGGCGTTAGGAATGTGAAAGTCGGTTCGGAGACGGTGTAGAGTCTTCTGAATGTCCTCATGGCCGATGTCATGGGCGTCTTGCAGGATGGCTGGCAGGGACAGAGAGGAGGATGGAATGTAGATGCGACCACGGAAGGTGATCATGCTGTCGGTAATCTCCCACGATCCCGATTGTGCGCCAGCTAATATGCAGGCATGAAGCTCCTAGAGGTCGCCATCCTGCTCGAATTTCTGCAACAAAGTGTCATAGAGATCGAAGCGGGCAGCAGAGATGGCATGGATGGCCGGCGGTGCTTCTGTGTCGTGGCGCGAGAGTGCGTCAACCACGACATTGGAGCGACCCGTCTTGTATTCGACCTCAAAGTCGAAGGCTAGCAGCTTGCTGACCTAATGATGTTGCGGGATCGTTGACAACAGTTGATCAAGTAGGTACTTTAGGCTATAGTGGTTGGTGTGTACGATGAATGGGCAGCCCCAGAGATAGGGACGCCAGTGTCGAACGGCTCGCACCAACCCGATGAGTTCGCGTTCGTAGGCAGCGAGACCGGTGTGTCGATAGGGCACTAGTCGACTGAAGAAAGTGATGGCGCCTGTGCCTTGGTGGAGGACTACGCTGATGTCGTGGCCTGAGGCGTCGCACTCGATGATGAAGGGCTTGCTGAAGTCGGGTAGCTAAATGACTGGTGCTGATGTGAGCGCGTTCTTGAGGCGTTGGAAGGCCTTGGTCGCTTTGTCGGACCAGAGAAATGCGTCCTTGCAGAGGAGCTTTGTGAGCGGGACAGTGAGCTCTCCGAATCCGTGGATGAACTTGTGGTAGTACCCGGCTAAGCTAAGGAAGCTGTGCATGGCCCGAGTGAAGCGTGGTGGTGGCCATGCGTTGACGCCCTAGACCTTCTGGTCATCCATGGCGACGCTGGCAGCCGAGACGATGTGGCCCAAGTAAGCCATCGAAGAAGTGCCGAAGGAGCACTTGGAGCGCTTGACGAAGAGACGGTGGTGTCGCAATATGGACAACATGAGGCGAACATGTCGTTGATGCTCGTACCACGACGAGCTGTAGATGAGTATGTCGTCGAAGAACACCAAGACGAAATAGCGTAGGAACTCCCGCAGTACCTTATTCATGAGTGCTTGAAAGGTTGCTAGAGCATTGGTGAGGCCAAAGGGCATAACGAGGAACTCAAAGAGACTTTCATGGGTGCGGAATGTCGTCTTGGCGATGTCGTTTGGGTGCATGAGTACTTGGTGGTACCCTGAATGGAGGTCGAGCTTGGTGAAGAACCGGACGTCACGGAGCTCATCTAGTAGTTCATCGACCACCGGGATTGAGAATTTGTCCTTGATCATCGCCGTGTTGAGAGTGCGATAGTCAATGCAAAATCGCTAGGAGTCGTCCTTGTGGACGAGGAGCATCGGGGTGGAGAAGGCCGAGTCGCTTGAACGGATTAGCCCTTGTTCTAGCATGGTACGACACTAGCGCTCGAGCTCGGTTTTCTGCACCATGGCATACCCGTATGGCCGAACCGCCACTGCGTCTTTGCCTGCTTTCAGGTGAATGCGGTGGTATCATGAACGAGCTAGGGGTAGGCCGTGGCTGCCTATGTGAGGTGTGCCGGCAGTAAAGATCTCACCGAAGCCGTGCTCTAGTCGGTTGATGACGATGTTGTGTGCTTGTTGTTGTTGCAGCACCGTCAACCCGACGATTGGTGTGCAAGATTGTCTCACGCATCTCTTGCTATCCAAGGAGAATCTCCTTAAGTAGATCTTCCACCAAGGGCGCCATGGCTGTAGAACCGTCGACCATCGGAGCTAGGCAGCGGGAGCGGCCGAGAAAAGTGGTCTCTGATACCAAGTTATCATGGCCCTCGACTAGTGGAACGTGAGGGAGTGAGCGAAGGGTGTAGCTGTGGCAGACGGGAAGGCGAGGGTGTGCTGTCCCTTGTCTCCCCAGCGCTGTGATGGCTGAACAGAATCGGCACAGGCGGGGGCCAACGTAGGGGAAGGGGGGAGGATAATTCTGGGATAAGAGATTGCTTTTTTTCTTGCTTGATCTGTTTACAATCTGTTGGCCTCTTTATATAGAGGGGTTGCCCTATGTTTAGAAACTATCTTATTCTAGGAAAAGCCATCTAATAGCAAAGGAAACTCTAATTAAGAAAATAATCTTGCAAATCAGGTAATAGATATAAGAAATCCTACTCAGATCCGGATGGGCCGGTGCACCCACCGGCTGGGCCGGCGCAGTCCACTGTCGGTGGTGGTAGGTGCGCTGTGCGCCCCCACCTGACACAAACATCATCCAATCCACTGTTGTTTCTACCAAACCCTTATGCATGAATACTAAGATCTACCCCCTCCGTCTCAAAATACAACCATTTTTACCATTCAAATTTTCTCCCAAATATTACAACTTTTATAATTTTTTTCCATAAATCTTCCTATTTTATCTATATCTGGAGTACTAGTTGTATGTAGTACTAATTGTTTGGAGTACTAGTGGAGGGATAGTTTGGGCTTTTTTCCTTATATCTTAATAAACACGTCAAAGTTTAGAAATGACTATATTTTAGGACGGAGGGAGTATTTTATGGTGCATTCTACTATCTTGATGAGGGGTAGTAGAATGTATAGAAAACAAAATTGTCTAAAAAAGTTTGATGTGGAGGGATAAAAAGGCAGTCTCACATTTATTTTATTGTTTCCTAGTGTTTAATAATCTTTTTGGTCTTATTGTTACAACTGCAGTGTTACTTCTCACATAACTGTGCGGCCCTCCCTCTTGTCTTTTTTACAGCTGCATATTCGATACCAATTGGAGCAGGTGGCATCCAAGCAGAAGACATGCAATGTCCAAGCGTCTGTTGGGATATCATGGTTAAAGAGCTGCAAGAACAGAAACAAGATCGCACAGGAGGTATCATCCGATGCATCTTTGTCCCTCAAGAAGATATTCAGCCTACTTGAGAAGGAATGCTTACCAGCTAAGTAGGGACCGTTTTCCATACCCTGCATTATCTGGTTTGCTTAAATCATCATCATCTGGTGATATCTTGGTTTTCACATCATCTTGCTCCTGATGGAGCAAGAATCAGTACATAATTACTACCTCCATTACATGTTGTAAGTGGTTTAACTTTTTGATAACTCAAAGTTCTCAAATTTTGATCAATTTTATAAAAAAATATATCAATAATTACAACATCAAATTATTTTCATTAAACCAACCAAAAAATATACCTTAATATTGTATTTTTTATATTGTAAATGTTAATGTATTTTTATTTAAATTTGGTCGAAGTTGAAAATTTTTGACTTCAAATGACTTATAATATAAAGTGGGGTAGTAGAAAGGTTCCAATTTCCCACGCAAGGCAGTGTACCATACCCTCAAGGAAGGACTTCCCTGAAGGATTCAGATTGGAAAAGGAAAACTTACAGCAGAGCAAAGAATGTTATTTCGTTCATGAATACATTACCATTCAAATACAGTTCTTAAGCAAGAGGTTTGTTATCTTACTCCCTATACTCTCAAAGATTATTAGATCATTAGATGTTTTAGTCAGTGACCTTGTGGTTGTCACTCCCTTTACTAACAGAAACAGTGCAGCTTTTTTATAACCATTCTTTTTTACTTTTTTACACCAGCAAAGATTACATGATCTGTTGTTACACTGATGGATTTAATTTATGTCATGGCTAAGCCAAATCTAGTAAGCCATTGGTACAATTTTTGTTCTTGCCAGACGCCTTCAGGGAATTCAAAATCTAGTACTTCTGTAAGACTGTAACTATGGAGAACATGTCACTTAAATTTGCTGCTGGGGGATATGCATATTTATACTTTTTTATTATTGTTGAGAAACCGACCTGAGATAAAGATGGGTGCGTCTATCTCCCGGAAACGGTTAGAGATATTTTAGATGTTTTTGGCCTATAAATAGAGATGTCCTCTCCTTATTTATATACAGATAAATTTGAGTAATAAAGAAGTTTGACTTTTCTTCTACATACTGTGTTTTTGTTCTTTGTCTTAAAGCTCTATACTACACATGGTAACAAAGTTTCTCAACACGTTATTAGCACGAAGCTCTACCATGGGGGGACTGATCTACCGGCATCAAAAGTATACTGCATTGTGTATTTGTCTCTGAATCTAGATCGTTGTGTACAGATTAGATCTGAACTACCATATGAGTGCGACACGATCGCACATTGTCTAGCATGACCCTAACAGACTAGTCGACCGCGTCCCTACGCCGTCACGCTCTGCGTTGCTGCGAGCAGCATCTCGTCGATGACCACGCTAATTGTGCTCGTCGCGTTGCCGTGATGCATCATCGATTAGACGTCGCATGTCGTGGTTGCCCTGCACGTCGTCGAGTTGAATTGTGTTCACCGTCGTCGACGCGATCACCCACGTAGCTTCAAGTTGCTCTGCATGGTGTTGAAGTTAGCCATCGTCTCGCAGCTCGCATTGCCACGTTGATGCGTTGGATTCGTCGCCCTACATGGTCGGTCGTGTCGTACACTGTTGGCTGATCGATCGTCAGCCGTCCTGTACGGCATAGGTTGAACCGCCTTACCGCTGTCGCCGCACGGTGTGGCACGCAATGCCTAGATCTAACGTCGCCCTGCATGGCCGCCCCGTGCCTCGCCCTGTCGTCGCAGCTGCACGGAGCGGCAAGCCGAGCCTCAATCTGGCCCGCCTCGCGTCGCTGCTGCCACACACCGCTTGCTCTCGCCGCCGTCGGAACGTGGCGTCACTGCCGACGTGCACCGCTCACGCTCGTCGTCGTCGGAACGTGGTGCCTACCAGCGTGCCCCTCTCACGCTCGCCGCCACTCGAACGCGGCACCGCTGCCAGTGCACGCACCCATGCGCATCTTCTCTTGTGCCTGCATTGCGCCGCTGCCTGCGTGCGTCGGCATGCGCGCGTGTCATCGTGCTGGTCGCCGCCACCCCTGCTCGCATCGCTGCAGCGCCTGCCCACGCGTGTCTTCGCCCGCGCCCGCCCTATGCCATTGCCTACTTGCGCTAGCACGCGTGTGCGTCGCTGCGCTGGTCGCTGTCGCCCCGCGCGTGCCACCCACGCCAGAGCCCGCGCATGCCACGCCCGCACGCACTGCCCCTGCGTGCCCCGTCCGATGTACCGCCACCGCCAGCACCTCTTATCTAGGGATAAAAATGGATCGGATACAGATATATATTAGTGATATCATATCTTTTTTATATTTTTTTCTGGATATGGATACGGAAACAGATACTATTGGATATGAATACAAAGCGAATATGGATCGAATATGAATACGGCTGTGGATATTTATCGGATTAAGAAATTTTCTGATAGATAACAAATGTTCTCCAAATTTAGAAATTTTTTGAATATCAAAATGTTTCAAAAGATCTCCTTTCTTTTTAAAATTCTAGAAAAATAGATTTTTAAACCTTCAAATTCCCCTAATTTCTAAATAGAAAACATTTTTTATTTTTCTATTTTTCTTCCTCTCCTCCTTTTTCTTTTTCTGCTCTTTTTTCTTTCCTTTCTCTCTTTCCTTTTTCTTCTCTCTTTCTCTTCTTCCTTTCCCTTCTTTCCTACTATTCTAGGCACTACGCTGGGAGCCTGATGGGCACGTGACGCAGCCGGCTGGGCCGAGCGGGGTGTGCACGGCGGTGCGCCAGCCCAGCTAGGGCCACGTGGGCGAGCCAGAACACCAGCCGGGGTGCAAGGTCGGACGACGCGCAGAGTGGGGTGCAGCTACGCAACGCGAAGCGGCGCAAGACGTGGGGCGCGGGGCATGGCGGCACTTGGGCACGGGTCACGGCAGTGCGGCGGCAGCGGGGCCCTGCGGCGTTGGGCTACTCCGGTGTCGAGTCGGCTGCGAGAGATCGAGACAAGGGGAAAAGAGATGCTGGAAGAGAGGCAGGGGAAAGAGAAGCTGAAAGAAAGTTTTTAGCACGAAACCTAAAGCACAATCGAACGGTTACGTATAATTGGATTGAATATGCCTTTTTTGGATAATTCGAATAGAAATTATCCAGATTGTCCGAATTCGTATTTGTATTCGTCAGATACCAACGATATCATATTTGTTTCCATATCTGAAAAAATAATCCGAATTTAATTCCATATCTAAAAAAATCCATATCCGAAACAAAATACCTGGATTCGAATCTATTTTTTTCGGATTCGGACAGAAACTATCCGAATCACTTTCACCCCTACTGTTGCCGTCCTCTGCACGGGTCTAATGGACCAGCTGGCCATCAAAGAAAACAAGAGGAGAAGAAAGGAAAGAAAGAAGAAAAAAAAGGAAAATAAAAAGAAAAGGAAAATAAAAAAGGTACTTTTGTATTAGTCCCTATATTTATGAAAATTGAACAGAAATATGAATTTTGCGTAGAGGCCCCTGTATTCTAAAAAAACCATGCAGAAAATATGAAACTCTTGTGGGGGCCCTAGATTCTGAAAAATCATGTAGAAAATATAAATTTTGCGTAAAGACCCTTGGATTCCTGAAAAATCATATAGAAAATACCAAATTTACCCAGAGGCCCTCGGATTAGCTGAAAATTCCGAAAATACCCTTTTGTTGCATAAAAGGACCTCCGAAATCCGAATTTCACATTCGTTTTTCCTTTTCAGCAATATTGTCTATGCTTATTTACTGTTTACTATTTTATTGTCTTTAATTGCCTATATATATTTAATTATCAGTACTTTTTATCAGTAAATATAGAATTGCATGAAAAATACTAGAATATTGCAGCAAATTATTCATGTCTTTATTTAGCATCGTGATACAACTTTACCAGATGTAACATGCGCATCATAGATGACTTGTATCGTGACCAAGCAGTTCACTGAGTAAAGTAGAAATGGCCGTAACCATCTCAACTAGGCATCGGATGTCTAAATCGTACTTTGAGCCAAGAAGCTCCGCATCGCCAACGGCCATATGGGCAATAATGCACCTGCCTCATGCCAGATGAAAATGATCAAGCAGCTCATTTTCTCCAAAATATATCTCTCTACTTTAAAGGATGAGTATATGGCCATGATGAATGAGAGAGTGCTATGAGACGCCCTGAAGGAGTGTTTCGAATGCCTCAAGTACACCATCAAGTCTCTAGTAGAGCAAGAATGAATTCGACCCCGACTCTTTCTATGTATGTCTAGGAGTTTAACTCCAAGTTGCACCGAATCAGCACGTTTCTGA